>CM057456.1:1361335000-1361922500 GCA_016271365.2 Neoceratodus forsteri
AGGTTTTAAATACTTGGGGATCAAAATTACAAACAAATGGGATGACTTGATTCCAGAAAATTTTACCCCTCATCTTATGGCCCTAGACTGAGACATTCATTGCTGGTTGGAGACAAACCTTATCCTTATGGGTAAAATTGCAGTGATTCACATGTTTGTTCTGCTTAAATTTGCCAATTTTTTTGCAAACCTCCCACTTCCTTTCCTCTCAAGCATCTTCTGTAGTATTGACCATCACATCATTCATGTCATGTGGGAAGGCAAAGCTCTGAGACCAATGGTCTTGCGGTGGAATGGGTCTTCCGTGGTTTGAAGCCTATGCTCTGGCATCCCTTATGGCCCAGGTATACCGGTGGCTTCTGCCACCTTCAGTCAAGTCTCCAAAATGGGTATGGATTGAAACAAATACCACTAATCTACCTTGTCTTAGTCTTCTGCTGGGCTGAATGCTTTTGCATCAGTTTGCATCACTCCCTATTTTTTTGCCCACCATACAAGCCTGAGAACACTGTATGACAATTACAGCAGTTCCCAAAGTGTCCAGCCCTCCCCAAACCCATAACATGTCTATGGGATAATACAGATATCCTTATCAGTGGTAAATCAATGAAATGGACTGACTGGAATAAAAAGGTCTCCGTACAATTGCCAACATCTCCCTTCCTCATTCCAGTCCCCTTCTCTCTTTTCGGCAACACCATGATAAAGCAGGCCTCCTTTTAACTGATTACTGGAACTACCTGCAACTCAGAGCAGCTATTCACTCCTATGTAAAGAAATCACCTCCTCATCTCCCTTGGCTCTGGTTACAACATCTCTCCCCCGACACTTTAATTAAGGGATGAGTGGGTAAAACATATACTACTATCCAAGATGTACTACCTTCTCCTTTAAAGTCCAGTAAGGCTAAATTGGAGCATGACCTAGGAGCTCATATACCACAAGAACAGTGGCATATGGCACTCCAGAGGGCATACCAGGCCTTTAGGGATCCTAAAACCTATTTAATACACTTAAGATTTTTCATAGATGGTACAGAACACCTCATGGTTTGCATTCTATGGCACTATCACCAAACTCTGAATGCTGGAGATGCTCCTAATCCAATGTGAGTCTTCTTCATATACTTTGGAGTTGCCCCAAATTTACTGAGTGGTGGTGAGATATCTTGTTAGACTGCTCCAGAGTATTGAATGTGTCCATCCCATCTTCTTTTGAGTTAGGGAGCAGGCATGGCTCCTAGCTCCACTTATAGAAGCTAAATGACTATTATTTTGGCATGGAACCCCCTCACTCCCTCTTCAATTCATAGATGGCACTCAGCCTTATCAAGACTGGCCCTTTTTGAAAGATGAGCCAATAAAGCCTTAGGAATGCAAGAGCTTTACCATAACAAGTGGAACTTGTTTTTACTCTCGCATTTATGTTCTGCCCCCATACCTCAATTTGCTAACCCTCCAGTACCCTTCAAGCCTTCTGGAATAACTAGTCTGTTCAATGTCTGGTATACCAGCCTTATATGTATCACTGCCATTATCTCATCCATTGGTTAATTTCTTAATCTGGATGTTTGTCTGTTACCTTATATAATGAATGCTGCTGCATGCATGTTATATTTACTGTTACATATACTGTTGTTCTGTGATCTTGTTGGATGCATTTTATTTGTGCTTCTAGTGTTTCTGGCATGTTTTTTTCTGACCCTGTTTTTTATTGTATTTTGGAAAAGTTTGAATAAAAAGTTTCATGTTAAAAAATAAATAAATAACTAAACAGAAAGGCCAAATTGATATTTATTTGTGTAGACTCTGCACCTCTTTTAAAATGTGGTGAGTTTAAAAGTTAATCCTTTCAGGTGCTCAAATAGTTACTTTCCCTGTAGAACATATATTCCCCAGTCCAAAAATGAAAAAGTTCTAATTTTGTGATGCTTTTTTAACTTTTACAACAGGAAACTGTGTATTCTGATAAGCAAATTAATTATGCAAATAGACTGCCTCAGTTCAACATGGTGCTTTAAAGGTTCAGCAGCTTCATAAACTTTGTGTTGGTGAATGGTTCGTGAACTTGGTTCATGAAATGAGTTGAAGAATAGTTGGTGAGCACTGATGTATGTTCATGAAGCATTCATGAAGGTTCGTCAAAGTTCATGAGTTAATTAACTTTATTTTGCCTGGAGAGTAGCCCACAGTGTAGCTGTGGAACCCATTAATGGCACTACAACTTATCCCTATATACAGTATTTAAGAGCTTGTTAACAAAACACAGTGATCAGCAGTATCAACGTTCTTACTGAAATCCGGGAACAGTGTTCCACAAATTTATTTACAATCCAAAGCTATCTATCTTCAGTGACCTTCACCAAGGCAAGCAACATACAGTACTATGTTTATAATGGAAACTACCTTGCAATGAGTTCAGAATATTGTTAGCATGCATGTAATCATGCAGTTGGTCATTTACCAGCCATTTAAGCAGTTTAGCCAAAA
Organism: Neoceratodus forsteri; assembly: GCA_016271365.2. Lineage (NCBI taxonomy): Eukaryota > Metazoa > Chordata > Ceratodontiformes > Ceratodontidae > Neoceratodus > Neoceratodus forsteri. Next base: position 1,361,337,490 of record CM057456.1, read on the forward strand.
CTGATAGAGTTAAAATAGGGTGATAATAATTCAGTGTTTTATTGTTATCAGATATAAACAGAGGTGTGAGGTGAGTAAGCTTCCGCACCATGGGTGGTTCAGTGGCCATTAGCAATAAAGTGAATAAATAGCACATAAAAGGTGTGACAATAGTTCTGCCGGGGTTTAGAAATAGAGGATCTATTAAATCTGGGTGAGTCTTTTTTGTATGTTTGTTTTTTGCATTCAATGTGCTGAGTAATTTGGAGACTTAGAAGAGGGAAATACTTGTAAACAGTAGTAGAGATATTCTTCACAAAAGCCCTTAAATGGAAGTCATACTCCCAAACTTGTGACATCAGAATCATTTCTTTGGCAACTGATTGTGACGCCATAATCAGAAGATTATGACGTCACACCAGGAATAAGCAATAGGAACAAATCATTTAAGATTCTGTTTTAATTAGAATGGCTTGATTAATAAAAAATAAAGGTCATGGAATTCAAATATTGGGGAAATCATGCATATCTGAACTTTGCTGATGCCATTGTTAACTGTGATTATTTTTTTCTGGACAACAGAAAATCTCTTTAATTTTATTCATGTAGTTCAAAGTATGTTATAGCCCAAGGACAAACAAAGTCTTCAAAGAGGATATAAAGGAACATTACAAATTAATAAAATAATTACAGGTTTGATGATGTATCTAAGCTGATTGACCATATAACTCCATGGATCATTCCAAAGTAGTTTATAAAGTGAGTATTCATGGTTAAACTAAAGTCACATTTGAGTCGGCCCATCAGTGCAGTGGTTGGATTTCTGCTTGCGATGCCAGTGACACGGGATTGGTAACAGACTTGGATTGCTGGAGGGACAGCCAGGGGAGAGTGGCTTGAGCATCCCACAACAGCTTGCCTTCTCCGGGAGGAAGGGGGGGCAATGCCCATGAATTGTCTGACCCCAAGCGGAGGCTCAAGGTACTACAAGCCTAATTGGGGAAGGGCGGGCAGAGTACGTGGTGGACATCGACGCATTGTGTCATTATGTCAAGGGCTACATGGTGCACTGGGAGAAAAATAGTGGAAATGTCTGCCAGCACTGGGAAGACAAGCTGCCTGGAGCATGCCTCCAATGTGCTGCCGCTCACCCAGCCACCTCCAGACCAACGAGAAGTTAGTAGCTCGGGGTGTTTGGGTCCCACCTCGTCCCCACTTGGGGGGGAAAACCGAAGCTCCATGGGGCCTGGAGGTAGGTGTGGGTAGAGCGGGAGGTAGGAGGATGACTCCTTGGCAGCCCCAAAGGGTCAGGGCTGGCCGGACGTGGGGGAGTACAAATTGCAATTTCAAAAAAAAAAAGTCACTTTTCATTTTCTACAAAAACTAGAAAAGAATGTGTTTATTGTTAGACAGAACAATCATTAGTATCTTCCAATCATTTCCAGAAATAACCTTATATGACATTTTTATAATGCTTGAAACTATATCTCAAAAGCTGAAACATTTGTTAATCGAAAGTGTATTTTTTGTTTAAATGAAAGCTTGGAGTACAATCAACAGTATACAGTAGATCTTAACAATACAGTTCTCCTGTGTTGCTACATGCATACACATGTTGATATAATATGTTGGTAAAATTAAAGGACTTTAAAAATGTATTAAACCTGTTTACGTTTTTTATATCCATAGGAAATATTTAATGTTTTGTTATATCGATATACGGTCCATATATTACCTTAATAATACTTTGCTGACTCCAAACTTTCACTTAAAGAAAAAAAAAGTCTCTAGCCCTTCTGGTTCCAAATTTAGCACATTATCTTTTGAAAGGTCTAACTCTGGAACTGTTTGGGCTAGAAGGTTTTTTTTTTTTTAATTAAAGCTTGGAGTCCAGCCGTTAAGAAATTGTGTCATTATATTGTTATCATATAACCGTAGTAATTATGTTATTAATATAGAATCATAGAATTATAGAAACTTGATGGCAGAAAAGGACCCTTCGGCCGATCCAGTCTGCCCTTTTTTCCCCATTATTCTTCTCTCCCCCCTCTGGAAGCCCCCTTCCCACTGCCATGCAGCCCCATATATCTGTCCCATGTGTTCTTGAAATTCAACACTATTGCAGCTCCCACCACATCTTCTGGAAGCCTGTTCCACGCTTCCACCACCCTTTCCAAGAAGAACCATCCTTGCACTTTGCCTCTGTATCTTCCCTCCAGCAGTCTCAAGCTATGCATCCTAGTTATAGCACCTTCTTTCCTTTTTAGTAAACCCCCTGCCTTCACTTTGTTGATCCTCTTGACATATTTAAAAGTTTCTATCATGTCCCCTCTCTCCCTTCTAGTCTCCAATGTGCACAGCCCCAATTCCTCACATCTCTGCTCATCAGGCTTGCCCCGCATACCCTGCAGCATCTTGGTCACCCTTCTCTGAACCCTCTCATTCCTATGTCCTATCATGTGGTGAAGATTCTGATAACCCCCCCCCCAACAATACAAAATCTTCCTCACTTCATTGGCTGTGCCTGCAAAAGTGTCAAAAGATAATAACTCATGAATTTCCAGTTATGGAAAGAACAATTTTTCCTCGTTATAATATTAAGGATGCACATTGGTAATTTTTTAAAGGAAACATAAATATTGTTTTTTTTATGTTACATCTTGCTAAATAATTTGAAATTTGGACATGCGTAAGGTCTACTGAATATCTCCAATGTACTGTTTCATGTTTTTTTTTTTTATCAATCCTATGTTTTTCCTTCTGTGTTTTTTCCCACAATGTTTCTTTTTTTTTAATTGTTCAGAAGTTCTGGAAACTGGTGACATCAGTCGAGCAGACTCCAAGAGAGAAGATTTCCCTGCAGATGCCCTCACAACTGCTGTCACTCTGTTCCATATCTCATAAGTAATTAGAAAATGAACTGAGGCTGGGGAAAAGTCAACAATAACAAGGCACCCTAAGGTAAGGTAAAACCAAACTATTTCAAAACTGACACATGGCACAGTAGACTGGGGATATTAAACAGACTTATAAAATAGGTAAGAGACATGCTGGATTCTGATTGGCTAACAGGTACCAGTAGCCGTGTCCTTATCAGCACATATACATAACAATTGGTACTTGTTATGCAAAGCAGAACATAGTGCAGCCAGAGATCCATGCCTGCCAGTTCTGAAACAAAATTTTCTGGCAGACTCTCCCGCTGACTGCTCTCAACTGTTCTCCTTATTTGCAGCTTCCTTTTCAATGCCGTGCCTACGCCTAAATATTGTAGTCTCACCACCAACACTGTATAGACACCACAGGCACATATACACCATTTGCAGTACAACAGCACCACAGGAAAACTTTTTCATTCCTTTTCCCTCCTATTTAAATAACAATCTGACCTCAAAAAATTGCAAGGAGAACACGATCCTGTGAGCTTCGCAATTTGCGTGTCATGGCTTTCAAATAAATAAAGATCATACCCGCAACCTGCTCCTCCAGAAGGCACCAAACCTGTTCCTGTCCTGCTCCTCCACTGGGTCTTTAAGAATATAAATTAATTTATTTCAACATTCCTGGTTACAGTTTCAAATATATACATCAGGCCAAGGTACCAAAACTGTGATGTGGGAACCAGTATCATCATAGAAGTGCTGAATATGGCAGGCAGCGAGGGAAACACTCGTCCCCACTCCTTAGAGAAAAACTCCTACTGTGTTGGATCACATCTTCAGAAAAAACACACACAAAAGAAAAAGCATATTGTTGAGGATTGTGTGTGGTGGGGGAGCAGACAGAGATTGTCAGAACCACAGTGGCTGGCGAGGTCCCACACTCCTGTTCCTGTAAGTAACTGATTGGGTGTTTGCTCCCTGATGATAAAAGAAAGCAAACGCACACAAAAAGAAAAAAGCATATCGTGGGTGATTTACTGTCCCAGTGGGAGATGGCAGGAGGGAACAGACAGGCACCACAGCCCACTACTTAATCCCTTACCTGCCCCTTAACTTCACCCCTAGGCTGGGTCTGCCCTGTCTACTTGTGCTGTATATACCTGGGGTCTCATGCAACATCTGCTGACTAATGTAATAAAATACCTATCTGACATGGTACTCATGTACCTATATTATGACTACTGTGATCTACCTAGTACCAAGGTTGTACCACCAGTGAATGCCTGTAACACTGGTTGCTTTTTTAATCTAAGCGTTATGTGCTGTACTGTTTGTTTGCTGTGATGTATTGCTCTCTTGACGAGGTGCCTTTGTAAATGAGTCTATGACTCAAAGGTCTGTAAACCGATGATCTAATAAATAAATAAATAAAATAATCAAGCATGTTCACAATAATAAAATGAGAAGGACTATTTTTTTGTGTCTTTGAATTCATACCATTATATTTTTTAATAATTGTATTTAAATTTCTTATGTGCATTTGTATTGGATGTTTTTACTAAGGGGCCCTCTTTATAAGCGTAACAACACACTCCGAGGTGTGGGTTATCACCTAATAAGAGCATGCCCAGGTGCATAAGGCACTTGGCACAAGTGCCTCATGCCTTATAACACATCTGGGCATGCTCTCATCAGGACATAACCCACACCTCATCATGTGTTATTGCTTGCATCACACATGCCAAAATTCACAGGTTATGTTAAAATATGTTAAAACAGGGTTTATGTTCCTTATAATTAAAATAGCAATAGTTAACATTGAAACTGAATATGTTTTTTTTTCAAATTGCAAATCCTACTTCTTATCTAATGGTATCTTTGATGTATTTTTAATTTATTTATTTTAATTCTTTTTTATTTGTTTATTTGTGCTTGGAAGACCTGTGAGCTCAAGAGCCCTTTTCCAAAGGTGTCCAAGTCTGTAAATACATTTATTTATTTCTTTAGTTTTTGTTGACTGGGTAGGTGCACTAGACAGCAAAGCTGCCTATTTATAGGCATGACCTGGGAGGTTACTTACGAAAGTGGGAAACAACAGTGAATACAACAAACTGAATAAGTAGACAACAAGCAGTGCAATTTGCCAAAAACATACAATCATGGTAACAACAAAATTAAGCCAGAGTCAGGTAATAAAATAATACAAACATAGCACAATACAGTGGCATAGACCATGTTTCTCAACATTCTACAAAAATAGAGGGTAGGTGCAAGGAAAAAAAATAAATGGTACTGGGAGATCTGGAGTAGAGTACCAAACTGTCAGCATATAACAGGGCAGAGCATGGACTGGACAGTGGGGGGAGAGCATTCCCAAAGATTGAAAACAGTAGAGGGCCCAATATGGATCCCTGAGTTACTCCGATACAGGTATAGGAGAGAGAAGACTTGACATTTCAGCTCTGCACAAATTGCTGTCACTCTGAGAGATAATTATACAACCATGTGGCTGCAGAAGTGGAGAAGCCAAGGGTGGACAGCTTTCAAAGGAGCATCGGGTGGTCCACCAAGTCAAACGCCTTTGTGAAATCTATGAAGATCGCTCCTGTGAGGGAGCCTTTGTCCATGGCAAGCCTGACATCATTGGTGAACTGGATAATAGCAGTGGAAGTGCTATGCCCTCGTTGAAAACCATGTTGATCCAGAGTGAGAAGACTGTGTACATGGAGGTGGTCTGAGAGCTGGGTGGTTACGATTTTTTCCAAGAATTTGAATAAGGTCGACAAAATGACAATAGAGCGGTAGTTGTCCATGTTTGTGGTGTCACCCTTTTTGTGGATGGGGACAATGCATGCAGTCTTCCAGGGGAAAGGAACATGACCTGTAATCAGAGACAAATTGAAGAGGCATGTAGCTGGAGAGGTAATGTAGGAGGCAATTGAATTCAAGAATTTGGGTTGTAACCCATCAGCTCCAGCTGACCCATATGGAGGAATGGAATTTAGAAGGCACCAGACTTCAGGTACTGTGACCAGGTGGAGGTTAAAAGGAGGGATGATCAGTTCCCAGTTGTCGAGAGGTAGTAACTCTGGCGAAATTCCACACTGGGGTCCGGGGGAAGAGGGGGTCCCAGCAGGAATGAAGCCAACCTCCTTCCCCATTGCTATGATCCAGCAGAAAATCAGAAAGCACTAGCTAACACTTTTAAAGGGGACAGGAAATGTGTGATGACTGGCAGCAGCTATTAATGTTCCTAGTAACAGAAGAGATAAACTTGCCTCCAAATGAGGCATATTTAAATGTACCTTACTAAACACTGATGTTAAAAACTGTGTTTTCAATTTATTCCTTTTTATGGACAGCATTCTGCACAGTTCTCTTCATGGAACCAGTAATCTGGAGTGTTTACTAAGTCACTGTTTGAGTGCAGAATGCTAAATGTGAGCTACTGTCCTATCAGAACCATGCTTAGCATTCTTTTCTCAAACCATGACATAGTTAAAACTCCAGATCACTGGTTCCATGAAAAGAACGGTAATAGTTTGCTGCCCATAAAATCAAAACAATGCAAAATACTGTTTTTCACATCACTTTTTATTCAGGTACAGTTATCTGTCGATCATTCAGGCTTATGGATATTATTTTTGTAAGTGGTAACAACATATACAGCTGCATATTAGAACTCATTTCCTGTCCTCTTTAAGCCAGGTTGTGGTTTAGGACAAATTAAAAACTTGGCACCTGCTCAACAAATGGCCCTGATTGGCGAAGGACCAAAGTTTTGGTTCAGCTCTTTGTTTTTAGCTCCTCGAGGCCGTTTGTCACTGAGAAAGTCCTTCCTTCAGGCAACAACTCTGGTGAAATTCAGCATTGGGATGCAGGGGAAGAGGGGATCCCAGGCAGGGATGAAGCCAACCTCCTTCTCCCATAGCTCCAATCATGCAGAAAATCAGAAAGCATTGGCTAGTGCTGTTAGGCTGGGTTGTGGCATAGGACAAATTGAAAACTTGGCGCCTGCTTAACAAATGGCCCTGATTGTCCGAGGACCAAAGTTCAGATTCAGTTCTTTGTTTCTTGATCCTCACAACCAATTGTGGCCAAGAAATTCCTTCCTTCTGGTGGTGACTCCAGCAAAATTCAGCATTGGGGTGCAAGGGAAGAGAGGGTCCCGGGCTGGGATAAAGCCAACCTCCTTCCCTCGTAGTTCCGATCCAGGAGAAAATCAGAAAGCACTGGCTAGGGCCTTTAAGCTGGGTTGCAGCTTAGGACAAATTCAAATCTTGGTGCCTGCTCAATAAACGACCCTGATAGGCTAAGGACCAAATGACTGATTCAGCGATTTCTGTTTTGCTTTTCTTTGCCATTTGTCGCCGAGAAATTCCTTCGTTCAGGCAGCAACTCCGGTGAAATTCAGCATTGGGGTGCAGGGGAAGAGGGAATCCAAGGCGGGGATAAAGCCAACCTCCTTCTCCCATAGCTCCAGTCATGCAGGAAATCAGAAAGCACTGGCTAGTGCTTTTAAGCTGGGTTGTGGCTTAGGACAAATTGAAAACTTGGTGCCTGCTTAATAAATGGCCCTGATCGGCTGAGGACCAAAGTTCAGATTCAGTTCTTTGTTTCTTGCTCCTCACAGCCATTTGTGGATGAGAAATTCCTTCCTTCCAGTGGTGACACCAGCAAAATTCAGCACTGGGTGCAGGGGAAGGGAGGGTCCCAGGCTGGAATAATGCCAACCTTCCCCCATAGTTCCAATCGTGCAGAAAATCAGAAATCAATGGCTAGGGCTTTTAAGCCAGGTTGCTGCTTAGGACAAATTCAAAATGTGGTGCCTGCTCAATAAAAGGATCTGAATGACCAAGGACCAAAGTCCAGATTCAGTTCTTTGTTTCTTGCTCTTCTTGGCCATTTGCAGCCATGAAATTCCTTCCTACAGGTGGTGACTCTTGCGAAATTCAGCACTGGGGTGTGGGGGAAGAAGGGTCCCAGGAACGAAGCCAACCTCCTGCTCCCATAGGTGCAATCCAGCAGAAAATCAGAAAGTGCCGGCTAGTGCTTTTAAGACTGGTTGTGGCTTAGGACAACTCAAAACTTGGCACCTGCTCAATAAATAGCCCTGATTGGCTGAGGGCAAATGTTCAGATTTAGTTCTTTGTTTCTTGCTCCTCGTGGCCATTTGTGGCTGAGGAATTCCTTACTTCAGATGGTTACTCCCGCGAAATTCAGCATTGGAGTGTGAGGGAAGGGGGAATCCCAGGCAGGGATGAAGCCTACCTCCTTACCCCGTAGCTCCAGTCCAGCAGAAAAAGATGATGCACAACATTAATCATAGGAAAGACAAATACATAAAACCAGAGCCAAAATACATAATACAGACATGAGACTTCCATAATTAGGCACAGGTAGAATACTTGGGTCCAACAATACAGAATGAGCAAAGGGGCCAACTATGTAATAACATACTAAGGGCAATGATTTAGGAGGGACTGGGTTTCCAGAATAATATAATTTAAATGTTTGCCCACAGTGAACTTGCAGCTTTAATGCCTTACTGCTTCAGCTCCTACTGTTGGTGTCTCCCATCATGGCCACAGGTTACCACTCTAAGCTCACAGCCACTGGTGCCTTTCCTGATTCTGCTTGGGATGCCACCCATGCAGTGGCATCTGAGGTAAGCAGGACTCCACCATATCTCAGCCTAGTGGCAGATATGGTTAACAGCAAAACATTGGGAGACTATAGCATGAGGTGGACAGCAGCACAGGACTGCTGCAGGAGTCAGATGGCCATGGGTGACCAAGCACCTGGATCAGATAATTGGAGTTCCATTAGGCACCAAGGAATACTAGGAAAATAATGGAGTGGGTGGGGGATGCCACTGGACACCAGTGAATGTTTGAAACAGTGATGCAGCTGGTGACCAATGCCACAGACACATTGTCCTATAATGGCATGTCTGCATGCAGTGTCCAGGATGTTCCTGATAGTGTCTGCTAACTTCTGGAATGGCAACGTACACGGAGTGATTCTCTCCTGTTACCATGGAAGACCACAGTTCTAACTATTGTAGGGATTGAACTGGATTTGCAGCAAAACAGAGCAGGCAACAACCACCCATTTTCTGGCACCCCTGAGTGCTATCAAGAATCAGCCTGCAGTTTCCGAAGACCCAAAAGTGTATTCAAAACCCAGATAAATCAAACATACTGTATGCAGCATGTCCACTTTCTTGTGCTAGTGTGCTCCTGCTCAACCTAGTTTTACTCTTGCTCTGTTCACTAACTCTGTCATTGATGAACGTTTTTAGGGTTGGTCTGTGTAGCACACAAATTCCTATTGTGACTATAGTTAGGATGTGCTTTACAACTCTCCCATTTCAATGCCTTTGGGGCTGAAACATCAACTGAAAAATGAGTGCATGAACTCACTTTCTATTTTTTATTACCGTCAGTAACATACTTCCTACTTTTGTTATTGTCAGTAACATAAAGCAGTGATAATATTGGATGGACCAGCAACTGTGATTGAGGGTCTCACGAGGAAGCAATGATCCTATTGAGCATTGTATCTTATTTTAATTATCTATTTTAAAATTAAAATTGGTTATCAGGAGAGGCACACTGACTCAAGACAAATTTCCGGGTGCAAGCTAGGGGAGGGAGGAGGGGAGAACACAGTTACAAAGGTTACAGCAAGTCAGATGATGAGGCCACAGTGACTGTGGCAATGAAGTACAATAGTAGATTGCAGAACAAACAAGAAAAATAATAGACGACAAATACATTAGCATACAAATCAGCTGTGTAGTTGGGCATGATCAAAAAGTGCATAATACCTGAATGAGTGAGGACCAACCTAGTCTTGACAGGAGTAATGAGACAGGATGATTAAACTACACACAAAATAGCTCAAACCATTCCATTAGCAAGAAGGGAAAGTTAAGGGGTAAGAATGGTTCAGATAGAGGGTTGGCAGTAGCAGGGGAAGAGGGGAAAAGTTTTAAATGGCACCTGATGGATGGAAGGGAGGTGGAGAGATGGATGGAGGAAGGTATCCGGTTCCAGAGGGAGGGATGGTGATAGGAGAATGTTTATTTCCCAGTTGAGGAGTGAGGGTGGGGGAAGGAGAAGGGGAGGATGTGAGGGTCACTAGAGTGTAAGGAGTAGAGGGAGGATGGGATGGGGGAGAGAGGACTACTTCAAGGGGGGGGGTCATCCAGCATGGAGAACATTGGGAGGTGGGAGAGCTTGGCCAACTTCAGGCTTGTAGCAAAGATCATTGACATAATTTTATTAGTGTTGAGCTGAAGTTGGTTGGACTGGAACCAATGCAGAGCACTGAACGTTATACTGGAATGAGACTTCCACAGATACATTCAAGGGACAGGACAAGTAAAGAACTTTGTCATCTACATATACGTGAATATTCAAAGTTGGCACAGGCACAGAATAGGTAATTTAGGAAGCAGGAAAATAGGAAAGGACCCAAATGGAGTCCTGTGGGACCTCAGCCTGGATAGTGAAAGGGTGGGGAAAGGATTCTTCTGACATGTAGCAACTGTGGACATCCTGAGAGATATGAATGGAACCAGTCAACACCAGGAGCTAACAAGTTGGCAAAGCTCAACTTGTCCAGGAGGAGTAAATGGGACACTGAGGACACTGAGTCACAGGCTTTGGCAAGAGTAATGACAATTGACACTGTGATGTGCCCCTGATACATCCCAGAGAAGCTAGAGTCAATGACCCAATGCAAGGAGGAGATGGTGGAGTGATACTTCCAAAACCAGACTGAAAGAGGGAAGTAAGTTAGATGAGTGGAGGAAGTCTGCAAGTCATGAGTAGACCTGACCAGTTTCTCTTTCAGCTTCGCAAGACAGGGGAGAAGGGAAATAGGATAGAAGTTGACAGGGGTGTAGGGATGACCCTCTTTGTGGAGGTGGAGAACTTCTGCTATCTTCCAAGACTGAGGTACAGCACAAAAAGTAAAGGAGAAGTTTAAAAAATGAGTGAGGGGGTGGGGATGGCAGGAGCTGATGGAGAAGTGTGGGGTCCAAACCATCTGCACTAGATTTGGACTGGTTGAGTGAGAAAAGGGCAAACAGGATCAAACTAAAGAGGTGATTGAGGTAAGGGGGAAGGAGGAGATGGGGAGAGGAGATAAACCAGGAGGAGACTGCACCAGAGAAGGTGTCATGAATGTGCCCTTGAGCCACGGTGGGTATTGCAACAAGAGTGAGAGCATGTGCTTCTCTAGCCCAGCTAATACATGGGCATACTCAGCGATGGATGATACTGATGCTAAAGGGGTGCTGCTGTGGGATCCAGCATGTGAGGTTAAGCAAGGTGCCTGGGTATAAACTGAAAATGTGATGTCAAAACCTCTGATTTTAGTCAAATAACACTGAGCAGAGTGGACACACACATTTTTCCCCAGAAACTGATAGCCATTCCCTAGTAGATGTGGTGAATGCGTGAGCTAAGAACATTTTGCTTTGTAGCGAAGTTATAAACTGAGGGCACAACATGCAAATGTTTTTTAAGACCATGCCCAGGTTCACTGATGCCTGTTTTTTATAAAACATTCTCCCTCCCTCACCTGATCCCCACTGGCACTGATAGATATTTAACTGGTGCCCAGTGGTGCCCCCTGCTTCAACTGACACCTGTTTGCATGGATAAATTATTCCCTGGTACATTGTGGTGTCTCATCTTTCATCTGATCATAGTTTGTTTAGATGTATTATTGCCTGCTGTGCAGTGGTGCTCACCTTCCCCACCGATGCCACTTAGTATTTAATAATCCTATTCTCTGGTGCTCTTACCAACTGAACACCAATTTTGAGTGGGAGTTACAAATAAAGATATGTGAAGTTGGTGGAAATCACTTAATGAATTACTATACAAAGTTCCCCCAACTTCACTTTACAGAAGGGCATTCTTTGATTAGATTTTGCTGGCGAAACTGTAGGCATTTTTCCATCTTTTTCCACTTTTTGCTGGATTGTCGATTGCATTAACGATTCAGATAGCAGACCATTAATAGTACAGGAGGTTTGCATATCTCAGGACTCAGTTCTTTGTCAGAGACAATGACTTCTAGACACCTGCACCTTCCCTGGAGATAAATAGGCTGGCTGATAGGGAACTATTGCAACACTGGGATTCCAGGCCAGCCAAGATCAGAACAAAATACAGTAAAACTTTGAAATTTTCACTGTTAAATAATTTTCACTATATTCCCTGAAGTACTAATTTGTGCTAATTAGAGTTATTGGCACTTTTCCCATTATAGTGTACGTGGTCCTAATGACTTATTGCTAAATATAATTTATGCAATTATGGATACATTTGTATCTACACTAAAATTACTTTACATGAAAATAAATAGTTTTACTGTAGTACTAAATGGAAATGGAGTTCTTAATAGCATCTGCACATGCAGAGCTAAGTGGATAGCTGGCAATTCCAGCCTGACTTTGTTTTAGCCAATATAAACATGCTGATGCTAGGAACATTAATAAGTCTTAATTTTTCAGATTTTTGGAAGTTTTAAAACTTTAAAAAATGTATCTGATCTTAACTTTAGATACAAAAGCAGCAGTGTGAAAATTAAAAACAAAAACTAGACAAATTGCAAAAGTACTGCATGTTGCTTTTTCTAAAGTATGAGGAAACTGGTCAAATTGGCAGAGCTGGGGGCGTTTACAGTTTTATGAAGTGTTTCAGACTTATTTAGCCACTTGCAGTAAGTCTGCATAAGCAGGAGCATGCATATCATAGTCTCCAGGTATAAGTGAATTACAAAATCCTGGAACAGCTGGATTTTATACAATTGGAACCACTACATTTTACCAATCTAGGCAATTACAATATTCCAGAATTAACCCATACCCAGAGAAGACATGCCCGAACTGTTCCAGTATCAGACTGGTAACTCAGAAAGGGACTCAGTAATTCTCAGAATGTCAGAACAACCAGTCACATTAAACTGTTCCGCCAATGATTTGGTTTAGTATTGTTTCTTATATTTCACAATGCATTGTCAAGTCATATTGCATTGTTTATCAGTGTTGACCAGTTCAAGGGCAGTATGTGTAAAATGTTTTTGCAACTCAGTTGGAAGGCATCTATAGTCCAGTCATAATACAATGCAAAATTAAGTGGGCAGGATTCACAAAGCAGATGCCAAATGAGATGCACCATGCCCAGACAGTGCGAGTCACAGAAGGATGCACCGCAAGATGCATTGTGCGCATCCCCACTGTGTATCACATAGCTGCAGCATGGCCCAACCTGAGATGCTCGGCACAACAGGGATGCAGAAAAGCATCAGGGGTATAACAACAGTGAATACGGAGCAAGTAATCAAGGGTCAAAGGAGCAACAGGGGAAACTGCAGTGGCACAAAGGATGAAACATAGAAACATACTCTAGAAGCTGACAGCAGATAAGGACAGCAAGACCCATCCAGTTTGACCATTTCTTTTTCTACCTTATGAATGTGCTATCAGCCTTTGCTTTGTCAATGGCCTATCTATTCATACTCATCTGTATTGCTCCCTTATGCCTATCCCATGCCTGTTTGAAGCCCTGCACTGCATTCATATCTACCACTTCCTGAGGTAGGCTGTTCCATGCATCCACCACCCTTTATGTGAAAAAGAACTTCCTCACATTACCCCTTCAATCTGCCTCCCTCTAATCTCATGTTGTGTCCTCTTGTTCTGCTATTTTTCTTATATTGAAACATGTTAGACTCTTTCACCTTGTTAATGCCCTTAAGGTATTTAAATGTTTCGATCATATCACCTCTCTCCCTCCTTTGCTCTAGGGTACACATATTGAGCTCCGTTAATCTGATCTCATGTTTTCTGATGCAGTCCCTGCACCATTTTGGTTGCCTTTCTCTGGACTGCCTCAATTTGGTTAATGTCCTTGTGAAGGTGTGGCCTCTAGTACTGCATGCAGTACTCCAGATGGGGCCGAACCAGTGTCTTGTAAAGAGGGATTATTACCTCCCTCTTATGACTTGTGATACCCCTACTAAAACACTCCAACATCCCCCTAGCCTTACCTACTGCTTTAGTGGTCTGCTTGGATGATTTCAGGTCATCTGTAATGATGATGCCCAAGTCTCTTTCTTCCCTTATGACTGCCAGCAACTCCCCTCCCAGCCTATAGGTGGCTTCAGAGTTTCTCTTCCCTATGTGCATGATCTTGCACTTCTTTGCATTAAACCCCAGTTACCACTCTTCTGACCATTTTGCCAGTTTATCCAGATCTCTTCTTATTCTGCCCACCCCATTGGGGTCATCTACTCTGTTGCAGATCTTGATGTCATCTGCAAACAGACAAACCTTACCCTCCAGTCCATCTGCAAGGTAACTGATGCAGATATTGAAGAGGACTGGCCCCAGGTCTGATCCCTGAGGTACCCCACTTGTGGCTTGCACCTCTTCTGACTGTATACCATTTATCACCACTCTCTGCCCATCAACCAGTTTGCCACCCAGTTGGCCAACTTCTGACCCACCCCGAGCCCACCCAGCTTATTAATCAATCTTCTATGTGGAACAGTATCAGAAGCTTTGCTGAAGTCAAGGTAGGTGACATCAACTGCTCCCCCTTGATCTACCACTCTGGTTACCCAGTCAAAGAAATCTATGAGATTAGTTTGACAGGACCTTCCTGTTGTAAACCCATGCTGTCTTGGATCCTGTGCTCCTATGGATTCCATATGTTGCACTATCCTTTCCTTAAGGAGTGCCTCCATAATCATACCCATTAAGGAGGTAAGACTGACTGGTCTGTAGTTTCCTGCCTCCTCCCTGCTACCACTCTTGTGGACCAGGATCACATGAGCCATTCTCCCATCTTCTGGGACCTCCCTTGTGCTCAGAGACTCACTAAACAGTTCTAATAATGGCTCTGCGAGTGCCACCCTTAGCTTCTTTAGTACCATGGGATGTATGCCATCAGGTCCCATTACCTTGTCCACTCTGAGCTTATTGAGCCCTTGTAGGGCCCTTTCTTTTGTGAAGGGACTAGTGCACACCTTCCTCCCCCCTGTGCCCATGGTGCTGAGCTGTGGGCCCTGCACTATCTTCTCTTTAGTAAATACTGAGCAGAAGTATCTATTTAGGATAGATACTTTTACATGGTCCTCCTTCTCACATTCCCCCTTATCCCATTTGACCTTAGCAATATCCCCTCTGGACTTTCTTCTTTCACTAATGCATCTATAGAAAGTCTTGTCACCTTTTTCACTGTTTGTGCTAGTGTTTCCTCTGTTTGGGCCTTAGTCTGTCTTACTGCCCTTCCTGCTTCCCTTAGGGAAGTTTGGTATGCCTCCCTATCGTTATCCTGCTGTGTTCCCTTACATTTCCTGTAGGCCAGCCTGTTGTCGCTGACCTTTTCTGCTACTGCTTTTGAGAACCAAAGTGGTTTCCTACTTCTTTTGCACTTCCTTTTCTCTCTAACACAATGGGATGTTGCTTCAAGTATTGCATCCTTAATGCTAGCCCATTTTGCCTGTACCCCCTCACCTGTATTTCTTCTTGCCAGGGCTAGCTTAACTCTGTTGGCCATCTTATGAAAGTCAGCTCCTCTGAAGTCCCATATTTTTGTCTTGGAATGGTATGATTTAGTTCTAGTGGCTAAATTGAACCATAACATAGCTTCTGCCAGAGAACTGGCAGAGAACACCAAGAAGAAGGAGTTGCTATTATAACTGTACTACTCTACTGGAACTAAAGCACAAGAACTCTACTGCTGGGACCTTCAATTTAGGGTAAACATAAAACAAAACAAAACAAAAAAAATTAGTGTGTTTGTCTGACTTGGCTGAAGTGAATAGTTATCGCTGCAGTTATCTAGCTGTTTGTCTCAGGTGACTGAAGGGAATTGTTATCTGTGCAATTAACTAATTGTAGAAAGAGCTGTGAAGTAGGGGGAGTGGCTTAGCTAGAAGGAAGCCAAGTTAAAGCCAGATTTAAAAAACTGCCCTAGATAGCTTCTGTCACAGAACAGGTAGAGAACACCAAGAAGAAGGAGCTGCTGTTATAACTATACTTCTCTACTGGGACTAAAGAACTAGAACTCTACTGCTGGGATCTTCAATTTAGGGTAAAAGCAAAAAAAAAAGTTAGTGTGTTTGTCAGAGTTGGCTGAAGTAAATTGTTATCCATGCAGTTATCTAGGTGTTTGTCTCAGGTGGCTGAAGGGAATTGTTATCTGTGCAATTAACTAAGTGTATAAAGAGCTGTGAAGTAGGAGGAGTGACTTAGCTAGAAGGAAGCCAGGTTAAAGCCAGATCTAAAAACTGACCTAGATAGCTTCTGCCAGAGAACAGGCAGAGAACACCAAGAAGAAGGAGCTGCTGTTATAACTATACTTATCTACTGGGACTATATTGCCCTCCTTCCCTCCCCTCCACCCCCCAAGCCAGTTCTACTTTTATAGGCACAGGATTTGACAGACAACAGGAACTTCCTGTTTGGGAGCAGGAAGCAAGTGATCACAGAGCCACAAAAGACTCACCATTCTAGAAGGAAAAGAGTAACTCTCCATCCCCCTCTAGCTGCTGGAGGTCTGACTCTGAGCAAGTAAGGAGATTACTGAGAAATACAGGAAATTCTTGTCTCAGAACAGGAAGATCAGGAGCTTAAGGGGCACAGAGATAGTAAGTAACTAGGGAGAAAAAATAAAAAGTAAACAGAGGAAAGAGTAAGTATTCCAAACAACAGTTAAGGGGCAAGAAATAAGACATGATGGGAGTGGTGCAGTGCATTGGCTGTGAAGCAGCAGTCTTCCAGGAGATGTTCAGGAGGATGCAGTGTTGTCCCATCTACAGGCACCTCTCTTGGCTGAGAGAGGAGGTTGTTCATCTCCAGGCTAAGTTGGTCAGGATTTGGGGGACCTCTTCTCCTACCCAAGGACCACCAGGGCCACTGCCATTGCCTTAGAGGTTGCCAAGAAAAAAGAGTGGTTGGACCACAGTGGGCTCAGGGAGGGCGAGGGAGGTGGAACAGAGGTGCATCCCTCCTGTTGTACCTCTCCACAATTCATATACTATTCTGGAAAAGTGTGGTTCCTCTATGGAGACACCCACAGTGGAGATCAAGGAGGATGCTGGGAACCTCCACAAAGGAGACCCACAGAAGGGTGGCATGGGACCCCACAGGGGAAGGAAACAACTCCTGTGGGGGGACTCCATTATTGGGGGGTAGAACTGGGGGAGGAAGGGGAGAGAAAGGCAAGGTGCCTGCCTGGTGCCATGGCTTGGAGGGACAGGGAACAAATTCTCAGGATTGCTGGAGCAGCTGCATGTGGTAGGGAGCTGGATGTCATTGTCCACCTAGGGACAAATGACCTGACTGAGAAAGGGATCGGAGCAGTGCAGGAAGAGTTTATGGAGCTGGGGAGAGGCCTTAGACAAGTAGCACGCATGGTAACCTTCTCGTGAGTGCTGTCTGTCTATGGCATGGATGAGGCTAGGATGCTCCACACCATGGGATTCAATCAGTGGTTGAAAAACTGGTGCATAGATCAGGGACTTGGCTTCATTTGGGACTGGGGGTCCACCTGGAGTGATGCAGGCGTATACTGGCATGATGGTCAGCGTCTGTCCAGGAGAGGAACCAGGATTCTAGGTGATAGGTTTAAATGCTTCATTGGCAAACATATAAACTAGCCAATGGGGGAGAGACTGGAAAGGAGGAGGGAAATCCTAGCCACCCCCCCCAAATCAGGGTAGTAAGTGAGATAAACACCAAGACAGAAATGTCGATAGGGAAAAGGGCAGTGGTAAATGGAGAAAATGACAAAGGCGATAAGGACAGGGATGGGGCAAAAAGGGGTAAGACCATCAAGAAATGGAGGGTAATGAGTACCAATTCCAAAGTCTGGGCAACAAGCTCCCTGAACTTGTGGTCTTGATGAAAGAGGGATGCCTGAATATCGTAGCAGTCACAGAAACATGGTACACAGAGAACCATGACTGTACACAACATACAGGAGAGACAGGAAGGGTAGAAGAGGGGGAGGAGTAGCTATCTATGTAAGGGAAGGGATAAAAGCAATGGAACAAAAGAGTAAACAGGGAGGAGAGGAGGCACTGTGGGTCACCTTAGAGACTGGAAATGGCACCACAATCCGCACAGGGGTTGTATACAGACCCCCATTTCAGGGAGAGGTGATGGACAAGGATATGATAGAAGACATCCTTAGGATGGCAGAGAAAGGGGAGTTACTGTTGATGGGGGACCTGAATATGCCAGATGTTAACTGGAGCACCTTTGCCACAGCCACATCCAAGAGCAGGGCCATTCTCGATGCCCTACAGGTGACATGACTCAGACAGCTAGTTTTGGAACCCACTCATGAGGGAGCAATCTTAGACCTCATACTCTCAAATGGGGACAGTGAGAAGATCTCAGATCTAGAAATGGGTAGCCATCTGGGAACAAGTGACCACTGAGCTGTGTGGTTCATGATAAACTCAGCTACAGAGTCAAGCCATACAAAAGTAAGGGTACTGGACTTCAGGAGGGCTGACTTTGGCAAGATGGGAGAGTGCCTTAGAAAAGCACTAGCAAACAGGCTAGAAGGAGGCGTGGAGCAACAATGGGGAAACATCAAAACTGCCATCACAGAGGCAACAAGCCTTTGTGTGAAGCAAATAAACAAATCAAAATGAAATAAAAAGCCACTGTGGTTCTCAAAAAAGGTGGCGGTTAAGGTTAGGAAGAAAAAGATAACATTTAGGAAGTATAAGGAAACACAGAAGTAGCAGGACAGAGAACTATACCAGTTAAGGCAGAAGTAAGCAGGGAGGGAAGTCAGAATAGCAAAGGCCCAAACTGAGGAAAAGATAGCCAACTCGGTTAAGAAGGGGAATAAAACCTTTTATAGGTACATCAGGGAGTGTAGAAAGTGAAAGGGAGGGATAGTGAGGCTGAATAGAAAGGACAGCGAGTGGACAGAGAGGGGCAGTGAAAAAGCAGGGATACTGAATGAATACTTCCTCTCAGTATTCACAAAAGAGGAGGTGGGGGAGGTGCCTAATCCAATTAACAAAATGCAATCTGGATAGGGGGGTCAATCACAGTCCTTTGACAGAAGAAAGGGTTCTGAAAGAACTCCTAAAACTGAAGGTGGACAAAGCAATGGGGCCTGACGGAATTCACCCAAGAATTCTAAAAGAATTAAGGGGAGAACTAGTAACACCACTGACTAACCTTTTTAACAAATCATGGGAGGATGGTGTGGTACCTGAGGACTGGAAGAAGGCAGATGTGAATCTCCTTCACAAAAGTAGAGCAAGACAGAGGCAGGAAACCACAGACCTGTCAGTTTGACCTCTGTAGGAAAAAGTGATGGAATAATTTCGAAGGAAATAATTGTTGAGTACCTAGAGGCTAGTGGGGCACAGGACCCAAGGCAGCATGGGTTCACAGTGGGAAGGTCATTTCAGATGAATCCATTGATTTCTTTGACTGGGTGACCAAAGTAGAAGACCAGGAGAGGAGCTGTGGACATGGCCTACCTAGACTTTAGCAAGGCATTTGACACAGTCCACACAAAAGATTAATAGTCAAATTAACCAGCCTGGGAGTGGGTCCCAGCATGGTAGCCTGGGTAAAACATTGGTTGGACAACAGGACACTGAAGGTAATTGTAAATGGAGTCCACGCTGAAGAAAGAGGGGTTAATAGTGGGGTACCGCAGGGTTCAGTACTGGGTCCAGTCCTTTTTAATGTCTTTATAAATGACATTGCAGAGGGACTGGAAGGAAAAGTATGCCTCTTTGCAGATCATACAAATATCTGCAACAGGGTTGATACACGAGAAGCGTGGAAAGGATGAGAAGGGACTTGGCAAGGTTGGAGGAATGGTCGGAAGTATAGCAGCTTGGATTCAATGCAAAGAAGTGCAAAATAATGCACCTGGGAAACAACAACAACCCAGGGGAAAATTACACAATGTGGGGGGGGGGGGAGGTAGTAACAACAACAAAAATGGAAAGGGATCTGGGGGTAATCATATCAGATGACCTTAAGGTTAGCAAGCAATGCGAGAAGGCAGTAGGGAGGGCTGTGGGGATACTGGCGTGTATAGGGAAAGGCATCACCAGCAGAAAACAGGAAGTTGTTATTCCTCTGTACAGACAGTTGGTGAGACCCCATCTGGAGTAATGCATCCAGTTCTGGAAACCACATCTCCGCAAGGACATAGACAGGATGGAGGCAGTACAGAGGAGGGCAACTAAAATGGTGCAGGGTCTGTAAAAGAAGCCATATGAGGAGAGACTAAAGGAGCTTAATACGTATACCCTTGAGGAAAGGATGAAGGGGGGGACATGATAGAAACTTTTAAGTACCTCAGTGGATTCCACATAGTCCAAGAGGGTAGCATCTTTCAGAAAAAGAGATGTGCAAGAACAAGGGGACACAATTTGAAGATAGAGTGGGGATGGCTCAGGGGCAATGTGAGGAAGTATTTGTTCACAGAGAGGGTGGTGGATGCATGGAACAGCCTTCTTGAGGAGGTTGTGAGCTCTAAAACTGTGGGAGAATTCAAGAATGCGTGGGACAGACATAAGGCAAATCTTGTGGTGGGGTAGGAAGAACTATCCCGTTGGTTAACTAGGATCTGCAGCTTATCCTGTCGGTAAGGAAATGGGCAGACTAGGTGGGCCAAGCAGTCCTTATCTGCCATCAAAGTCTATGTTTCTATGTTTCTATACCATGTGATGGTCACTGGCCCCCAGGTGACCTTCTACCTGGAGATCTGAGATCATTTCTCTGTTAGTCAGTACTAGATCTTGGATGGCCCTGTCTCTTGTGGGTTGTTTTACCAGTTGTTTGAGGCCCTCCCCTGCAGAAAATCCACTATGTGTCTAGTTCTGGCAGATGTTCCTGGTGGTATTGACAAATCTGTATCTGCCATGTTGAAGTCTCCCATTATCAGAACCTCCCCTTTAGCTGTCATGCCGGGGAACACACCGGTAGGGACTGATCCGAGTACCAAAGGTTCTGAGAGTGGCCACAGTAGAAAAGATGCACAGAAACATAGAAACATAGAAACATAGAATTTGATGGCAGATAAGGACCGCTTGGCCCACCCAGTCTGCCCATTTCCCTACCTAATGGATAAGCTGCAGATCCTAGTTAACCAGCAGCCTACCTCTTCCTATCCCCACCTCCTAGAATTGCCTTATGACTGTCCCATGCATGCTTGAATTCCACCACTGTTTTTGACTCCACAACCTCCTCCGGAAGGCCGTTCTATGCATCCACAACCCTCTCTGTGAAAAAATACTTCCTTAAATTACCTCTGAGCCGCCCCTCTATCTTCAAATTGTGCCCCCTTGTTCTTGCACACCTCTTTTTGAAATGATACCCTCTTGGACTTTGTTGATTCCCTTGAGGTACTTGAAAGTTTCTATCATGTCCCCTCTCCTCCTTTCCTCGAGGCTATACATATTAAGCTCCTTAAGTCTCTCTTCATATGTCTTCCGATGCAGACCCTGCACCATTTTGGTGCCCTCCTCTGACAGCTTCCATCCTGTCTATGTCTTTAGGGAGATTGGGTCTCCAGAACTGCACGAGTACCCAGATGGGGTCTCACCAGCTGTCTGTACAGAGGGATAATAACTTCCTGTTTTCTACTGGTGATGCCTCTCCCTATGCATCTCAGTACCCCCCCAGCCCTCCTTGCTGCCCTCTCACATTGCTTGCCCACCTTTAGGTCATCTGATATGACTACCCATAGGTCCCTTTCCTTTTTGTTGTTGTTAGTATCTCACCCCCATTGTGTACTCTTCCCCTGGGTTTTTCTTTCCCAGGTGCATTACCTTGCACTTCTTAGCATTGAATCTAAGTTGCCATACATTTGACCATTCCTCTAACCTTGCCAAGTCCCTTCTCATCCTTTCAATCCCACCTTGTGCATCAACTCTGTTGCAGATTTTTATGTCATCTGCAAAGAGACATACTTTTCCTTCCAGTCCCTCTGCAATGTCGCTTATAAAGACATTGAAGAGGACCGGTCCTAATACTGAACCCTGCAGTACCCCACTAGTAACCCCCTTCTTCAGAGTGGACTCCATTTACTATTACTCCCTGTGTCCTATTCTCCAGCCAATTCTTTACCCAGGCTGTCATCTTGGGACCCACCTCAGGCTGGCTAATTTGTATATTAATCTTTTGTGTGGGACTGTGTCAAATGCCTTGCTAAAGTTAAGGTAGGCCATGTCCACAGCCCCTCCCTGATCTACTACTTTGGTCACCCAGTCAAAGAAATCTATCAGATTTGTCTGGCATGACCTTCCCGCTGTGAATCCATGCTGCCTTGGGTCCTCTGCCCTTCTGGCCTCTAGATACTCAACAATTCTTTCCTTCAGAAGTGATTCCATCATTTTCCCTACCACTGAGGTTTAACTAACAGGTCTGTAGTTTCCTGCTTCTGCCTTGCTCCCACCTTTGTGAAGGGGAATCACATATGCCCTCCTCCAGTCCTCGGGTACCACCCCATCCTCCCATGATTTGTTAAAGAGGGTAGTCAGTGGTTCACTAGTTCTACCCTTAGTTCTTTAGAATTCTGGGATGAATCCCATCAGGCCCCATTGCTTTGTCCACCTTCAGTTTTAAGGTTCTTTCAGAACCCTTTCTTCTGTAAATGGGCTGGTATCAACTTCTGTATCCAGAGTGTTTCTACTGTTTGTTTTAGGTACCTCCCCCTCTTCCTTTGTAAATACTGAGCAAAAATATTTGTTTAGTATCTCTGCCTTTTCACAGTCACCCTCTGACCACCCTCCCTCCCCTTTATTAAGCCTCACTATCCCTCCCTTGGTCTTCCTTTGCTCCCTGATGTACCTATAAAAGGTTTTATCCCCCTTCTTAACTGAGTTGGCTATCTTTTCCTCGGTTTGGGCCTTTGCTGTTCTGACTGCCTTCCCAGCTTCCTTTTGCTTTAACTGATACAGTTCTCTGTCCTGCTCCTTCTGTGATTCCTTGTACTTCCTGAATGCTTTCTTTTTCTCTTGAACCTTCACTGCCACTTCCTTTGAGAACCATAGTGGTTTCTTACATCATTTCGCTTTGTTTATTTGCTTCACACAAAGGCTTGTTACCTCTGTGATGGCAGTTTTATTATTCCCATTGTTCTTCCACCTCCTTCCTGCCTATTTGCTAGTGCATTCCTTAGGCACTCACCATTTTGTAAAGTCAGCCCTCCTAAAGTCCAGTACTTTTGCCTTTGTATGGCTTGGCTCTATTGCTGTGTTTATTGTGAACCATACTGTTCGATGGTCGCTAGTTCCCAGATGGCTACCTACTTCTACATCTGTGATCCTCTCTTCATCTCCATTTGAGAGAACCAGGTCTAAGATTGCTCCCTCTTGAGTGGGCTCCAATACTAGTTATCTAAGGCATGCCCCCATAGGGCATCTAGAATAACCCCACTCTTCTAAGTGGCTGCTGCAACTGCTCTCCAGTTAACATCTGGCATATTCAGATCACCCATCAGCAATATCTCCCTTTTTCTGCCATTCTAAGTATACTTTCTATCATTTCATGTCATTTCCTCCCCCTGAAGAGGGGTCTGTGATCTAACCGCTGTTTGTAATTGTGATGCCATTCCCGGTCTCAAATTTACCCTCAGTGCTTCTTCTCCTCCCTGTTTTCCTTTGTTCTGTTGCTTTGATTCCTTCCCTTATGTAAAGAGCTACTCCTCCTTCTCTTTTACCCTCCCTGTCCCTCCTGTAGATAGTGTATCCTGGTATGTTTACGTCCCCGTTATGGTTTTGTGTGAACCATGTTTCTGTGTCTGCCACGATATCCAGATGTTCCTCCTCCATCAAGGCCACTAATTCAGGAAGCTTGTTACTCAGACTATGGGCATTGGTACTGATTGCTCTCCATGTTTTGATGGCTTTACCTTCTGTTGCAGCATCCCCCACTGCCCTTTCTACCTCGGTCTTTTTCTCATTTAGTACCCTGTTTTGGAGGGAGAGGCTGGGATTTTCCTGCTGCTTATCAGTGCCTCCCCCCTTGACTAGTTTAAAAGCTTGCCAATGAAGCATTTAAACTGATTACTCAAAAGACTTGTTCCCTTCCTGGACAGATGCAGACCATCCTGCCAGTAAAGGCTGGTGTCCCTCCAGGTGGAACCCCAATCCCCAATGAAGCCAAACCCCTGTGCTCCTCACCATTTTTTCAACCGTTCATTAAACTGCATGGTGCAAAGTACCCTCACCTCACTCATGCCATTGACAGAGCACACACAGAAACACCTGGCAGCACCAGACACACCCCACACAGGAGACCAACAGGCACAGATGCCATGCCCAGGGGTGCCTGTTAAGATGTGCCACAGCTGCAGAGGGGCACCATGCAGCATTGCAGAGGTTGCAGTGCACAGCCTAGTGCACAGGAATCCAGTGGTGTGGACAATAGAGATACCACACAGATGCACACAGGTGGAGCACAACAGTGGACAGGATGAAGGCCATGTCCCTCACAGATGTAACATGCCCAAAAGTAATGTGGACCACAAGTAGACCAGCACAACAGGGCACCAGCACAACAGAAGCAGCCCACATACACCACAAACAGAATGGGGCACTGAGAAAAGCAGCATGCCCCAATGCCCACCCACACTCCACAGGCAACAAGGAGGGTGCGCAGTGAGGCTACCATGACAGGGGGACAGGATGCGTGTGCACACAGTATCACAGGTGCACACGTGGATGGGAACAAAGGGCACAGCAGACAGCAGCAACCAAAACAAAGCACATGAACAAGGTACACTAAATGACCACAAACACCAGTTGCAGTAGAAAAAGGTTTAGTAAAAATCAACATAACAGTAACTATTTACAAGAACAATAGGCTGTAGGAACAGGGGAGTTGAGGTGTGGGGATCTGTACAGGAACAACAACAAAGGTGAACAGGAGGGTAATGGTATCGGTGTGGGGGAACAGGGGACAAAAACAGACAATGTGGATGGGCAAGGAATGTGGGGTAGAACAGTTAGGGACAATTTACAAAAGTCTGTGTCCCTAATGTGCAGGATGGGCCACAGCATGGCGGCCACCCCTACGACCCCTGGCACTCAGCACCCTGACCAGCATGGTCAGTGCCTGCAGGAGCTGTCCTTGGCACCTGTAGAGTGGCTGTAATGTCCTTCTCATTGGCCTCTGGAGCTGCATCCCTGCAAGCCATAGAACACCCTGACACATCCGTCGACTGTGCACAGCTGGCCATACCACCCTTGGACCTACAGTTGGGGACACAGACAATAGGTACCATGTTCCACACTGGCCCCTCCTCCCCACCATGTGACCGTGTGAATGGCATCCATCATGGCAATGGCCGACAGCCCATCAGGCACACTGCATGCCAGCAACAGGCTAGCACACAGTGCCACACTATGACTATGCAATGGTACTCAGACAGCACATGGCCCACATATGCATGTAGAGGTAGGCGCAGAGGGGCAGGCAGCCATGTCCCACATAGCATGTGAAGATGCCAGCAGGCTGCACAGGAGTGCAGGCCATGTCTGAACACCTCTGGAGCACCACAATGTGCCCACAGTCCACATGAGATGTGCACAGGGTGAACGGACACATAGGGGCCAGGTGCACTGTGGCCCAAGCACATGCCACCATGCCCACACCCCATGTGTGTATGCATCCAGCAGCACAAGAACATGCACAAGGGACCGGTGCTGGCCTGCAGAGGGCACTGCCCTTCCCTGAACACACAGAGAATGCACAAGACAGACACTCACTGGCACCAGCATGTCCTTTTCCATGTGTTCCAACACCAGCCCTATCACGCCAGGGCTGCACCACAGCCACGGCCCTCCATCTGTCTTCCAGCCCTGTAAAAGGAACAAAATTATAGCGTACCATGAGGAAATGGAAGGTGTATAATTCCCCGCCCTGGACCCCAGCAATGACACCAGTGCCAGCATGCAGTGATGGTACCATCCCCACAGTACCCCAACTAAGGCACCCCTGACAGCATGTGCAGTGACACACAACTCCCTAGCCCATTCCCACCATGTGTGTGTGCAGCTGAACGTGTGCCATGCCAATGGCTGTACCACCCTGTACACACCACTTGGCCATGCACCCCCCACTCATGCACCATGCTGCACACGACTACTCACAGTGGTCATGCCAGCACACCACAAGCTGAGGGTACTCCACAGTCCACACATGTGTATCTGTAGCTGTGCGTGTGGTGGTGTGCAGTATGACAGCCCCCCCCATGGACACATACCCCAGCCTGCCTGTGTATCTGCAGTATACTGTTACTTACCTAGGCATGGCACCGCACCCCTGCGTGCAGATTCCTGGAGGCTCCTCAGCCTGCCTGGATCCCTGCACTGCAGATCACTGTAACAGCACCTGCATTGCTCACCAGTGTGGGCAACCCCTGTCCATTGCACCAGCCGTTCAGTAATCCTGGCCCACACTGCTGAGCAGGGCTCAGTGAGGTCATCTGACCCAAACAGCTGTCCCACCACCAGTGCCACAGGGTTGGGGAGCTTAACTTCCCACAAGTTCATGGCCCTTGGCCCTGTTCTCTGTGCATGTGGCATGTTCCCTCCCGGTGTCCCCTGGTCAGGTGTGCACAGATCAGGCTGCTGGTGTGCAATGGCACATTCACACCACATGCGCTATTGGCCATCAGGCACTGCATCATGCAACACAGTACTGTGGAGTGTCAATGCTCAATTGCCGCCAATAGCGTGTCACCGCACATGTATATAGCCTCACGCACGGGTGGAAACACAGGATCATGGGTCACGACCGGGTCATGCATGCACGTTCCACACAAATCCGCCATATTGTGTGTGGAAAGCAATGCCACACACATTGCAGTGTTGCCGTGCACACTGCCAGTGTTGCACCATGATTTATAGGTGCGCATTGATGCAATGTCACACCACAGCGCAATGCAGGCACACTACGAGACAGGCGGCATGCAGATATCATGCAAGTGGTCATGGATGTGCACCGCAGGTGATTGCATGGTCAGGAACACTGGACCAGTTGAACTACGCCTGTCATGCCACTAACCTGGCATTGCGCATGTGTGGAAATGCGCCGTGACATTTGCACTGTATTCAGGAAATGCCCCGTGTCTGACGCACATGCATGGGAAATGCACCACAGGGGGATGCACTCAACACAGCCATTGCACATTTTGCTGATAGGGATGAGCTGGGGTCACTTATGCAATTCACAGTCATTGCTCCCAAATCAGCTCATTGCCAGATTCAGTGGCATCTCACCTGTTTAGCATCTCATTACAGATGCTCTCAATCTCATTTGCATGCCCTGAGCCATACATGCTCCTGAATGTGCCTCCACAGAGCTCAGATGACCAAGAGGAATTGCATTCTTGAAGGCAAGTCTGTTTACATTCTCCCATAGTAGTCAGTGTGACAGTACAAAATGACTGTGTGGATTAGAGCATACACAGGGCCGGCTTTGGCCAGGTGCAAACTGTGCCCCTGCACCTTGGGGGCTCATAGTTTTTTTTTTTCTTGGGGAAAAAAAATATTTAAAACATTTAAAAATGCCTAAATTTTGTTAGAGATGAAAATGTTTACCAGCAAATGAAAGTGGAAAACTGGCTCTGCAACTATTACAAAAGGAGGGAGCAGCTTTGCTGCAGTGAAGAGGATTAGGTTAATTAAGTGCTAAGGGTGTTAGAGGCCATACTTTACACCTCCCAGGTTGACTACTTTTACAAACAAAGAACTATATTGTCTGTAACCTGAACATGTAGCTGAAACAATGAACTATATGACAAAATCTGTTTCAAAAGTATGTGCGCACTCAAAATGGCTCAAAAACCTGATCAGCACAGAGCAAAACCGGATTTCCTGATAGGGACCCTGAAAACCTGATCACCAGGTAAAAAAACCTGACAGGTTGCAACCTTGCTTCTGTCCCATGATAATCCTCTCTATTCTCTCTCACTCACACCTCCAGAAAAGTTAAGTTGTTTTAACTTGTTTGCAAATCAAAAATGAATATGGTAGTAGTACCGTGCTTAAGTTCTTGCTCCAGGCTCAGTCAGATTCAATTCCAGTGGTGAAGTCAAATAATTCAGTGCAGTCAATGGCACTAATTAAAAGATGCTGGTTAAACTAGTAGACCTGGTACTGCTTTATTAATTCAGGGCAGGGGGATTAGTTAGGTGTAAATGTTGGATGGGAGCCCACAGGGAATGGAGTCGTGGGGTCGGCAGGGGCTGCACAGGGGCCCAGAATGTTTAAGGCCAGCCCTGGGCATACAGCCATAACCCTCAACTGTTTCTGGTCAACAGACACATCCCTGAGTGCCCCACAGTGTCCCATTGTTCCAACTAAGTGTGGCATAGGGAGCTGTTCCTGGTGTGTCAGATAGCATGGTACAACCGATTGCAGACATGTGTGTTGCAGGCCAGACCACCATCTGGTGGTACATGGCAAACAACTCTAGACACATTTGCATGACATGTTAGCTATGTGTACCAGTGCTACATATCTGAACCTGATGTTGGTCAGCTGTCCCTGACTGTCTGATGTCCTGTTCCAGCTATGCACTGCAGGTGGGTGAGTGGTATGCAGCCAGGGTGCTGTGACCCTGCAGCAGCCAGACACCATGCCTGCACACATACATAGTTGCCTGTCATGTGCTAATGTCTGCATATTCTCATCCACAGAAACCACTATGTCCAGAACAGACACAGCTGTGGGATGCAGACATCCCAATTTCACCACAGATGAGGACATGGCACTGATTGAGGCCTACCTCATCCACAAGGTCATCCTGGCTGGCAGGGGCATCAGCCTTCAGCTGAGACATGAGGGCTGGGAGGCTGTGGCAAGGCATGTAAACGCCATTAGGAAGTTCAACAGAACACCCCAGAAGTGCAGAAAGCACCTGCATGATGAGGAGAGGTGAGCCAAAGAGAAGGTGGTGTACATTACATAGATACATAGATAGTGTCAGCAGATAAGGGCCTATGGCCCACCTAGTCTGCCCATTTGAGTTTGTAACTTCAGTTTATGTTTTCCTAGAACTCTGTTGCCCCTTACCCCTGACCTCCAGAATTCCTTTATGTCTATCCCATGCATTCTTAAATCCCATGATTTTTTCAGCCCCCACCACTTCCTCAGGCAGGGTGTTCCACTTGTCCACCACCCGTTCTGTGAAGAAATTCTTCCTCACATTTCCTATGAATCATCCTCCCTCCAACTTCATCCCATGCCCTCTAGTCCTGGAACATCTTTTTCACTTAAAAATAGTGTATTCTTGGACTCCGTTCCTCCCTGTAAGATACTTGTATGTCTCTATCATGTCCCCTCTCTCCCTCCTCTCCTCCAGGGAGTACATATTCAATTCCTTCAACCTGTCCTCATAGGACTTGTGATGCAATCCACGTTCCATCTTAGTTGCCCTCCTCTGAACCTTCTGTACCCTGTCTATGTCCTTACGTAGGTAAGGTCTCCAGAACTGTACACTGTACTCCAGGTGGGGCCTCACTAGTGTCTTGTATAGTGGAATCATGACCTCCCTTTTCCTGCTGGTGATGCCCCTGCCTATGCATCCCAGCATCCTATTTGCTTTACCTGTTGCCTTGTCACACTGTTCCCTACCTTGAGGTCATCAGAGATGATAACCCCAAGATCTCTTTCCTGCTCGTGCATGCTATATCCTCACCCCAACTGATATACTGTGCCAGGTTTTTGTGCCCCATATGCACTGTCTTGCACTTCTTTGCATTGAATTTCAACTGCCAAACCCCTGACCATTCTTCAAGTTTCTGCAGGTCTCTTCTCATTCTGTCTACACCCTCTGGTGTGTCTACTCTGTTACAGAGCTTTGTGTCATCAGCAAACAGTGAAATTCTGTCTTCTAGGTCCTGCGCAATGTCACTGATGAAGATTTTGAATGAGGCCTCCTTCTGTGGGACAGGGGGTGGGTCACAGAAAGGTATGCGCCTCACACCCATGGAGGAGCTGCTGATTGTCAGCATGGGCCAGGCAGCTCTGCAGGGTGTTCTAGGAGGGGGCTTCCAGATGGGCAGCAGTCCATCGCAGCACTGTGAGAACACATGACCCAGGAAATGTGCCTGTCCCTGTGTGTGTGCCATGGGTGCCCTGACAGCCCTACTGTGGGTCACTATTTAGCCATGTGCCTGTGTGCACCAACCATGGTTCTGTATGCCCCATCCATGTACCGTGTTGTGCATTTGCATGACAGGTTGGTCATGTGCAGTCGGGGGGGGGGAGGAACACTCGTGGTGTGTGGGTCCGCTGCACCTCAGTGATATCATTGCTGTGGTTGGTGTCCAGGGTGTTGTGCCGGTCACACACATGTTCAAGGAGGCATGTACAGGCACCAGTGCAGTCCTGCTGTACCTGGTGCCTGGTCGCATCAGCAGAACCATTGTCAACTGTCACCTGTATGGCATGTCAGGTGCACAACTGGCACAAGTGCATGACCACCTGTACATGCCTGTCTGAATGCAACTGTCACACATGTCTGTAACCATGTATCCATTCTTTCTGATACAGCTCCATCACACCTCATGGGTGCTGCTGTGGCTGGCGCACCACAGAATGGCCTTGCATGGGATGTTGCCAGGCCATCACACCAGGCTGAAGCTGGAGCTGTGAGCGACGCCATGCCAGTCCCTTTCGATGCCACAGCAGCCCAGGATGCAGCACCACTGGTAGCAGGGCAGTCTGACCCTTTGGCAACAGGTGCCATGGCTGGTGACCAGGACCGCTCATGGCTGGTCAGCTTTCTGGGTGTGGCTGATAATGACCCAGGGGACAGGGCTGGACATTGCAGATGCCCTGCTGGTACTGGCATCCAGTACACAGGGGGTGTACAGCGATGTTGATGATGATCCAGACTCCACTCAACTTTGGAGGGACATGGCCAACAGTTAGCGACTGACACACAGATGCATGCATGGGTGGCACCATCAAGCAATGGTGGTCCTGTGACTCCTGGCACACTCACAGGGCCTGTACAGCTACCCATGATGGCAGCTGCTGTGGGTTCTGTACCCGGTGCTGCTGTGGTGACAGGGACCGCTGGCATGGGTCAGCAGGGTGCTGTGGTGCCGCAGCAGGAAATGAAGAACAGTGATGCAGCCATCCCTAGATGTGCAATGGTTTCCCAAGCCCAATCCCTGCCCAGTCAGTGACCTGATGTGGGGCGTCCACCTACAGTGGATGCGCAGCAGTAGACCAGCACCCCACCTGCCCGTCAGTGCCATTCCCATGAGCCATCACCTGCTGATGAGGTTAAGAGCTATGCATGCCTCCTGCAGGACACCAAGGAGGGTCAGGCATCCCTTCGGGTGGAGCTCAGAGGCCTTCAGATGCTGCTGGCCATAGAATATGAGTCATCAGCTGCGTGGTGCGCCCAGATGTTGGCAGAGGCTCGCCTACTGTGGGTGGACATGACCGCAGCTCTAGAGCGGATTGCGCATGCTGCCAAGGCAGCATGTGCAAACAGTATTCCACATGGCCACCGGGCCTCCAGCCACACCCCAAGGGGTGCCTCACACATGCCCAGACCATGATGTCAGGTGGACCCATTGCTGCTGATGCCGTCACCACACATCACCATCCCCATAAACCCCGTATCCAACATGGATCATAGGGATAACACACCAATGAGCTCCCATTCATGTTCTCACTGCAGTACCCCTCCAGGCATGTTGGCTACCCCCTGTGGCCAGTGGCACTGACTCAGTGACCACCAGGTGTGGGCGTGGCCACCCACATATCCGTGGTGGCCATGGTGCCTCCCACTGATGCCTTGGTGACAGTTCACATGGCCCCTGTCACCTGCACCCATTGTGGCCCACACACCAGGCTACCGGGGCCTGGGGCGGAATTGGTGGCATGCACCTGCCCCAGTGTGTTGCCTGTATGGGTCATCTGTGAGTTGCAACATGCATGCCCAGGGTCACTGTTGTGCTGTGTGGCATGGGTGTGATGAATGTGGTCCTGTGTCTGCTGTGCATGTGTGCTGGCAGCAGTACACTGATCCATGCCATCCCCAGCACATACACCATGCCCCCTGGACATGTGTGTCCTGCTGTGTGTGTGTGTGTGTGTGTGTGTGTGTGTATGTGCACGCGCACAGAGTTGTTGACCCTCATGGTTGTGCTACACAGTGGCAGCATTGCCACTGACTGCCCTGTGATGTGGTTATGGGTGTTTGGCTGCGTGTGTGTGTGCATGTGTGTGTGTGTGTGTGTGTGTGTGTGTGTGGTGGGGGCTGCCGTGTTTAACCCACCTGTGTTACTCACCTGTGGTCCCTGAAATGCTCTTCAACAATGGTGTCCCTGTGCCGCTGGGACCTGGCAATTAGGCATGGGTGTCTGAGTGCCAGTGGCAGTCCATCACACTGCCCCTGGCCTGCTTCATCCTTGTCCCTCTCCTCCTCCTTCACGGAACTGTCACCCTCCTTGGCCTGGACAACTATTCCATGGTCAGTGGCCATCTTGTACAGCATACAACAGGCCAAGAATATGCCACAGGCCTTCTCTGGGTTATATTGTAGGTCACCATCTGACCTATCCAGACAAGTAAAGCACATCTTCAGCATGCTGAAGACGTGCTCGATGATGGCATGTGTAGCGATGTGTACCTGCGATTGTGGTGCTCTTACACCTGCATGCCAGGTCTGCAGAAGGGTGTGAGGAGCCAGGATTGAAGGGGGTATGCTGCATCACCTGTGGGAGGCAAGAGTAGTCTGTTATACCTCTGCATACCTGTGCATTGTGTCCTTCAGCCCACCCATGCACAATGGAGAAGTGCTGTGTCTGCCAAATGTCCACCCCTGTCCCTGTGGTGACCCTCCTGGGGCATCTGTATTCCCCTCACACCTGCAATTGCCTGCCCTGGCTGCCCACATCTGACCTCTACCTGCCAGTGCATGCAACAATGCCTGCCCACACCTGTTCCATTCGGCATTGTCTGCCCTCTATTGCCCAGCAGTCACCCATGCATGGCTGTGTGTGTTGTGTTCTGCCCTGCCACTTGGGCCTGTTGTTGCACTGCAACCCACCTCCCATGCTGCGATGTTCCTGCTGCACCATCCCCCTTGCTGTGTGTACAGTTCCCTCAGTGTTCCTACCTCCATTGTCCCACCTGTGCAACTCCCCCTGTGCAGTCCCTACCATGGCCCATGCACACCTGTCCCCCCCCATCATTTATTGTGCCATGGTGCCCTATTCATGGGCATATCTGCATGCCCCACCCACCTACTAGATGGCTGCTGGGTATGTTCCCTGACTCAAACAGGCGGCAGAGGGTGGACTGGTGCCATATGAAGGCATTGTGTGTATTCCCAGGATGTGTGGGGCAGACATTACTGATATACCCAGTGGCATTGCATACCACCTGGCAGTTGAGAATGGTAGCCCTTGTGGTTGACTAATGTCATGACATCCTCACCAGGTGGTGCATGGATTGCCACATGGGTGCAGTCAATGGCCCCTATGACACCTGGCATGCATTCCACCATGTGGAACTGCTGCATGGCTTCTGTCCACTCTGCCTGTGTGCTTGGGAAGTGGATGAATTCCGAAGCATGTGAGAGCAGCGCGGTAAGGAACTGTGTGAGGAGATGGGACATGGACAGCTGGGATGTGCCAGTGGTGTCTCCAGCTGACCTCTGGAAGGTTCCTGTGGTGAGCAGGGACATTGCTGTTGTCACCTTGGTCTCCACTGATATGGCATGACCCCTTCCAGTGGGTGCCTGGATTTCATCATGGCACAGCTCACAGAGCTGACTCAGAATTGCCCTATTCAGGTGGTATCGGCCAATTGTTTTGGTGTCCATCAGCTGTTCAAACATTAGTCTGGCATGATGCCACCTTGGGGCTGGCCACCTACGGTGCCTTTCACCACCACATTGCTGGTTCTCCTGTCTCCTCATCCCCATTAACATTCCCACCATCAGGAAAGATGCTCCATCCATGTTCGTATTCTGCTGCTGCTGTACTCCTACTCACTGCTGCTATCTTGTGGTCAGCCTGCTGGGGGCTTGAACTTAAGTCTACTTCTTTTATACTTCTTTCCTAATGGCGCATTTGGTAGGTGTGCTGTGAATGCTCCATATTTTGTGCATTCATTTTGCTCTGTGAATGGCTCTGTGCTGTATATGCAGTTGCACGCCCCCTCCAAATGTGCTGCATATCATTAATGTTGGTCTCTGGTGCATCCTGTGCAGTGTAGTGCATCTGCGTTGCACCAGAGCATCTGTGCTCTCTCTGAATGGCACCATGGCACATTTCCCTGTTTTGCCAGTGCATCTCATTTGCGTCCAGTGCAGCTGCTTTGTGAACCCTGCCCAGTTTGTGCATTGCATTGTATTGGATCCAGCAACACTTATTCAATTCAATCAGAAATGCTAAAGCAACTCATTGGAGGAACAGTGTAATGCGAATTGCACTGTAGCAGTTAACGGTTGTTTTTTTTTTTTAAATGAGTTTTGATAGTAAAATTGTCCTGACTGGAAAATGAATAGGTTAACATATAACTCTGTTGTTTTTTAAACTGTGACCTCAAATTTTCAACATATTATTTTTATTACCCCACCCAATGAACATGACAGGCATCGTTTATCAAATCCCACCTTAAATGTGATTGTACAGAGCAGAGCCTCCCCACCACCTGTAGAGAGACACCAGTTAACCTTTACAGCTGTGCAAACATCTGAAAGTTCAACTATCCACAGTGGTTTGGTTCTAGTATGAGACCTGCTGCCCTGCTTATAACAAACTGAATTATATAGTTAAGCCTGGCATCATGGCATCAGGTTATCTCAAGAATTGTAGCTCATCCAACAATTTGCTTTCTTCACATGTTAGAGTTACCTTGACATTGAACTAGACTTGATATTTTATCTACAGTGGCCCACAGCTCCCTCTAAAGGGTTTTTGGATATGCCTGCATGGGTAAACATGCTGGCAGTATTTCCCTCATACCTGTATGTTAATGACCTTTTACATTTTAGGACTAACTATAAATCTGAATCTTGATGTTTGAATTCATTTGGCTGTTTCAATTGGTCAACACCAGTGCAAATGTTGCCTGATTCCCTGCCCTCAAACTTTGCTTCTACTTTAAGAGAACAGGTTCCTGAAGTGTTAAGAAGTTCCATTCTTGTCTGATCTGCTCATTTAGGCTCTTATAGCATTTCTACTTTTTTTGTGGTGTCCCCTGCAGGTGGTTCGAAGTATTGCAGCATTCCCAATTTGTATTTGCTTTCTCTTTATCTCTTTTTGTGTGTATTGTTGCTGTTTTTTGTCTCCCTGGTCATTAAATGAGATTTGTACAGCAGATATCCTATCATATTGCACCATTAAAGGCTCTCAAACCAGTAGCATCCTTAGGCAATAGAGCATGACAGGGTGTGTGTTATTTTGGGATCATGAAATGTCTCAGGAAGTAAGGAACAAGGCAACACTAAGAGCCTTACACACTCCAAAAGTGCCATTATCCCACAATTATGCACACTGTGGAGTGCCTTTATGTAATTATAAAAAGCTCCTCACAATATAAGGATGTTACGTTTTTGGATAAAAATTTCTACAAGCCCCACTGAGTCCATAGTTTTAAAATCTCTCAGAGAAAAAGAATACTAGAGTAAAAGAAAAGTCATAAGGATCCATGGCTAATAAAAGTACAGTATATTAAATGATGACTTATTACAATTGTAACTACTTAAAGTATTGATCTGATCAAAATATAAGGATAAATCTTGATTATACAAAAATTGCTACAAAATTAATAGTTGAAAAAGCAAAAAGTGGTGATCTAGAAAATATTAAAAAACTCAAAAGTTCAAAGTGGTTAACAACAAATACTAAAGACCGCTCTTTAAAGTATTACCTTAATAGAATAACTAACCCAGAATATAGGGATATACTTACACTATTTAGATTTGAGGTTTATCCTAGTAATTTACTAGCATATAGATATAAATCAAAGGAAATTCTATATCCAAACTGTGACTGTCCATTAAACGAACTACAGGATTTACATCATGTAATATTTAGACGTTCATGGAATAAAGTTTATCGAGATAGGTACCTGGCAGAAATTCTGAGTACTTTATTTCTCCCAAGTAGATATATTCTGGATCTACTGTTCAATTCAGAAAATATGGAAATTTTAGAGAAATTGCCTCTCTTCCTGATAAACACCACAAAATGCTGGAAGAAAAAGCATGGGCCCTTTGCATTAGAATAGACAATATGGATGCATGTACAGGAGAAGGGATTTACTATATTATTATGAATCTGTTGAATTGACTCCACAAAGGAATGAAATGATGATTACAAACTTTATGTAACTGAATCATTGAAAAGTTTTTAATTTTCTGAAGTCGGGCTTATGTATAGCAGTTTTCTCTTTTTAATAATATAATATTGTATTTGTATTTAAGAAACAAGATGTGAATTTATATGTTTGTTTGTTTGAAATTGCAATGACAAATTTGTCCACAGTAAACTATTTAACTAACTAACTAACTAAAAGGCTCCTCAGATTTTATTTTAAAAACTAAGTAATGAGGTTCAGAAAGTAAGTACTGATGACCTGTGCTGTTGTGCCGGAATATCACATGGTTATGTGATACACAGATACACAGCTGACCAATCAAAGGTCTTGTTTTCTTATATACATTTTATAATCAATTGCAATCTGT
This sequence comes from Neoceratodus forsteri, assembly GCA_016271365.2. Taxonomy (NCBI): domain Eukaryota; kingdom Metazoa; phylum Chordata; order Ceratodontiformes; family Ceratodontidae; genus Neoceratodus; species Neoceratodus forsteri. The sequence continues at coordinate 1,361,374,108 of CM057456.1, forward strand.
CAATGGCTCCTTACTCTGATAACACCTCTTGCCTAGACTAATTATTTTTGATAAAAATTAACCAACCTCATTAATTTACCACATTATGGAGCTTCTCCCTTTTTAACCATGTTGCAGACCCTCCAAGTAGTGAAATCAGCATCAGAAGCAACTAATTGATTGCAGTCAGTGATGTCATTGGTTGAAGAACCTATAATGACACAATGGGGGAATACATACAGACCTAGTTTTAAAGACCAATGAAACAAAATAAAACAAAAAAAGTGATGTTTACATAAAGACAACAGTAGTAAGTACACAGGATCTTGAATGCTGAAATGATTTCCACCCCTTTAAATGTGATGCCTCACTGTCTTGGAGCTGAACTTGTTAGATCTGAGGATACACAGGGTCAGAAATTGTCAATGGTGGGATGGGAGACCTCCAATGAGCACCCAGTGCTGCAGGAAGTGGTTGTGGTAGCTCTGCAAGGCCACTCTCCTCTTTCTTAAAAATAACCATACTGGGCAACCATGACGGCCCAACAGCAGCACATCACACTGCCCTGCAGATGGCTTGAGTTCAGAAGTGATCTCAGGATGCCACAAAAGGAGACAAGCCTGAATGCAGTAGTTGCATACTCTACAGTGCACTGCCATTGTGGAGGGATGGCCATGAGCACCAGGTGCCACAGTGAGCCTTATGGTGGGCCAGAGGAGCTTGCTCCCACCACAGGATGTTGCAGCATCCATATGAGGCCTGAAGGGGCTACAAACATGCCACAGAGTGGAGGGAGAGTGGTGAGAAATCCAGGGAAAATACCCATGTGCCATGTATATAATCACCTGGGTTTATGGATTCCCCTTTCCTCTAGTGCCTGCCAGACACTAGATCATAACCCACATAGTTGACTACTTTGGTGGGGCGTGGGGGATGGCACACTCCCAGAATTCCTACTACCATGAGGGGTTAATTCTGGTGGACAGCAGGTGTGGGTTTAGATCCGATGTACACCTGGGGGTCAATAGACTAGAACAGGGAACAGTATATCCCTGGGACCAGGGATTATCCCTGAAACATGAACATGACCAGGGAAAAATAGCTGTATGAGAAGTAACCATATGTTTACCCTCTCATAATGTTTGAGGGACATTATGCTGTCGGAGGTGAAATGTTTTGGATGAGATTTTTATGTTTGCTTGCATGCATGTGCAAGAAACATAGTGCCACCATACGAATTTTGGTAGGTGTGCCACTCAGCTTCCAACGCCCTGCTCCCTTTTGCAGGCACTGTCTGACCACACCAATAAATGTTGGAGTTGTCTGTGCAGTGGTGTACAGTTGAAAGCGAAAAAATGCTGCAACCAACAGTGGTAACATGTAGGCAATTTGCATACGGCCATCGGCAGTATGCAAACTGCCTACACGTCACACTGCATCTGAGCTGTCATAGACAGTTCTTCCCCCTACCCAGAACACCCTCGTAGCACGCTGAGGCCCACCCAGCGTGCTCATCACCTCCCCACCCACACACCATCGGCTGACAGGGGTGCTCAATCCCCGTTGGCTCCATGCCCCAAAACAGATTTCCAGGTGCCATGCTGAGAGCCCACCCCAGCGTGGCAAAAGTCCCGCATCATCTTCTAAAATAAAAAAAAAGACACCTTTAAAAAAAAAAAAGGGGGGCCTCGTTGACTGTCTTGCCCTACATCCCCAACCCACGCCCACACCTCCACATCCCATACTTACCTCCAGAGACCAGTGCGACGATCTTCAGTGGACTGGGAACATGTTTGCACTCTTCAAAGCCGACCATGGACTGAAAAAATGCCGGTAAGCTGTATAATGGTATAAATAGTTTTTTTTTTTAACTTTGGTGTATATCTTGGCCATTTTGGGGAATTTTTTCACCAAATTTTCAACATGGGTTCTTGGGGCTCCACCTCATGAACTCAGTCACTGTCATTTTGTTATTCAGTCCCAAAAGGTGATTTTGCGTTCATTGTGTGGAACCACCTTTCAGGACTGAGTAATGAAACAACAGTGTCACAGTTCATGAGATAGGTCCCCCAAATCCCTATGTTGAAAGTTTGGTGAAAAAAGTCCTAACCATGTTTCTGGCGTGTTTTGCAGTTCCTATTCACACCATAACCCACTTAAATTGTTAATATTTTGGCTCCAGATTTTCAACATTGCCATTTTACCATGCCTCCTTATAAGAAGTACAGCTGTCATTCTTCACATGTCACCCAAAATGTTTTTTTTGCACATGTAGTGCACAGTGGTGTAGTCAGTGTCTGAAATCAATGTTCAGGACAGATTAAGAGAATCACAGTGACACTGTTCACGAGCAGAGGTATTAAAATGGCTATGTTGAAAATTTGGTGACTAAAGTCCATAAAATGACTGTGTTCATGAATTTGTAATATTTTCAATAGATTTTCTACAGTGGCATTTTCCCACACCTCATTATGAAGAGTACAGCTGTCATTTTTCACACCCTGGCCAAAATGTGTTATTGCACTTCTGGCGCAGAAATGCATGGTTGCTATGGGAAATCAGTGTTCGGGACAGATTATGAAAATCACAGTGACACTGTTCATGAGCGAAGGTCCCAAAATGTCTGTGTTGACAATCTGCTGTAAACAATCCCCAAACTAATTACATTACGGGCGTGCGTTGTACAGTTTCAACGCACGCTCATGACTTCACCAGTTTTTTTATATTTTCACTCCAGATTTTCAACATTGCCATTTTACACCTCCTCATGAACAGTACAGCTGTCATTTTTCACATCCTGTTCGAAATTTGTTTTTGCACCTGTGGTGCCAAATGGCGTAGTCGCTGTACAAAATCAGCTTTGTTTAACAAACTGATATTGCCACTGTTCATGAGGTGGGGGTCACGAAAAACCCATGTTGAAAAATTGCAGTGAAAATACTAATGAACGTCTGGGGCATTAGGGTTTCTGGCCATAATGCCCCACCCTGTAGAGACTGACAGGCATCAGGGGTGTGGCTTGGGATTGTCGCCTGTAATGCTCATACCATTCCACCCCCACCCACACCCTGCAGCCAGTGACAGGCATCGAGGTGTGACTTGGACTCTTCAGCCCCAAAGTTCACCTCATTCTCCTATACTGCACCCATCTCACTGTATTTCCTAATGGAATAGGGTGAGCATAAGGCCCAAAGACCCCAAGGCACACCATGATACTTTTTTTGTTCCAATTTTTTAACCAGGAGTAGCACACTAAGCTGAAAGAGTGTTTTCAGGCGAGACCTGGGAGCACAGGGAAGTTAAGTGACTTGCTCAGGGTCACACAGTATGCAAGTGGGGGCTGTGGGATTCAAACCCAGGTCTCCAGATTTGCAGCTCAGAGCCTTAAACCACTGCACTATACTGCCACTTGTCAGTGTCTGCAGGGTAGGGTGTCAAGAAATGGCATAGCCATTATGCCCGATGACCCAAAGACACACACACCAATGCCTGTCAGTCTTGTCAGTCTCTGCAGGGTGGTGGTGGGGTTGGCTTCAGTTCAATACTTCATTGTCATTTTTATTATACATCTCTGTAACTCCTTCACTACCAATGCCAATGCCAGCAAGCAAACATTCAGCATTGACAAATGCTTGTTAAACCTAGGTCCCATCTTCCTGTTCTAGGGTTATTCAGGCAGACATTAAAGATCCAATGGCACTTCCAAAAAAAAAAAAAGTAGGGAAATCTCCCCAGTATCCAGGTCATATTCCTCCCAGCCACTAACACAACAACAAAAAAAATTAAAAAATAAAACACCAACAGCTTAACTTGGTTCAAACAGGCAATTTCAACCTGTATCCCTTTCCCCTGGGAAAAGGCTATAAACAAGACATTGCCTTTGTAGGCCATGTCTCCCACCCCTTCACCAAAACAGATTGAGACATACACAGTACTTTCAAGAAAAATAGCACAGCTATGTGTTTATTGAAAATACTTGTAATCCAAGTGGTGTAAGTAGCATACAGCAAAGAAGTCATGGAAAGGTTTTAAATGGTCCAACTTTTGACCTTGGCCATCCCCTTATCCACAGGGGATCTGAGGAAGGGCAAGACTACTGGAGGGACATCAGCATCTGGGGCATAGGGGTGGCCAACCAAGGCTGTGCGATGTGCACTCCTCCCCCAACATATGGTGCTACATACATGAGCCATGCCCAAAGAGGCTGTCCCCCTACTGCCCCCTGCAGGGAGAACACCAGCCATCCAGGCTCTTACCTCTAGCTGCATGGGGGAGAACCACCTGCAGAAGATACAAGATTCCCCAGTTCCTTCTTTGTATACTCCTAGTGAGATGTATACATGACTGTGCCATTCTACTGCTTACCTCCACTAACACTCTTTTTTAGTGGTCTCACCACAGAAGGCGAAAAACTGAGAAAAGCTTGTGGGGAAAAAGTGGAAAAATTTCTTCTCAACCTCTAAAATGATCCCCCATAATGGGACAGCATGTTCCCTAAGTTCCGCCATTTCCATGCCCTGTTTTCACATGGGCAGGAATTCTAGTGGCAGTGAAATAGCAAGAGGGCTCTGTACAGCCATGTTCCTGGTAAAGTAAGGTAAAATAAGGAAGGGCAAGGCAAGGTAATTTTATTTATAAAGCCCCCCCTTTCCCAAAGGGTCAGGGTGCTTTATATAATTTAACAGATTTAAAACATACATAACCCATAAGAAGATAAAACATAACAAGCAATAAATAAATACATCACAATTGTTAAAATATATAAACTGCTATTCCTTCTTGATCCTCCCTCTGTCCACAAGACCTTCTCCCTGGGACCCCCCTAACTGCCTGCCTAGTCTACCCTAGCAGGAATCTACCTGCCTAACTTCCCTGATCTGCCTGGTCAGGTGTCAGGAGGGGAAGCGGCCATGGGCAAATCCCACATGCAGCAATTCTTCACAGGGTCTCTATTGTCTTTATAGGGCACATTTCCACTTCCCTTCACCAAAATACACTAAGACACACACACTAGTTTGGGGAAAAATGGCCACAGCCATGTGTTTATTGAAACATAATTGTAACCCAAGTTACATAAGTAGCTTGACATGCGCAGCAGGGAAATCATGGCAAGGCTTTAAATGAACCAGCTTTTAACCTTTGCCATCCCCTTACACTCAGAGAATGTGATAAGATGTACAGCCTCTGGAGGGATGTCAGGACATAAGGGTGACCAGCCAGGGCTGTGACATGTGTCCCTACCCTGTGATAAAGGCATTGGTCAGAAAGCATAGGCAAACCAGGAGAATTCATAAAACTAGTAGCATTTTATATTAACTGGTGACCCCCCATAATAGCTGGAAAAGTATTCCTGATAAAATGCAGTAATAATCCACAGAATTCATACTAACTTGATAGCAGGTTACTGTGGTATTTTCCTCCTCACGCTCTCACTTCTCTGTATTTAAGCGAGTAGGGCAGCTGCTCAAGGGCACTCTTGCTCGCACACACACACATTACTTTTTCTCTCTGTTGAAACCTTACACCAGTTATTATAAAAAATAATGCCTGTGTAAAGTTTGTTTTATGAACATTTTTCACACACCCTCAGTGTGTGATTATCTCATAAATCCCTCAAGCTTTGCTCTTGGGGGTTATGGATTATTGCACACCTCAGGTGTGTGAAAAATCCTCATAATACATGCCTGCATGGGCATTATTCTCTATATAATCATTACTAACAATAAAATATAAAACTGTGTAGGATAGCTCTTGTATAGGCAGTTCAAACAAAAAGTCCTTCATCTGAGGGTATCTCTAAATTTAAATATCAGTCTCTCCCTCTCTCTAACTCTCTAACAAACATTGTTCTCTTTTTTATGTGGGTGTGCATGCACAAGCAAGCAACATCTTGTGGTAGAAGCACATTTAAAAGGTGGGTCAGTGTTGTGGCCAATGCAGGGGACGCCTTAGTGGGTGCGTCCCTCAGCCACTAATCAGTGAGCATGCTGCCGATGACAGTAGACTTCAAAAAGAGCCAAAAACTTGAAAGAAATCTTTTGCTACAATTAAGTGCAGTGTCATCATTGCAGCAGCAGATGATAAGACTCCAGCCATGTGCATTACAGTGCACAGTAATGCGCATGGCTGGAGTTACGAGCAATTTATGAAATGGCATAAATGTGGCACACTGGGAGCCCACCCCAGTGAGCCAAAACATGGTGGCTCCTGCTGCCCGCCATGCAGTCCTGAAAAGGCAACATCGGGCGTGCCCAGTCCCCGCATCGGCATGTATTCCCCCCATTAAATGTGGCACACTGGGAGCCCACGTCAGTGTGCCAATTTTTTTTTATCTTCTTTCGATGCCAGGATGCCAACTCCCAGTGTTGGATGCGTCCCCCCTTCCCCCAAACCCCTCTAAATGATTTGCCAACATTGGGGTGCCCACTATCCATGCCGTCATGCTCCCCCCCACTATTGTGGCATACTGGGAGACCACCCCAGTGTGCCCACATTAATAAAAAAAATGTTTTCCCTGTGAAAGAAGAAAATCGTCCTTCGCTGTTTTTTTTGTACCTGTAAAAAAGGAAATGGTCCATCATTGTCTCGCTGTCCCCCTCTCTCATACCAACCCTCCTTCTGCACACCCACCTTCCCACAGCCTCCCTCACCTATACTTACCTCCAGAGGTTGTGCGCTATTTTCTTCTGTGGACCATGACACGTCTGCATTCTTCAAAGCTGAACCGCAAAATGAAGAATCAAAGTTAAGCCGTATAATGGGACTCATGGAGGGGGGCCACTTAGGTTAATATCTCAGCCATTTTTAAAAATTTTGGCCTCAAATTTTCAACATGGGGTTACTGGGACACCACCTCTTCAACACTGGCACTGTCATTTCATTTCTCGGTCCCAAAAGGTGATTTTGTGGTTGCTGTACTGAATCACATTTTGGGACTGATTAACGAAACAACAGTGCCACTGTTCATGAGGGGAGGTCCCGAAAAGCCCATGTTGCAGATTTGGTGAAAAAATTCCAAACAATAACTGCCTTACAAGCGTGCATTGCACAGTTTCTACGCATATTCATAACTTAGCCATTTTTAAATATTTTCACTCCACATTTTCAACAGCACCATTTTTTTCACACCTCCTTATGAATAGTACAGCTATCATTTTTCACTTCCTGCCCAAAACGTGTTTTCGCACCTGTGGTACAGAATGGTGAGACCGCTGTGGGACAGATTAACACAGTCATAGTGTCACTGTTCAGGAGGGGAGGTTCCAAAATGTCCATGTTGAAAATGTGATGTAAACATTCTAAAACATGATTTTGTTACAGGCATGCACTGAGCAGTTTCTATGCATGCTCTGAACATCACCAATTTTTCATATTTTTACTCCACATTTTCAACATTGCCATTTTTTCACACCTCCTTATGAACAGTACAGCTGTCATTTTTCACATCCTGCCTGAAATGAGTTTCTGTATCTGTGGCATTGAATGTCACAGTCACTGTGCAAAATCACCTTTCAGGTTTGAGTAATAAAATTATACTGCCTCTGTTCATGAGGTGGGGTCCCAAAAAACCCATGTTGAAAATTTAGAGTGAAAATACCAACAAACGCCCAGGGCATTTGGTTTTCCAACCGTAATGCCCCATCTTGTACAGACTGACAGGCGTTAGGGGTATGACTTGGGTTCGCCAGCCATAATGCTCACAGCATTCTACCCCCACCCCCACCCTGCAGCCATTTGACAGGCATCGAGGTGTGTCTTGGGGTCTTCGGCCCGAACGTTCACCCCATTCTTCTATACTGCACCCATCTCAGCTTATTTCCTTATGGAATGGGGTAAACGTAAGGGCCAAAAACCCCAAGGCACACCGCAACACCTGTTGCTGTCTGCAGGGTGGGGTGAGGTGGAATGGTGTAAGCATTATGACCTATAACCCAAAGGCACACCCCCAAAGCTTTTCAGTCACTGGTGGGATGGGGGCTGGTGTGAGTTCAATACTTCACTGCCATTCCTATTTTGCATCATTCTTGGTGCCACTACCCCCCCAAGTTATCCTACCCTCTTGACAAAGGATTCCCATCCAGCCTTACATTCTACCTTGTTATTTGTTTGCATAGGTAATCCCATTCTTGTCCTTGTTGGTTGGCTGCTGGTTAACTAGGGTCTGCAGCTTATCCGTTAGGTAGGGAAATGGGCAGACTAGGTGGGTCAAGTGGTCCTTATCTGCAGTCAAATTCTATGTTTCTATGTTTCTAACTTCTGCACTATCAATGCCAGAAAGCCAACATTCGGCATTGATAAATGCTTGTTTATATAATGTCTTTTCTGGGCAATAAACTTCTGCATCCTGATCTCATTGAGAGACATCTCCTGTTTCTCACAAAATGTATCAGAACTTTGTCAGTTTCTTTCCTGCAGGCTTAACAAAATAGAACATTGTGTCTTAGAACTGATTTCCTGTTGACAATGCTGCAAATGAGCTAGTTGCGGTCAAACTGCATCTCAAGGTTAAACCCCTGAGTTCCAAATAGCTTATTGCAATCATTTCAACAATATAACTATATACATTCGTAAACCAGGGGATCTCAGTTTCACATAAAGATTCACATATATATATATATATATATATATATATACACATATAGATATATATTTATTTGTTTAACCGCAGAGAAGCAAGGGCAGAAAAAACAGAAATAGCAAGTGAAAGAAGGGAGATAACGGTGGGGGGGGGGGTTTGCAGGCCCATCAGAGTGGCCAGTTTCTCCGGCTTCACAGGAAAATTTGATTGAGTACTCAGCAGAGACAGACAAGTGAAAGAATAGTAGAGGACAGAAAAGATCCTTGCTTTTAACTCTCTCTGCATAACAAATGGGACAGGGTCATACCCAACCCTGTCACAACCCAATCGGATGGGGCTACACACATGAACCAAGCCTGAAGAGACTTTTCCCTGACTGCTCCCTGCAGGGGGGAACACCAACTACCTTGGCACTCACCTCTTACCACCACAGGGACAATCAACTGCAAATGATGCAAGATTTCAGGTTTCCCACTTTGTACACTCCTTGCAAGTCTACTGTGTTACCACAGGATATGTACTGCTCCTGGTGGTCATCCCCCCAAACATCTCATTATAGACATTTCTCCACAGGACATGGTAGGTCAGCTAAATACCTTTCGCAGCCTATGTCTGACAAGTGCACACCATACCGGGCATAAAACTGTGGTACATTAGCAACAATATCATCATGTCTGAGGACAGTCCCTCCAGCTGAGTCCACAAAACTCTGCATTGCTGTGGCAGTCAATCTGCAGGCTCTCATGATTGCAATGGGGTCTCTCACATGTCAGAAGTTCCTCCAGTGGATGATGTGTGACCAGACTATGTACATCCTGGGTCTTGCTTCCTGAAGCAAAAACAGGTCCTCTTTCATCTGGCCCAATAATTCCAAGGACTTCACCAATCCTTAGTGATTACCTCCCAAACATACTACCAAAATGCTGGGAGGACCTGCCACTGAGCTTTGGCCATATCCCAAGGTAGCAAGTTACCCTATCTCATCCCCTGAGGTCCCATCCAGTGTATTTGAAGTTGCTGAGGGTCCAGAAACAGGTTCTAACCCAAAGCTCTGTCTCACCAGAACAGCTGCCCAGTGGATGGAGTGCCCATACCAGGGTACACAACATACAGGAGAGACAGGGAGGGCAGAAGAGGGGGGAGTAGCTCTCTATGTAAGGGAAGGGATAAAAGCAACTGAACAAAAAAGTAAACAGGGAGGAGAGGAGGCACTGTGGGTCACCTCAGAGACTGGAAATGGCACCACAATCTGCACAGGGGTTGTATACAGACCCTATCTCATGGGGAGGGAATGGACAAGGATATGATAGAAGGCATACTTAGGATGGCAGAGAAAGGGGAGATACTGTTGATGGGGGACCTTAACATGCCAGATATTAACTGGAGCACCTTTGCGGCAGCCACATCCAAAAGCAGGGCCATTCTTGATGCCCTTCAGGTGGCATGCCTCAAACAGCTAGTTTTGGAACCTACTCATGAGAGAGCAATCTTAGACCTCATATTCTCAAATGGGGACAGTGAGAGGATCTCAGATCTAGAAGTGGGTAGCCATTTGGGAACAAGTGACCACCAAACACTGTGGTTCATGATAAACTCAGCTACAGAGTCAAGCCATACAAAAGTGAGGGTTCTGGACTTCAGGAGGGCTGACTTTGGCAAGATGGGAGAGTGCCTTACAAAAGCACTAGCAAACAGGCTAGAAGGAGGGGTGGAGCAACAATGGGGAAATATCAAAACTGCCATCACAGAGGCAACAAGCCTTTGTGTGAAGCAAATAAACAAATCAAAATGAAAGAAAAAGCCACTATGGTTCTCAAAAGAGGTGGCGGTGAAGGTTAGAGAGAAAAAGATAGCATTTAGTAAGTATAAGGAAACACAGAAGGATCAGGACAGAGAACTGTACCAGTTAAGGCAGAAGGAAGCAGGGAGGGTAGTCAGAAGGCAAAGGCACAAACTGAGGAAAAGATAGCTAACTTGGTTAAGAAGGGGGATAAAACCTTTTGTAGGTATATCAGGGGACCATCGAAAGACAAAGGGAGGGATAGTGAGGCTGAATAGAATGGATGGTGGGTGGGCAGAGAGTGACAGTGAAAAGCAGGGATACTGAATGAATACTTCTGTTCAGTATTCACAAAAGAGGAAGTGGAGGAGGTGCCTAATCCAATTAACAGAAGCACTCTGGAGAGGGGGGTTGATCCCAGTCCTTTCACAGAAGAAAGGGTTTTGAAAGAACTCCAAAAACTGAAGGTGGACAAAGCAATGGGGCCAGATGGAATTCACCTCAGAATTCTAAAAGAATTAAGCAGAGAACTAGTGACACCACTGACTACACTTTTTAACAAATCATGGGAGGATGGTGTGGTACCTGAGGACTGGAAGAAGGCGGATATGATTCCCCTTCACAAAAGTTGGACCAAGACAGAGGCAGGAAACTACAGACCTGTCAGTTTGACCTCTGTGGTAGGGAAAGTGATGGAATCACTTCTGAAGGAAAGAATTGTTGAGTACCTAGAGGCCAGTGGGACAGAGGACCCAAGGCATCATGGGTTCAAAGTAGGAAGGTCATGTCAGACGAATCTAATTGATTTCTTTGACTGGGTGACCAAAGTAGTAGACCAGGGGCTGTGGACATGGCCTACCTAGACTTTAGCAAGGCATTTGACACAGTCCCACACAAAAGATTAGTAGTCAAGTTAACCAGCCTGGGAGTGTGTCCCAGGATGGTAGCCTGGGTAAAACATTGGCTGAACATCAGAACACAGAAGGTAATTGTAAATGGAGTCCACGCTGAAGAAAGAGGGGTTACTAGTGGGGTACCACAGGGTTCAGTACTGGGTCCAGTCCTTTTTAATGTCTTTATAAGTGACATTGCAGAGGGACTGGAAGGAAAAAGTATGCCTCTTTGCAGATGACACAAAGATCTGCAACAGGGTTGATACACAAGGAGGAGTGGAAACGATGAGAAGGGACTTGGCAAGGTTGGAGGAATGGTCAGAAGTATGGCAGCTTGGATTCAATGCAAAGAAGTGCAAAGTAATGCACCTGGGAAACAAAAACCTAGGGGAAGATTACACAGTGGGGGGGGGAGGTAGTAACAACAACAAAAATGGAAAGGGACCTGGGGGTAATCATATCAGATGACCTTAAAGTTGGCATGCAATGCGAGAAGGCAGTAGGGAGGGCTAGGGTGATACTGGGATGTATAGAGAGAGGTATCACCAGTAGAAAACAGGAAGTTGCTATCCCCTGTACAGACAGTTGGTGAAACCCCATCTGGAGTACTGCATCCAGTTCTGGAGACCCCATCTCCGCAAGGACATAGACAGGATGGAGGCAGTTCAGAGGAGGCAACTAAAATGGTGCAGGGTCTGCAAGAGAAGCCATACGAGGAGAGCCTAAAGGAGCTTAATATGTATACCCGTGAGGAAAGGAGGGAGAGGGGGGACATGATAGAAACATTCAAGTACCTCAGTGGAATCAACAAAGTCCAAGAGGGTAGCATCTTTCAGAAAAAGAGATGTGCAAGGACAATGGGACACAATTTGAAGATAGAGGGGGGACAGCTCAGGGGCAATGTGAGGAAGTATTTTTTTCACAGAGAGGGTGGTGGATGCATGGAACAGCCTTCCTGAGGAGGTTGTGGGGTCTAAAACTGTGGGAGAATTCAAGAATGCATGGGACAGACATAAGGCAATTTTTGTGGGGGGTAGGAAGAAATAGGCTGTTGGTTAAATAGATCTGCAGCTTATCCTCTAGGTAGGGAAATGGACAGACTATGTGGGCCAAGCAGTCCTTATCTGCCATCAGAGTCTATGTTTCTATGTTTCTATGCCCACACAACCAAACTTGCCTTATTTGGGAAAGCCACAGCTGGGAAAAAGTGATAGCACATACCATTCAAAAGCCTGAGACCTCCATTGACCAAGTGCATGGCTCTTACCCTCTGTCAACCCTTCTGCCCTAGCAGTTATGGTAGCTCTGATGTGGAAGAAATGATTGTTGAACTCCTCTGAGTCCAAACCCAATCCCCTCAAGTTTTTTTTTAAATGTGGCAAAACTGAAACACCATTAAAGGGGTCCCACCTTCATGTTGAAAGAACGTGACCCCCCCTACTGACCCATCTGGCCACGTATTCCCAGACCCAGGTGTGTGCATCTCACTGCACTCCTGGGGGAGGCCTCAGAGTGCACCAACACCAACTGGACATCCTATCTGTCTTCAGAACTGAACAAGCACCCCTTCCTGAGTCACCACCACATCCTCATCCCCCAAGGCCACTGGAAGCTCTGGCCTCTTACTCGACTGAACCAACTTGAACACCCAAAAGACTTCACAGAAGGTAACCAGGAATGCCATGTGAAACAACCCCACCTCTGACAGCGAGAAGTACAAATTCAGTAGTTCAGTCAATACCTGCTCTATCCATGTCAGGCTAATTGGCTGGATCTGTTGGGCTGTTTTAGTGTACCATAGGACCAACCATCTAACATTTTTGGGAGGGAAAATGCCTGCATGTTGTCATCCAGCCAAATGGCCTTGCAGAACCCTGAAATGACTGCCAAATGCTGGTCCACTGCTCCTGATGCCAAATCTTCTTATTTCAATTGCACTAGAGTCATAACTGGTTCACCAGGATGGGCCAAGCACTCTGCCATCTCTGTGCCTACTGAACACTTTAAGATGTTCCCAACACCCCTGTGGTAGGCGACCATGAGGTGCCGTCGAAGAGGTGCAGCAAATGGACTGCTAATCCTACTGGCTACAGCCTCCTTCACCAGCTTTGCCCAGACCACCACAGATCATTCCCTGGCAGAGTTCAGGTTCTTACCCTCATATGACTTTTGAGGGCCATCATACAGTATTCTGAAAACTCCCTTAAAGCCATCTGCCATGGCACAAGTGGCCACTTGATACAGGCAAACACACAACAAAGAATCAACACAATGCATCCTTATTGGCACTGGGAGAATAAGGAGAACCCTTCCAAAATGGCAATGGTGTAGTGGTTATTGGTTTGCAGTGGATGAATGGGTGTAGTCGGCCGCATACCATGCACTCATGCTTGAGTCTACTTTGTTCTACTTTACACAACCCATACTTAAAATGACAACAACACCCCACCCGGCCTCTTTCCCGCTGCTGCCCTATCCCTCTCTTCTTGGTGATGATGGTCTCTTGACTGGAAAACCCACTCTCCCTACATTGAACCCCCCTCCAGCTGAGATCAAAGGTCCACAACAGTGGAAGGTCCAGCAGGTCCTGGTTTGGTCATTTTGTTTTCTGCAACAAATTCTTCATCATACTCTCCCCATGACTGTTGGTGTGCATAGCCATTAGATTTGGGCTAATATCTTATTTCAAATATTTTCCAAATATACATATTCAGCGCCCAAATATTTGGTTATTTATGATCATTATTTAGCTGTTTGTGTGGGGGGAGGATAAAACAACTAAAAGTCCCCTATCCCCTCACCTGATGGCCAGGACTAATCTCCTGGCCACCATCTCTGCCCTTTCCAATCATTTCCACCCATTTTCCCTTTTCCTGATGTTCCAGAGAAACTGTCTGAGAGTTACATATTTTAATTGTCTGCTGCTGGCACTATGCCAGGAGCTGACAGCATCTTTGCAGTCTTAACTCCCACCCCAGTCCGACCAGCCAGCCTGTTCTTTTTCAGTTCAAGTCTCTCATCATAGTACCTGCTTTATTTGGGGCTAGTAGCAAGTGAAACAATCCAGATTCTGTACATTTCCAGGCTATTCAGTTGGGCCCCCCTTCCTGCCATGTCCATTACATTAGATCAGCTTGCTTCTTTTCCAAGGTCCGATGTACTGTACTGGCAGCTGTACTGAAAACATCCCTATATTTTTAAGTTTTCTCATCTACACAAAAGCATGGTCACACTTTTTTTTTTTAAGCTACAGATCCTATTTTTACAGCAACAAGTCACATGCCCATAAAATAAAAACACTGAAAATTGCAAGCTAACTGAGATAACTTTATGTGACTCCAAACCTTCCCCTACAAGGAATGGAGTTATAATAACTGGTGAGCATTTTTTTCTTAGGGCACAGCCAGCTGATATTCGCCGTAATAACCCACAGGTTATTATGGTGAGCACGAGCTCTGTAAATCACAGTGAAGCACTCCCTCACTGGATCATGATCTCGTTTTGGGCAGGCTGTACAGCTCTTTAAGCATGGCAGCTCCATCTGACCATTGCGAGGAGCCGAGATGGAGCCATCTCAACACTCGTTCCTGGCATTCATTTTATTTATTTATTTAGTTTCTCTAATTGTTGTGCACCTAAATTTATCTGGTTGATCCTGTCATGCATCATTTTCTGGCAATCCAGCAAGCAACAATGGGACTGTGGCAGCTAGCAGACAGCACTACTGAAGTGTTATCACAGTATCCAGACTCCAACATAGTAGTAAAGAAAATTAAAATTAAAATAAAAATTAAAGAGATTTAAAACAAACCTGGGACCTGGGGATAGTTGTATCAGACAACCTAAAGGTGGGCCAGCAATGTGAGAAGGCAGTAAGGAGGGCTGGGGGGATACTGAGATGCATAGGGAGAGGCATCACCAGTAGAAAACAAGAAGTTGTTGGCCCTCTGTACAGACAGTTGGTAAGACCACATCTGGAGTACTGTGTACAGTTCTGGAGACCCCATCTCCGCAAAGACATAGACAGGGTGGAGGCTGTCCAGAGAGGGCAACCAAAATGATGCAGAGTTTGCATCAGAAGACATATGAAGAAAGACTAAAGGAACTAAAGATGTATAGCCTCGAGGAAAGAAGGGTGGGAGGGACGATGATAGAAACTTTCAAATACCTCAAGGGACGCAACAAAGTTCAAGAGGGTAGCATCTTTCAGAAAGAGATGTGCAAAAACAAGGGGGCATTATTTGAAGCTAGATGGGGGAAGGCTCGGAGGTAATGTGAGGAAGTATTTCTTCACAGAGAGGGTTGTGGATACATGGAACAGCCTTCCTGAGGAGGTCATAGAGTCAAAAACCATGGGGGAATTCAAGAATGCATGGGACAGACATAAGGCAATTCTAGTGGGGGGAAGGAGGAAGTATGCTGTTGGTTAACTAGGATCTGCAGCTTATCCGTTAGGTTGGGAAATGGGCAGACTAGGTGGGCCAAGCAGTCCTTATCTGCTGTCAGATTCTATGTTTCTATGTTTCTATGTAAATCTACACTCTGAGGAAGCAGGCAGGCATAAGTAGAGTCTTGAAGAAGCAGGCAAGCACAGGTAGAGAGACTGTGTGTGTGTATGTGTGTGTGTCTCAGGCATCCTCATAGCTTCAGAACTCAAGCTGGAAAAAAATCCTCACCAGTATATTATATAAAATAAAAGATGAGAAAGTGTGCATATGAGAATTTAAAGCACACCCTCAGTGTGGGATGCTTTGATAAACCCCTTGGGCTTTACCCTCAGGGTTTATGTAGCATCTCACTCCTCAGGTGTGCATTAAATTCACACTTCCCCATCCTTTATTCTATATGTAATAGTACATGGCTGGTCAAACTCAGCTTAAGCTAAGAACAAAGGCAGTGTGTGACTAGTAAGGTGGGGAACTTGTCCAATAGCCTTATTTAGCTAGAAAAACCTGCAACAGGCAACCACAAATAGGAACATAGGAAAGTGACAGCAGAGAAGGCCCACCTAGTCTGCCCAAATAACACCAAATAGCACCAATTAAATCAACAATTTGTAAGAATGTGCTTTGGGATTGGGACCCCCCCCCCCATACCCTAAGTCTACTTGCAGCAATATCTAACCAGAAATACCTGAAATAAAACTTAGCTGCTGCTGAATACTAAATTCCAGCTGAAATGAATGAGCAAGAGGGCTCTGCACAGCCATGCTCCTGGTTAAGTACCCTCTCGCTCCTCCCTTCTGGCCACAAGACCTCCCCTAGGGAATCCCTTATCTGCTTGCCTACTCACTCCCTAGTGGGAGTCTGCCTACCTATGTTTCCTAATCTGTGAGCTCAGATGTCAGGAGCAGAAGTGGCCACAGACAAATCCCAGGCCTGCAGCAGTTCTTTGCAGGCTCTCTACAGTTCATGTCCTCCTTTCTCAGTAAACAAAAACTAATTAAATACATAAAATAAATTTCTTACAGAGCTCTAACATGTGGACGAAAACAAAATAGGATTACATGTATAGCAGGTTCTGGAATTCCTTTTAGCATCAGGACCAAAATATAATTTAATCAGCTTAACACTTTTCAAACTATGTTTTGTTTCACCTCGGAGTCAAATTTTAACCCCAGAGACATTGAAAGCTTTTCCTAAATGAAAGAGGAAATTTGTACTGTATATCCTGTCTGTGATGCATACAAGTAAGGTAGGTCTTTACTTGGGGCCTAGCCTAAGTAAATACAAGCCAAAATGGTCACATGGAGACTTCAAATTGAAACAGGTGCACTAACACTTGGAAGAGCAGAATGAGCAGTTGGGAAAGCAGAAAGGTACTTCATAAATAAGAAGAAAGTGTACAGTGAGACTCAAAACTGGATGTGAATATAAAATGAAGCTCCTTGCCACAGTATGTGGTAAAAAGCATGTCATCAATAGCTACCAGTAATTGAAGAGTTTAGACTAAAGCATGCTGATGTACCCACTAGACATGTGGGGAGCTCATGAACTGGTACATCCGCTGTTATAGTAAGCTGTTTGGGTATTCCATAATTTGCTTTTGAATTTCAGATTTGATTTGTATGTGAAATTGGCCCCAAATCTCAGTCAAGTGAATATCATGATTATAGCACCTGAAGAGCTCTGATGTGGTTCTCGGTGATGTGAAGAGCAGTTCTGTTGGCATCTATATCACATCAATTACAGTAGCAAGTCTCTGTCAGACTGGCTGTCACAGTGGCAGAGTTGTACTACTGTAACACAGAGGGAAAATCTGGTCATTTTATGTGGATACTCAGAAATCCAGGGCTGCAGCCATGAATTTTGGGGCCTTGGAAAAGCCACTTGAAATGGGCCCCATTTCCCAAACCAGCTAATGCCAGGGGCAATGCCAGCTCCTCAGGTGGGCCCCCTCCTGAGCTTGGGGCCCCCGGACAACTTTCCCCCCATTACTGCGGCTCTGCAGAAATCTTTTTATAAATACTGTAGCCATTTCATAATTTCAAGTGTTTTTGTCTGTCCAAAGTTATTGATACAGGAAATGGAATCCACCTCACATCACTGACATGGAACATCTTCTTTATAGAGGGTCCCATCGATGGTGCCAGACATATGTAAGTTGTAAGACATACAGCACAAGTATGCCAAGGTTGACTGCAATAACTAACAAGCATTTGTCAATGCCGGACGTTCGCTTGCAGGTATTTGTAGTGGTGTTTGGCATGTATGGTGCTTTACCCTAATGCCCTGTGCGATTGCTGGTATTTGCACTACAAATTTTCAGCATGACCTTTTTGTTACCCCCACCTCATAAAAGCATTTGAGACCTCTGCTTATGAACAGTACCACTGTTATTTTGTTAATCTGTCCTGAACGTTGATTTCCCACAATGACCACACCATTCTGCTCCACATGTGCAAAAACACAGTTCGGGCAGGATGTGAAAAATGACAGCTGTAGCATTCATAGGGAGGTGTGAAGGGATGGCAATGTTGAACATCTGGAGTGAAAATACAACAATTTCTCGAACTTACGAGCGTACATGGAAACTGAGCAATGAACGCTCATGACACAGTCATTTTGTGGACTTTTGTCACCAAATTTTCAACATAGGCATTTTGGGACTTCTGCTCATGAACAGTGTCACTGTGATTTTCATAATCTATCCTGAGCATTGATTTCTCACTCTGACCACACCATTGTGCGCTGGATGTGCAAAAACACATTTCAGCCAGGATGTGAAAAATGTCAGCTGTACTGTTCATAAGGAGGTGTGAAAAATGGCAGTGTTGAAAATCTGGAGTGAAAATATTTCAAATTCTCGAAGTTATGAGTGTGCGTAGAAAGTGCGCAATGCACGCTCGTAACACAATCATTTTTTGACATTGTTTCACCAAATTTACAACATAGGCTTTGGAGACCTCTGCTCATGAACAGTGTCACTGTGATTTTCTTAATGTGTCCCATACATTGAATTCGCACACCGACTGCGCCATTGTGCATTACATGGGCGGAAACACGTTTTGGGTGAGATGTGAAAAATGACAGCTGTACTACTCATAAGAAGGTGTGGTAAAATGGCAATGTTGAAATTCTGGAGTGAAAATATTGAAAATTCGCGAACTTACGAGCTTGCATAGGAACTGCGCACCGCACACTCGTAAAACGGTCATTTTTAGGAATTATTCCACCAAATTTTCAAAATAGGCTTTTTGAGAGCCCACCTTATGAACGCTGGCAGTGTCATTTTATTAATCGGGCCCAAAAGGTGATTTCTGCAGTGGCTGTGAAATCACCCCTCGGGCCCGAATAACACAATGACAGTGACATCATTCATGAGAAGAGGTCCCAAAAACCCCATGTTGTAAATTTGGTGCAAAAATTCCAAAAAATGACTGAGATATGCAACAAAGCTGAAAAAAACCCATCTAGCCCATTATACAGCTTACCGACATTTCCTCAGTTCGCGGTCGGCTTTGAAGAGTGCAGACGTGTTCCCAGTCCACGAAGATCGTCGTGCCGGACTCGGAGGTAAGTATGGGGTGAGGGGGTGGGGAGGCAGGTGCGAGTGGGTGGGTGCGGGTTGTGTGAGGGGGCCAGGAGAAGCGCCTGGGACCGCTTTTAATTTACAGGATTTAAAAAGACGACATGGGACATTTGCCATGCTGGGGTGGGCCCCAGCATGGCAGAAGGACGGCTGGGGTGTGGAGCCGATAGGGGATTGGGCACCCCGCTGCCAAAACAAGATTTGCCATGCTGGGATGGGCTCCCAGCATGGCACCAAAGCTTTGGGGGGGGGGGCGGTGAGGCACTGCAAGCACACAGCGGTGATTTTCTTTGAAGTGAAGACCACCGCTGTCATACACAGCACCCGCATCCATTGGTGCAGGACCGCCATGCCTGCTCAATGGAGCAGTGGATTGCACAGGACAGTCACACCTCCAAACTGTCCTATTCTCCCAAGACGTTCCTTGCGCATGCGTGCAAGCGAAAGTAAAAACCTTAACTTTTTGCAATCCCTTGAGCTTCTTCTTGAACATATAAAACAAAATGGCATAACACAATAGGCAAGGCAAGGTATTTTATTTTATATAGCATCCACTCCATAGTGCCACTGCTCAATGTACTGTACAAATCTGCACATAAAGTCAACAGAACAGTGAATGAGTTCTAAGTACAGTGGAGTCAGCCAGGATGCAACATTCTGTGATAAGCATGTTTCACTTTCCTGTGTGACAAATTGGAGTAATTGCCTTTGGATTACATTGCGTACCTGCAGAATTCCATTAGTATGTCACTACCAGAAAATTGTGATAAGAATTTCATCCTGGCTGACACCATTGTAGGTGGAGAGATGAATAGGAACATATTATAGGGAAAGTTTCCTCAACCTTTGTTTTGTTTACCTGTTGCACCATCCTAATTTCATCAGGATTTAAATGTAAATGATTAGGTACTTAAATCTGGTGTGAAGACCTGCTCGATCCCATTACAAAGGTCATGACCTAACTCATGTAAGGCATTCTGGAATTGTATGATGTTTTAGTGCTAAAAGCTTTCAGTAGTTATATTGTATTAGTCAGTGCTGTTGCCATCCTTTGCAGTCTTTATATTCTTGTCTTATGCTGGCCATGGAACTTTTCAAGGTATATTAAGTGCCCTGCTGTTTTCTGTAGTTTAAAGTGTATCTGAATTAGAAAAGAAACACTCTTTTAGAGAATACAGGGACTTCCCAAGACATGTAATGGAACTGAATGAAAGTATAAGTTCTGCTGGCTTGTACAGGTAAACATCCAATATTATAAAGCCTTGCATGAATGGGGTTATGACCTTTGCAATGGAGACAAACGGGTTTTCACCACAGGGCAAAACGGAGTGAAGCAACCTCATTTATATTTAAATTAGGATGAAATTAGGGGGATGCAAGAGAGGGGCTCATTGTTCATACTTACAAATTACACAGGCATGCAGAAAATAGGTTGAGGGGACCTTCCTTTAAGTGTCTCAATTTTGTCTGAATTTTTGATACTTGAAAGAATCTGTTGTTGACATCACACAATGCATAGTATTAGTGCAGCAACGCAGGAGTAATAAAGAGGACAAGTAGGGAGCTATTTCTGGCTCTGTATACTACCTTTAGCCAATGCATTCCTCTCCCCTCGATAAGCAAAGACTGGTTTAGTTGAGACTCCACTATATACAGAAGCAAGAGACATTTTTCTTGAATGAAAGTTGCCTGCAAGGCAGCCCTCCCTCTGAGAAAGATAAGGCAGATCTGCTTCTGAGGCAGCCCTGCCTTGGAGGTGGATGGTTCCACCCTCGGTGCATTCCGGCACTGGGCAATTAGTGCACCAATCTGTAATGTAGCCGATCACTTTTTTTGGACTATCAAATGAGCACAATAGTAAACAACAGAAAAAATATTTAGGTGACTTACTAATACCTAATCGGCTGCCATTTTGTTCCCCCCTCCCCGGGAACTGTCCAAGTCCCCTGTGATAGTAAAGTAACTGGATCCTTATAATCCTATCAGCTACTTAATAATCACAGGAGAAACCTGGACAATTTTGGAGGGGGGAGGAACACATAATGATTAATTTGGGGATTATGGGGATTATGACTCCCCTAAAATGTATTTACTTGTTTTTACTGCTGTGTCAATGTGGCATCCTTGTGTTTAAATTGAAAAAAAGTTTGAAGATAATCTTTAAAAAAGCTTTACTGTAGGTAGAACAGTATGTGCCCACTGCTTACTCAAGCAGATAACTCATATGACATTTAAATGTGTGCCTTACAGTTTCTTTAGAATGTTTGGAATTTTGGACAGCTCTAGTTTTTCCCATTCTATGCATGGATCTGCTGTGCCTTCTTGTAATAAGGCTCCAACTTCAGGTTCTCCAGCAGTTAATCTTGGGATTTACCTAGGGATTTAAAAAGTCTGAGCCAATCAGATTGCGACTTTCTGTTTGCCCTTTTTATATATATTTTTTTTAATTCTTCTGGGTTTCATAGTCTTACTTAGAGTGAATGTTGAGATCTGCAGTAGCATATCAATGCTTCTTAAATACATTCACACATCACATTATCCCTTACCCAAGTATTTGGGTTTAGTAAGCAGCCTGTTTAGAATTCATCCAACACCTTAAGAAGCTTTTTGCAAATTTCCTTTTCTTTTATGGATCAAAACCTTTTAATGTCAAAAATCAATTTCCCTCTGATTTCACACATACATAATCAAAAATGCCTCAAAAGCACTCTTTGCACAGCCCAGTACATGTGGGTAGCAAACATCCAGTCTGAAATTATAGGGTGAAGATAGTGGATTGGACGTTTGCTATTATGAGACATTCAGAATGTTATGATTTATTTGCATATAGTATTTTTGCCAGCATACTTCTAGTTCTAAACTATAGTAGGTTGAGTTGTTTGTCTGGTTTTCTAAAAGTTTAGCTTCAGAACTGATGGGCATTAGAGCCAATAACTGTGGCTCCTATGCTTCGCTTTCATTTTCTTTTTTATTTTAATTTTAAATAGAGAATAATGGATAGGCAAGTGTGTGATATGACTATTTTTTTTCACACTTGAGGTGTTTGATGACCCAGAAACCACGAGAGTGAAGTTCGAGAGGTTTATGCAGTCATCAGACACCTAGGGTGGGAAAAAAATAGTCATAGACACACATTTGCCTAGCTATTATTTTTTATAATTGCTGTTAAATAGTAAAAGTTGAAGAAATAGAACAAGTGAGATGGGATGAGGTGAGCACTAGCTACTTCTGAATTCTTCTGAAAACAGCTGTTCATGGGAGAAAAACTGTAAGTGGCGCTAGAGATGTGTTGAGCGAGAACTACTGCTGAATTCTTTGAACACTGAAAATGCGGTTCTGTAAAAATGCTGTAATAACCTGATGTTGGGTTATTATGGCATTTTTTTGATCTAGTGAAATTAAAGGGGGTCACCAGTAATAATATTACATTATACCACTCTGAGCACACTATGATCCTAAAACAGATATCATCAATTTTTTGGCTGACTTCCTTTGATGGGCTGTCACACCACACTGATGGCCATTAATGAGGGTGAAACTTGTGCCTAGTTTGCCATTTCAGCTTTCTAGACATTTTTTTTTAAAATTTACAGTCGTATTCCAAGCTGGGCTTGCAGCTCCTTTATGTTAATTTCTATTTATTGCCTTAAATGCCTTCCCTCATTTTATTCCTCTGTCCCACCCAGTCATCAGGGCTGACATTACTGTACAGTACCTTGACCTCTGGAAGGGTGGGCAAACAGTACTCTTTGCAACTGTTGACAATGTTGCTGTATGGTGGGCTGGCAGGAGAGGTACCAATTTGGTACCACCCCTGTCAACTCTCCATAGAGCAACAATGTTTGGCAGCCTCTGTCCTTTCTCCATGGGAGCTGAGCATCTTGCCTCTGTAACAAGCCTGCTCCCTGTAACTTCCAATACCCAATCGATCCAAGTCTGCAAGTAAACCTGGATGTCTCCCACTATGTTACTTTATTGCACAACCGAGTTCCATGCTTCTGTTAGAACTTTGTTATACTGCCAGCATGCCAACGTGGATCCCCTTATGCTTTTATACTGAGGTTATAGTTCTTAGCCACATATACTTTATTTGTTCATAGTCAATACATAAACCTGAGGGAATCTCTGAAAGCTATAGCTGCAAGGATTTTAATCCAGAGTTACAGTATATTGTTCATTTCTTTGATTGATTTGATTTACAGTTACACTGACTGGGATAAGCCCATAAGATACAGCATCTTGTTTTCATGGGGATCCCAGGGAGGATAGCAGCAGTCAAAATTTTAACATAGTCCAGCAAGAATAGTTTCATGCAGATTAAGATATACAAGACAAAACATAAAGTGTAAGCGTAAGTACATCCAAACAGTAATTAAAGCAAACTAACAAAGTGGAATCACATCTAGTGCTGTGTGGAATTTTCTAATTCTAGCATAAAGCAATTTCAGAAAATTCCACCTGCTTCATGTAATTTTGTCCATAGTCAGATTCTGAAATTTTGTAAGTGGAATGTTCTTCACAGAGTAGTAATGTGTGGTTTACATAAATTGCAGATTCTGTTTCACAATCTGTGAAAAGCTATTCTGCAGGTTCATGATCCGCACAAATGATGTTTGGAATGCAAAAAGAAATTCTGAAAACCATTTCACAAGCAGAAGTGCTATTTTGCATGAAATCTGCCGGCAGAATCCACATTCCGCACAGCCCTAGCAGCAGCAAATGAACAGCATGAGAATTGTTATGCTACGTGATCATGGTTTGGTAGGTGGGGATACTGGGTCACAGCAAGTGCAGGGAGTTTTAAGGTGGCTGGGAAGACTTGACTAGACTCTAATTGATAGTGACAGTTTCCAGTTTAGGGTGTGAGCGCTGGTTTGAATTCCCATAAGTTTTCCATGTGGTACAGTGTCTTAGTCATGCTGAAGTCCAATAGGCTACATCCATTGGGTAGCCCTTATCCACATCCTAGTTTCCTCAGCAGAGAATGTAATCAGGATGGCTCGGCTGGGTTTCCCTTTTATGAAGCAATGTAGTGTGGTAGAGAACAATCTGTTCTATACCATGTGCTCAACCAACACATTATTTATGACTGAATCAAGCACCCAGTCTATGCTCTTTTACTCTCCTGCTCAGTCCTTGTTGTTCTACTCAGCGCCTGGTTTGTCATTAGTGATGTGCAAATTTGGAAACCTTCACTTTGCGGATTAATTTGTGAATTCGGCACATTTTGTGAAGTTAATCTGCCTTGAGAAGTCCAACTTCACGGTAAACTGATAATGCATAAAGTGCAAAGTTGGCAGCTTCGCTGGCGAAGTTTGGCACAGAGGCAAAGTTTGCAATGTACTATGGGACCGGAGGTTACATGTTGCTGAAAAAAAGCTGTATGCCACAAGGAGACTGTCTTTAGCGCAGTGTTCTGAAGAAAGAGTATAAGTCTGTGTGTGCTTGTCTGAGAAAAAAAATGTTCAAAATACATCTCCAAACCAAGCTTTTCGAATCCAAATTGCTCACAGATTGTTCTAGGGGGGCCTTGTGCTGCTAGATTTGTGTCTTTATTTATTTTTCTTTTTAATTTTTTTGCTGATTATTTACTTTAAAGAAGTGGTTTTTGTTTTGTCAGTCTAAGCAGTGCTGTGGGGGAAGGTAGGT
Organism: Neoceratodus forsteri; assembly: GCA_016271365.2. Taxonomy (NCBI): domain Eukaryota; kingdom Metazoa; phylum Chordata; order Ceratodontiformes; family Ceratodontidae; genus Neoceratodus; species Neoceratodus forsteri. Next base: position 1,361,399,018 of record CM057456.1, read on the forward strand.
GAACTGTAAAACGAGGCAGCCGGACATATCAGGAGCTTTTTTGTCTAAGCAGATTTGTGCTATATTTTGGCATTCTCACTCTTACTTGTTCATCATTTTTGAACTGTAGAGAGTAATTTTTCATTTTTATTTCTGTTGGTTAGTCTGGTTTGTCTAAGTAAAGTATTTTGTCAGTGTCTTCTGTGGCAGTTTTGGTTATTTTTATATTTTTCTTAAAGTGTTAGTGTTCTGTCACTTTCTATTATACTTAGTATTACATTTCCCCTGTTACCCCTGTTGTTTTAATCCCTGGTCTGTTAAAAAACACAGAACTGTTTTGCTTGTTTTTAGTTTATAGTAGCAATCTCTAGGGGTAGATGTTATTTGCTGTTGTTTATGGTGCCAAATCTACAACTTACATCTGTTAGTCAACCTAAATGCACCAAATATGCACCACCTCTTGGACTACAATCATACCAAGTTTCAGACAAATTTGACAAAATTCAACCACATTATGCCTAAGAAAACTCAAAAGGAGTAGTTGGTGGAAGCCATTTTGACCCAGCTTTGCCTTTGTGTACCCCAGGGAGAAGTTACAGGTGAAGTTGCAAGGTGAAATTATGAATGGTGAGTTTCCTACTAAATAGAAAAACTTTATGAAATGATCCACAGAGGTGAATTTCTCGACTTTGCCTGCAAATTAAAACTTCACAACTTCTCTGTTTGTCATTCCTCTCTGTAACCTATTTTAATGTATTTTGTATGACAATACTCTAGGAAGCTTACTTTTCCTCTCTGTTTTGCAATCCATGGTTCTTATACAAAACTCTGTTAGTTGTTTGCCTGATTGCTCTACTTTTTTTGTAATCTCCAAGGTTGTACCTGTAAATGTGTATTTTAATTACCTGTGTGATTACCTTGTCAGTAAAAACTAACTAAATAAAAAACATATATATGGTATCATAGAATTTGTTAATGCTTCTAAGAGTGCAGTAGCATGGCTACAGTAAATGGGATGTTATGAAAATATATGTTCTTTTGGATTGATTTCAAATTGCATCACCCACCACTGTCCTCTATAATCATCCTTGTGCTAGCTATCCCCATTAGCTGGATGTTCATACGCCTTGGTTGTACCTGTCAACTGAAACTTTATGCAGACTCTGTTTCCTGATTTACAATCTGAAGTGACAATGTAATGACAGGATGTGGGAATGGGGAGTCATTCGGAAGGCCGTGGCTCCTTGTTTTGTGGGAACTATCAGTCTGGTAACTCCCTTACTTGTTCACTTACCTTCTTAGTTTTGTAGGGGTGCAGTGGTGGTCTCTATCCTCTCCCCCCTCTCAGGGGAAAGTTAGGGGATCATGCTCTCATAAAAAGCTCATATTAACATTTTTTTTTCATAATTAGCAATCTTACACAATAGCCATTCCTGAGGACCCAATGGGCCCCTGGAAGAACTCAACTGGACGTTACTATTGACATCCCATGAACTGAAAAGAACAAGTTCCTCAGAGTACGTATGGAACTGGGGTCGGCCCTGTGGAGGATACTTTAATTGCTTTATGGACATGCAATTTTTTTAAGTTTTAAAATATGTACAAAAATGGGCAAGAGATGTGTACACCTCTGTTAGTACATCCACCATGTAAGTCTAATTAATTTAATACATATGCCTTGGTTGTTTCATTGTCATGCTCCTATGAACTTTAACCCATGTTTCCAGTGCTTCACTACTTCAGTACCCTCATCAGGCTTTCTCACTTAGGTCTAATGACATTTCCTTGCTATGCATACCAAAGTACATTACAAAGATGGAAGAACATGCCTTCTCTTCATTGGCAGCATTATTTTTAAGTTCCCGTTCTGTGATCATTCACAACATCCCTTCTCCTCCTCTTTCCAGAAGTGACTTGAGTAATTATTTACAGGCCTCCTGTGTCTGCACTTGTACTTGATTGGCCAATTGCTATTTTGTTGTAATTACTGTTCTTGTTGTAATTTATGTAAATAGTTTGCGTTTGCTATCTTCCTCAGCTGTACTGTACTTGCAGTTCTGTTATTACTGTGAAGGTGTTTACTTGTAGTCTCCCAGGTCATAAATGAAAATAAGCATTGTATGTCTAGTGAACCTACTGTACTTGGTTAACAAGAGGTAACTAAACAAATACATTCTGGTGTCAGCTTCATTATGGGAAAGATTGTGAACAGTGTTTATATAAAGTATTATGCACATAAAATTTGTGTCTGAATTTACTAATTTTTTAAATGATGACTATTCAACAGGCATACATATGGACTGCCAGGCATATGTTGTTTTGTTTAATGTTACCGTACTTACAGGTATGCTGTCATCAAAAAGGCTAACTGAATGAATCCCTCCTACTTGCAAACAAATGCACTGTACACTCTTTTTGTATCCACAAGTCTTCTTGTGCTTGGTTTTCTGGCATCAAGATTCCCATCCCTCCCTTTTCTCAGGTGCCATATTAGAGACATTTAATCACAGCAAGGGCTCATGATGATGCTACATCACAGACACTCCTCAAGGCAAGCTGTCCCAGTACTGCCCACTAATTCATCAGTCCTGTATATCTAGCCCCCTTCATTCATTCTGGATTGCTTACTCACATCCTTAGTCCTCCATGTGAGAAGCAAGAACATGTCTGACACTGCACATCATGAAGCATAATCTTGCCTTTCCATTGTAGTTTTTATTCTCAGTAGAAGTGTGTGTCTGTGCATGTATGTTGTCAAACAATAAAACATACATTCTCTAACTGCAGCAATACATGCAGGTGGGCTACTCTATTTCAGCTGTCGTTTGACTACTTCTTTCTGTGTACCTCCTTCCTCTTGCTACAGTCATTTTATAGCCATTCAAGACAGGCTTACCTTTTGAATTCTACCCATGCACTAGGATCAGTGTCAGTACAGCCACAGCCTACATAACCATTTGAATTCCAAGTCTTCAAAGGAATTGTGTTCCTTATTAACTTCAGAAATGAAAACCATTAAGTGGTGCCTTTTTAACTCAGCATACTGTTTGTATGTTGAAATTGAGTGAGAACAATATTACCCACTTGGCACAGCATTATAATTTTATATAGCACTCAATATCCAATTAAGTAAGATTAATTCCAATCTGTCAGTGTACGGTGGCTTACCCTTTAGAAGGAAGTGTTGTTTTTGGAACAATTTTGCACAGCCATTGCCATTTTACTGTCGACTGACAGAAATTAATAGTGAAGGACTTATGCAGCAATTTATCAACAACCATTTGAATTCACACTTTTTCAAACTTGATATCTCCAGACTAGGGAGCAGTTGCTTGTCTATTTATGTCAAGATGTCAAGGGAAGGCAGAAATTGTCCAGGCTAGGCTCTTGGGAGTAACTGATCCTGTCGATGTAGAGTTTGGTTAAACTCCACAAGGCCTACTCCTGAAAGGAGCTGACAGGCCCCAGAGCAGACTTCTGACTGATCACAGAGGGTATGTAAACACAGATGCAGCATGCAGAAAGAGACCAGCTCTGCAAATGAAGAGTGCCAAAGGCATAGCAATTAGCACATTGTGGGAGAAAGTGCCAACAGAACCTCCAGGAGATAAACACTCTTTTCAAAAGCTCTGTTGTGAGACTGGTATACTGTAAATGGGACATGAAGTTCTTATTTGATATCAGAACAATGCTTTCCTTGCTGTTCCCTCTGAATCACTTGCTTTGTTAAAACATTTCAGAAATAAACATAAAAAATTCTGCAATCATGTCTTCCAGGGAGAAGCAGATTTTCTCACTTTAGATAAATAAAACTGTGAACAATATCCAAGATACATAGACAATGAATGATCCACCTAAAACGTGAAAATACAAATCAGTGTATGTATTTAAAACATCCCACTTATTTAAGGTGTACAATTTACTTTTAAAATACCTATGCATTACATACAGCATCTTTTTTTGCCAGTGCTTGCAGAATTCTGAAAATGGCTCCAGACCCAATAGTTTAGGAGATTAAAAAATATGTATATATGGGGCCGGTACTTTCATTGGAAAAGGTGGCCCAAGCAGTTTGGTTCCTCAAGCAAATTTTGAAATGATGGTCTTGCAGAGGGTGTACTGTCCTTCTCCCCAGGCTATATGGACGCCTATGTAGTGCACTACTGTATGTGAGGGCATTTGTTCCATTTAGCCATGATATTTGATTTGGAGAGTGTACAGTCTGATCTGTACTCATTAATATTTGGCACTGTTCAAACTATTTGAAACAGTATGGATATTATCTGCACAATTGTATTTAAAACTTGATTTGCAGAAAAATGCCTGCTCCAAACTTTTAGGGTGACCACTAGAATTTACATGTGTTACACATCCTACTGATGTCCCAGGAGACTCAGGAGAATTGTTTTGCTGTCAGTAAAGAGGCTTTGAATGTTGCTGGAGCACACAAATAACTTGTAAAAATGTGTTGAATGTCTGTCTTTCTTTAAATATTTTGTTGGGATGTATGAACTTTACTCAGGTGGAGAATGCAATTATTCCTCCTTTAAGGTCCTCTGAAATCGAAATGTACTGTAATTTGCTCTGGCAAACATTGACCTAGAAGGAGAGAGAGTTGCACTAGCAAAACATACTGCCATGAAAAGAAATTGGGAAATGTGGTACAATAGGGTTAGGATACCAGAAATAGTTGAACTAATTCATGTTATTGTCTGATTTCTGTACTGCGTTTCATTGGGAGCACTCTTTTGATTTTCAGTTTCTGCATGCTGTAAAAACATATTGCTATTCTAATATACCCCTATCCTAGTGTGTGAAGTATATCATAAATGGAGATTTTTGACAGAGTCAAACTTAATGGGAAACCTTTATGGAATATACCCTACATAGTTTGAAAAACTATGAAAAGCTCTGTTACAGGAGTTGTTAAGCTACCCTGAAGCTGGAAGAAGTCCAGAGATATCAATGGCTAAGTTTGCTCTTTAGTAATACTACATTGCCACCATTTTTATGTTTGCTTGGCATGCACAGCAAACATATTGACAGCATGCCAGGACAGTGTGGCTTTTTAAGGTGTGGCCATGTTGGGACCAGTGCAGTTAAAGAGCAGCTCTGCACTTCAACATGAGCTTTCAAAAATAAGATGTTTCAGCTGTTACAATTTACTAGAGAATATGTTTTTGTTTTTATTTTCAAACTTCCTTTCCAATATTTACTGCACATCTTGGTAGTCCATCTAAAACATCTGTACGGAAAACAGTAGAAAACATTTGCCGCTCTCCTGTTAACCTCACAGTGCCCTTGTTTATGACATCACAGTGCTCAGCATGACAACAGACTGTGATGTTACAAGCAGCAAGTATGTGGTTAGAAGGGGGAGTGTCAGATACATTTTGAAAGACTCAGTGCAATAACTGCTGGATTATCTACAATATTTAGGAGACCAACAACAGTGGGAAGTAAAACAAATAAATAACTAGAAAACAAGAAATTAAAAAAAAATAATTGCATACTTCTAGAGTTTTTAAACTTTCTGTTATAATAGAGTTGCTCTTTAACTGTTGGGGAGGCTGGGTTGTGAGTAGCATATTAGAAGCAGGCTGCTACTGCTTACACTAGTCAGCTTGTTGGTGGGGAGAAACTTCTTACACATGAAAGGAGTAAGCTGTTCCTATCAGAAGAAGTTTTCACCCATTAGCATACCAACTGAGTGTGATAAGCACCAAACATGCCTCCTGCTGCTGGTTCCACCACTGTATTCTCTCCTCCCACCTGATCCAACTTTTAATGTGTAACCGGTGGCGATGTGGCTTCACTGGAGGCATGATGGCTGCCTAATCTGTTTGCTGCAGATCTGTGTGTGGGAACGTCTGATGTGATCTGACATGGAAGGCAGAATTCCAACTACTGAATAACACCAAACAACAGAGCTCGAGCTAAGCTTTAGAACTATACCATTTTGAACTACATTGCTACTAACCTCAGCATCTCATGGCATCCTCATCTCTAGGGTTGTGCAAAACTGGAAAATTTCACCCAGTGAAATAGTTTACGTAAGTAGTGCATTCCGTGAAATATTTCACTGGGCGAAATCCGAAATGTTACTCTCGGTTGGGTGCAAAATTTCATCCCCAAGCTGGAGAGATTTCACATGCGGGTGAAATTTCACCACCTGTGGTGAAATTTCTCTACCTGTGGGGGTAATTTTGCCTCCAGCTGCAAAATGTTATGGCCACTTGGCCAGTGGCAACTGGCCAAAGTTCTCCCTGGTGTCCAGTGGTCCTCTCGGCCAATCACTGGCCGTAGTTACATTAAATAAGCCCCCCCATGTTACCCTGCCCCCTCCATTTGTTTAATTAAAAAGGAAAATTCACCCTCATCTCCCTGGTGTCTAGTGGACCCCCGACCCCATCATTAGATAGCAGTAACCTCCAAGCTCCCCCCTAGTACCCTGATCGGGGTAACTTGTAGGGTGCTTATTTAACGTAATTATGGCTGGTGATCAGCCGGGGGTGGGGGGACCACTAGACACCAGAGAGATGAGGAGGGCAGGATAACCTTGTGTGTAGGGTGGGGGTTCAGATTTGCCAACTTCTGCGGTGGCAGAAGCAGTGAAAAGTGAAATTTTGCTACAATTTCGAGTAACATTTCACCAAGTGAAATGACCAATTTCACGGCAATTAAGTCAGTGAAATTGAATTTCGCTGCATCTCTACTCATCTCTCGATTGCCTGAAGCATGGCTGCACCTTGGGAGAAACAGCAAGACTCTCTGGCTATTGAAAATATGTTCTCAAAATTAATTATACAAATGGCCAAAGTAATGGTAGCCTCACACCAGACATCAGCTATCCAGCAACTGGAGGGGTGCATATTCCACAGCAAGAGGCAGGTTTCAATCCACAAGGCAGCCATCCTAGAAATACAAGTTATAGCCACAGGACAGCACTGTAACATTCAAAAGTTTACTACAAAAGGTGGATGATCTTAAAAACTGCAACAGAAGGAACAATATCCACCTGCTGGATATCCTGGAGGGAGTAGAATTGCAAGACACAATAACATTTTTACAACATGTCCTACCTTCAATATTAGGCCTGCAACAAATGTTCCATTTCAACACTGAAAGGGCCCACAGAACACTTGCTTCAGTGTCAAGACAGGGAGAGAAACCGAGGGCGATTCTGGCTAAATTTCTCAGCTACAACACAAGGCAATTTATTCTAAGAAGGCCTTGTGAAATGGGCTCTTTGAGCTGGCAGTGACATCCTGTTTTGATAAATCAGGATTTCTCTAAGGAACTGTTCTCAAAAAGGTGTGAGTACACCCGGGCATGACACCTGATGCACAGCTTGGGCCTCCAGTATTCTGTCTGCTGCCCAGATACAGTGAGGGTAGTTCACAACAGAGTGCCACTGTCCTTTACATCCCTGAGGCCCTGGATGATTTCTTGCATAAACATTGGCCCAGAGAAATTCAGAATTGGGGAAACAGTCCTGCCAGACAAGACCTCCCCAGCATCTTCCCAGACACAGATTTCAACAAGGACTGCTGCCAAGAAGAAATGGAGACCCAGAATGGATACCTCGAAGAGACCAGATGGGCCCTGCTATGACAGAACAGAAAATGATACATTAAGAACTCTCACAATAAGTGAGAGCACCCTCAGGCAAGATTACATTCCAGATGTCACAGCAGAAATCATGATCAACAAAAAAGAAGAAACAGCCTCCCTGGGAAATAATACCTCTTAAAATAGGTATGCAGATCTACTCCACGACTCTCCAGGATCTCCTGAAAGGCCACAAGAAGCCTCAACATCACTGTATGGGAAACTGCTTCTGCCTCCTGAACTTCCTTAAACTGCAGACTGGGTAGCTGAAGGTGATCCATGGCCTTCTAGAGAAAACCAGTCCCAAGGAACAGTACCCGGAACTCCTGAAGCAGCACCGATGGTGGTTGGACCAGCTCCAGACCAACAATACCAGAAGGAAGCCACACTTCCATCCACGGATATGGGATGATTAGATATGGAGTGTTTTGTTGCCTTTTAGGGATTGGATGGGATGGGCCTGGGAGGGGGAGAAGTAATAGGGACACCCTGCTGTTGTGTTTTGTATCCCACACAAATAATACAGGAGGCTCTAATTTGTAAGCACCTCCCCCCCCCCCCCAGACTCAAACTAGGACATCTACACTTGTAGGACCCAGATGGGCACTCCCTTCCCATTTTCTCCCAACTGGGCATACATAGCAAGTTTATTTGATTTATGATTAGCTGTGATATGTAACAGATCTATTGGTAAGTCTAGGGACCCTGAGCAGGTTGTCAGGACCAACAGCAGCCCAGAGGTAACTTCTCTTCTACCTCCCTTTCTCTCAAACAACAAAGAAATGCAATGCTGCCACACAGGAGTAATGTACATTGTAGCTTACTGAATATGTAGTTACCACTATGAAATAACTGGTCACCCTCCCCCCAACCTTCTTACAAGATATAGCCTGCTTAAGGCATAGAATATGCTCAGAGCCCCCTGATTTCCTTATTCATCAAAGTGAAATACTCCTGTTCACCCCGGGAATATGCTCATAGATGAGGGTTTAGAGGGAGAGAACCAGAATCCTTGTTAGAATTGGGTGATTGGAGGGAGATATGAAAGTGAACCTTAGTCTGCTTTTAGTAACTCCTTTCCCAAGATCTGGGTAGTTACTTAGGTCTACCCACAACTCTGGGTTCAAATGCTGCATCTGCAGAACTCTAGTTGGGTGATGGCCCACCCCCCCTTTTCTTTCCCCTTTTCTTTTTTCTTCTCTATGCCTCCATACACATGATTGCTCCCAGCTTACTGACCCAATAGGTCTGCTCCTGATTGAGCCTGTGGCTCCTACAACATATCCTATAATCACCTTACTATAAAACCACACAGGAATAGCAGTCCTGGCAGATCCCCACAAGGATCTGATAGTTATTATTACTTCAGTCTCCAAAAAGACAGACCATACCCCCAGAAGCCCCTAAGTGGATTTTGTACTGCTCTCTTGAGCAGGTGATCGCCCACACCAGGTGTCTTCCACCCTGCACTTATGTGCTCTTTGAATATAGTTTAAAATGGTTATTTGCTCCATTCAATTGTTCATACAGGGAATGTTTTACATGGTCAACTACTTTGCTTTTTAGCTGGTGCATGCATAAGGTACACTGGCTGAACAGTTGTTTTGAACTCCTAGAAGTACAAAATTGGCTATCATACAGGGTACTAAGAGACTGGGCCCCCAGAACCTACAGATATTTGCACGATTACCTACCCAAACTTTAATCTCGGTGCCTCGCATGGAGTCTTATAAGGTAGAAGATCAAGAAGCTTGGCAATCTTCCACTCTCCAAATGATCACCCCTTTAACATCATGTTACAGGGAACATATCTCCAACTATAGGTACCTATTTCTCTCTAGTGCTGAATACTTATCAATCCTCCCTCCACTATCCTCTCCGTACCTTGACTATGGCTAACTTAATATGTAACACATGGAATGTGAGAGGATTGAATACACCAATCAAGAGGAAAAAGGTACTATCCCAACTAAAAAGAGCCAAAACACAGTTGGCCTTCTTGCAAGAGACCAATCTAAGCAAAGAAGATCACAAACTACTACGGAGGGACTGGGTTGGTCAGGTAGTCCACACCTGAGCTCCAACCAGAAAAAGAGGTGTGGCAATACTGCTCCACAAACACCTCAAATGGACTCTCACCACTGCTAAAGCAGACCCCCAGGGCAGATGGATTTATGCACTATACCAAATCCCTATAGGATCCATCCTCCTGGGGAACATTTATGCTCCCAATGAGGATGACCCTGAATTTTTTCATCAAGCTGCCCACACCCTGATTAATATGGCCGAATAGGGGACCCCTACTATTCTAGTGGGGTATTTTAATTTGGCCCTGGACCCAATGGTTGATAGAAGCTTGGGGGCAGGGGACTAACATGGTAAAGGGTGCCTGGCTCTGCAAGAATTAATGAAAGATCAGGGCCTGGCTGACATATGGAAAGTAATACACCCCAGGGAGAGAGATTATTCATTTTAATCTGTGGTGCATGGCTCACACAGCCACATAGATTTTTTGCTCACCTCCCCACATGTCATCCAAGCAGCAGTAGCCTCTAAAATCCTATCCATCACTATGTCTGAATATGCCCCGGTCCAGCTGACCATACTCTGGGGCCCCCAAGTCCAACTTCCACATCTTGGAGACTAGACCCCCCCTTAACAAGAGATGCAGAGTTTATCACATGGGCCCAAAAGGAAGCCACAATCTTTTTTTAAAGAAAACCCCATCCAGGACACTACAGCCAGAAACATGTGGGAGGCTTTTAAAGCCACCATGATGGGTAAGATCATAGGTTACCCAGTAGCCAGAAGGAGGCAACATGAAGAGTACTTATACCAATTGGAGAGGGGCTTGAAGGAAGCAGAAGATGCATACAATTTGCAGAGTCACCCGTCTCCCCATTGCCCACCAGGTTGGAAAATCCTTGGTCTCCGACTGGAGCTTAACTCCCTAGTGAACCATAATGCAGAGGTATCAATCCTTAGGCTCGAACAGAAATATTGGGAGGGAGAGGAGAAAAGAGGGAAAGTACTGGATTACAGGTTAAAAAAAAAACAAAAACAAATGGAGAGACACATAGTGGGGCTTAGAGATACAGAAGAAGTCATCCACACCTCCAGTGCTCAGCTAAATAAAGTTATGGAGATCTACTACAGCTTCCTATGTGCCTCCTCCAGAAAAGCAAACCTGTAGGATATCCGAGATTTATTTAAACTCGGTTGAACTCCCTACCATCTCACAGCAACAAGCTGAGCTATTGGATGCCCTGCTATCCATTGTAGAGGTACCGCAAGCTCTGCTCTCTCTTCGCCCATGGAAGGCACCAGGAGGGAATGGCTACACAGTGGAGTTCTGGCAGTCTTTAGCCACCACAATCTCCCCTATTCTACAGTAAGTTTGTCTAGAAGTGGAATCTGAGGGCCCATTCCTCCCACACAACATGAGGCTACAGTACTACCCAAGAAAGGTAAAGATCCTACATCCCCAAGCAGTTATCGATGTATATCATTGATTAGTGTGGACAGCAAGATCTTTACTAAAGCGTTAGCCTCCCAGACTTAACCCCCTTCCCACACATCTTATCCACTCAGCCCAGGTCAGCTTCATCCCCAGCAGGTACAGCACAGACCACATCAGAACCTTAACTAACCTTGCCCATACAGCCAAAAGTCTTCCGACCCCAGCATCAGTGGTAGCCATTGACTTTGAAAATGTCTTTGATTCGCAGGAGTGGGACTACCTCCACGTGGTCTTGGAACATAATAAAATTGGTCCTCGCTTCAGAACCTGGATAAGTTCCCTATACAATACCCCTACAGCCCAAATTCTCACACGCTGTACCCTTTCGGACCCATTCAACTTAGAATGGGGTACAAGGCACGGCTTCCCACTCTCCCCTCTCCTATTTGTTCTTGCAGTGGAGCTCCGGTGGCCACAGTTAGACAGGACAATGGGATACAAGGGATCCCCTGCAGGACATGCACACTATACCACACTTATGTACACAGAGGACCTGTTGGTCACAGTCTCAGACTTTACAGCCTTGTCTTCACTGCTTGACACCCTTCAAAAGTTCTTTAGACTGTCTGGCCTTTACACTAACCAAACCAAAATGGAAGTGCTCCCCTTAAACTCTCATTGTACACCCCACGCTTTAGATAAAACCAGCTTGTGATGGGCTGATGAGGGTATTACTTACCTGGGAATTAAATTTACACCCACACGCCCCAAACTCTGGGAACGCAATCTCCAGCCTCTTTTAGCTGACCTGATGGATGACATGAGCCAATGGGGCAAACTTCACTTAACGTTGGCTGGGAAATCACAGCAGTTAAAATGGTTATAGCCCCTAAAATCTTTTAGCTGGTAGTACACAGACCGCTGGCACGTCCCGCAACCTGGTGTTCAAAAATAGATAAAAGGCTGTGGGCAGATTCCTCTGGGAGGGAAAACCACCTCGATACAGTTGAAACAAACTGAGGGCCCATTGGAGGATGAGTGACTGGTATCTCCCCAGGTCAATGGGTACAAATGGGCCTTCCAAATGGCGCAAACACTTCACTGGTTCTGGCCAACAGGGGGAATCATCGCCTCAATGGGTAGCCATAGAACTGGAGACCAGTAAGAAACTTTCCCTCTCATTATTAGTCTATAATAACCCTCCACCATAGCTGAAATCTCACCCTACCATTGAGCCCTTCCTACAATGCTGAGCCAAGGTGCAACGTAGATTGGGCACTAAACTCACTCCGCTTAAACTCACTCCATTATCGGGGAATGAGAATCTCCTCATAGGAGGGCACCCTGTCCACTGTGGTGAGTGGGAACGCTAAGGTCTATGGACAGTTGAGGACCTACTAGCTTTGTCCACTATGGTGGTAGACACATTTTGAAGCCTACAATCATGCTAGGCCCTCCCAGCTTCAGACCTTTGGAGGTACCTACAGATCTACAGTGCCCTACAAGATTATACTAAAAAGAAATCACACCCAGGTAAACCTGTCCTACTATCCATCTGGCTCTCTAACCCCAAAAGCATAGCTAGCAAAATATATTCCACTTTGAGAGACACTTTACCCTGTCAGTCTGTGGCCTCCAAAGGTAAGTGGGAGAAAGCAATTCAAACTACAATCATAAAACAACAATGGAAGGAAAGCTAGCAGTCTGCTCAGAAAAATTTCAAAGATGCTAGGAGCAGTCTGATTCTGAGCAAAGTACTACATTCCTGGTAACGGATCTCTGCTGTACTACAAGCTGTGGACATCCATAGCTCAAATTTGTGTTGGAGATGCCACTCACAACCTGGAGACCTGCTCCATATCCTATGGGCATGCCCCAAGATACAAAAAGTATAGGACCAAGTATGTAAAATTGGGAGTCAGGTGCTCCATAAACCTATCCCTCGGTCCATACAATTGCTACTCCTGTGTATGAAATCAATGGCATCCCAATTACATGGGCTAGAACACAAATGGTTAGATCTCCTTTCCATGCAGGCAAACACCTCATTCTTTGCAAATGGAGAATCCCTGTGATCCCAACCATGCTGGAACTATTGTCTTCAATGATCCAAATAGCACCTATGAACTGACTCCCACATTTATCAAGCAATACTGTACCAATGTATGAAGCATGTTGGAAACCTTTCCTTAAGTATATGAAGCCCAAAACTAGGATTGGCTAAACTATACATACGATGTACATTTTGCTGCATATTTTTACTATATGCTTTGAGTAATGTTGACCAGACTGTGACCCCACTTTTTATACTTACTCTCCCTGAATGTAAATAGTTGATTAGTATGTTTAGGCAGAATAGTGGTTCTTTGTGTTTTATTTTTTCTTGTTTTAGAGTGAAGGTTGCCTTGACATATCACCTGTCCCTTAATGACCCTCACATACCCCAGCTGGAGCACTGAAGCCTTGAATGTCCATTCTTCCCACAAGAAACCTAGGATATGTACAATGGATGAGTGTACATTACCTTGCTTAATATGGTTTGCTCATGTTATTATGGGTTATAAATGTAACCAACTTTACCTTGTATGTACTATTTTGTCATCTGTATTTTTGAAAACTTAATAAACATTTTAACTGTAAAAAATATGTAACTGGTAGCAGGTGCTCATTCTACCCTGCCAGTGATTTCCCCATCCCACCCAGCCTCCTTTTTTAACATTTTAACAGAAGCAAGTTCCTAACCCAGTTTGACTCCCTTTTCCTGACCAAACCAGAGTTTCACCCACCTGCAAGTCTTTAAATATCACCTGTTGCAGGTACCCAACCCCTCTGCCAGTATACCCCCTCCCACCCAACCTAACATTTGTTCCCCCAACACAAGACTTTAAATATCACTGGCAGCAGATGCCAACCCTGCTGCTGACATCCCACCTACCTGACCTATTGTTTGCCTCCCTCTGAAGAGTCCAGCACTGGGGTGTCCACCCCCGGAGTTGGCTAACCCCCCAAAAGATGATGCAACACCAAAGTGCTCACTCCCAGTGTTGCCAAGCAACCAAGTACACTGAACTTGAAAGAAGAAAACTGTCCCTTATTGTCTTGTCCCTTATTGCGGTCTGTTCCATCTGGAACCCCCACCCTTCACCCTGACCCCCCCCCAGCACCAATCACCCCAACACCAATCACTTACCTATCAGATCCTGCTCCAGTAATGATTGCCTTGTCTTACTGTTTCCAACACTGACCAGAAACTGATGAAAATAATATAAGTTCAGATCATGGTTTTTAAATGTGTTTTGAACTTTTACTTATTTTTTTGTTATTTTTTAAACATTTTTACGGCAAATGCTCAACATGGCCTTTTCGGGACCCCACATTTTCACACCATGGGTCAGATTTTCAAGGGGACCTTACACAGGCACAATGTGCATCGAACAATCACCTTGCATCAAATCCAAGTGTGTGAAACACTGTGTGCCGTATTTTACAAGAAAAGTGTTCTCTGTGACAAAGTCCCCCAGCAAGACACAAGAGGTCCACTGCATCACAAATATGATGTATGAGGAGTGAATGATGCAAGCTGAGTGAAAAATCCATTGGGTGAGAATGACTCAAGCTGAGTCAAAAGATGATGTAAGGGGTGAGAATGACTCGAACCAAGTCAAAACTTACAGCAGATGAAATGGCCTTGACAATGGCATTTTTAGCCCCCAAAACTCTCTACTCTAGTGCCACAAAGGAATATTGGCTCTAGAATCAACCTTCTACATGATTTACCCTCTCTTTTATATGCTTAGAGCAGCTCTGGCTCCTCTAGAAGCGGAATGCATCTTAGGCACAAGGACAGGACCTACATTTTTGAAACTACCAAAAAAGGGGATGGTGCATCATTTCTGTAATGCAGACATCTTTTCTGATATAGCACAGGAATGTTTCTCGATGCAAGCATGGTGCAAGCAAGTCTGGCACATGCAGACCTGTTTTTGACGCAAGCACCTTTAGAAAATCGGAACTGATGTATATTTTGATGCATCCTGCTCTTTGAGTCATTTCTTTTTGACTCAAGAACCTTGCATCGTTCTCTGGCCTCCAAAAATCTGACCCCAAAATGTTCAACATGGCCTCTTTGGTACCTCACTTCATGAATAAGGTAGGCAAAATTTGTCAAATCCCTATTGAAAACATTTTTTTGCAGTCACTCAATGAAATAACTTTTCGAACAGGATTTGAAATCTTCCACTTATTTTGTTGATAAGGTGAGGTAATAAAAAGACTATGATGAAAATCTGGGGTCAAAAAGCAAAGCACTGGCCTCTATGCATTAAGGGGCAGATTGCCTATGCACCACTGATCTGCAGCATGTAGGCAACCTTAATCTGCAATGCCACAAACCAGGGGACCAGTGGAACCCCAGAGGCATTCACAGAACCCCTTGCTCCCCCTATCCCTGGCTGACCACTCAGCTATGTGCTGTGGGCAGTTGTAGATGTGTGTCTCGAGGTGTTCTTGCATAACATGAAATGCACTAAGGCACAGAGTGCCAGGCGAGGGGGTGGAAGACACAGCAGTGGAGATCCTGCCATATCTTTTGTGCACCTCCAATGGCACCCGCTGGGTGCAGTGGACAAGGAAACCCTCCACCATGCTGCCCCAACCCAGTTAACAGGGAGGGCTTGGGCCAGCCATTTAGAAACTCACTGTGCATTTCAAATTGTCAGGTCCCATGCCTTCCCAGAATCCCCTGCTCGCTTGGAGCAGGTGATCTGCTTCAGGACCCAGGATGACATCCCATGGGTTGCCCGCCTGTGTCACTCGATCCACCCCTGCATAACTGCATGCCGGGGAGTGGGGCTGTGGACAGACACCCTGTGGGGACACATCATTGTGCATACCATGCACCCTGCACCCATCCCCAGGTGTGAAGTTACGTGGGCTGGTTACACATGAAATGTGCCTGCCCAGTCTGCAATAATGCATAGCCCCTATTATGAAGGAACATTTAATTTTTTCAATGTTTACTCATAACTTTTTGATTTATGCAAGTTTTGGCCCAGTATTGTCCTTTTATTACCCCACCTCATGAACATGACAGGTATCATGGGCTGTAAGCCAGACTGGTGGGCAGGGGGATCTGATCACCCCCCCCCACCCCCAGGATCAACAGAGAAAAACACTGGGAGTGGAGCTTGGAGGCTCAGTAAGGCTCTGAGAAGGAGACAGTCCAAACAGGGCCATGCCTACCTTCCCCAGCTGCAGTCAATCACAGCGGCTGCAGAGTCATACAGGAAGCAGGAAGGAAGGACTTGTAAATAGCCCCAGGAGCAAAAAGCAGCCATAAAGAGGGCTGTAAGCCAGATTGGCAGGCAGGGGGATCAGACCACCCACCACCACCAGGATCAGTAGGAAAAAGCACAGGTAGCAATGCTCGGAGGTTCAGTAAGGCTTCAAGAAGGAGCCAATCCAAACACAGCTGCGCCTCCCTCCGCCAGTGGCAGCCAATCATAGTGGCTGCAGATGAATACAGGAAGCAGGAAGAAAGGGCTTTATATCGTCCCAGGAGCAAAACACAGCCAGAATTAGGGCTGTAAACCAGATCGGCAGGCAGGTGGCTCCAACCTTCCCCCCCCACCACCAGGATCAGCGGGAAAAGGCACTGGAAGTGGAGCTTGGAGGCTCAATAAGGCTCCAAGAAGGAGCCAATCCAACCAGAGCTGTGCCTCCCTCCCCCAGCAGCTGCCAGTCACAGTGGCTGCAGACCAATTCAGTACAGGCAGGGGCCTACATAAGGATTAGGTCATCAAGTGCCCCCCTCCACCGCACTGTGCCCCTTCCCCCCCTGCATGAAAGACCCACACAAAAAGGACAGCAGAGTCTGCCCACCAGAGTCAGCTGGCCACTCTGCTTATCTGCTGAACCATGAAAAACCAATCAGTCCAACAACAATCAAGGTACTGTAAAAACTGCAACTGCACAGCTAGTCTTGCTTAAGACATCTTACCGGCTAAGGCATTGTGGCTTGTGTGTATTGTTTTATTTCCAGCTGTATGCATTGTTTTACTTCCAGCGAGAGCAATGTGGTTTGTAGGTATTTTTGGCTAAAGCGCTGTGCCTTGAAGGTATAGTTTTATTTTCTTCATCTTATCTGCAGTACTAAGTTGTATATGAGGTTAATATGGGGATTGTAAACTGCAATGGTTATGGGGCACTCATCTCCAGGGGGGCTGCTCTGGAAAGTGGGACATTGCTCTATCTGCAAAACTCTTTCTGAGTGCAGAGTTCAGCGAGAGGCAGCATGGGTGAAAATATCCAGGCTGCATCAATTCATCAGCTTAACTGGAGCTCCCCCCCCATTCCTGCCCCCACCCCCAGTGGCTTACTCGCCCAGGGGGTGGAGATTAGTAGGAAGGGAGGGGGGAAAGGATAAGGATTGGCCACAGGGACACAGTTTGGGCCAACGCTACTCTGACAGCAAACCATTTTGCACCCCTTGCAGAGGTGCAGGAACCTGACTCTGTGAGGGAGGATGTCAAGTCAGTCAGTGGGCCTAGACAGAACATTGTAATGGCATCCAATGTTGGGAATGGTAACAATAGTAGGAAGGTCAAACAAGTCCTAGGAGCAGCGGACTCTATGATTAGAGGGGTAGCATCAGAACTATTCCGGGACGATGGATTTGATCCAACAAGGGAGGGAGTAAGAGCACTAGGGCAGAAGTCGGACGTCTATATTACTGTAGATGTTTAAGTTGATTGGGGGTCAGTCTGAGGCTAGGAGGACTATCATGGCTAGTGGGTGGGGGGAGAGAACCTAGTTGACACTTCCTCACAATTGGGGCTAGAGAAAAAAGAAATTGGTTGAGAACATACTGTTAAGTCCAAGGCTGAAGTTTTATTTATTTATTTATTTAAAAGTTTTACCAGGAAAGGCACACTGAGCTAAAATAATTCTAATTGCCAGATGTGTCCTGGGGGGAAGGGAAAGGAGAAGTACACATGAAAATATACAGAGTTGTAAAAAAAACAAGGTGCAACTATAGACAGCAGATAAATACTTAAACAGCTATGTACAGTACATTGGGTACATGGATTTAACCCATACAAAAATGAATAATAAATAACAAACAGTGTGAGAACATGTACTCCATACACATCTGCAGTGAATACTTATAACAGAAAAGCTGGTTTGTGTGCCAGCACCGGCTGGTTGTAGAACATCTTGTTAAAGGGGGAGGGAGAGAGAGTAAGCAAGCTTGTAGGAGCATACAAAAGGGGCATGGTCATATGCAAAGAAGGTGGGACTGGCAGGAGGGAGGGTGAAATAATAGAGTGAAGGAATTAGGAGTAGGGAAAGGGTAGGAAAGGAGGGGTGGAGATGAGAAGGGGGTGGTATAGGGAAAGGGGGGTATAGAGGAAGAGGGGGTAAGGTACAGTAAGATAGAAATAGGGAAACATGTAGGTGAGGTTACAGGTAAGAGCTGCAGGAGTGGGAGGAGAGACTTTGCAGAAGGGAGGATACAGAGTAGGGAGAGGGGTGGAGCGGATTGGGAGATGGAGGGATTTCCAAAGCTTAGGGAAGTGGTAGGAGAAGGCAGACTGGCCAGCTGTGGAGGACCTAGGGGGAGTGCAAGGAAGGGGAGTGGGAGCTGCAGAGGCCAAGGAGTTGGGGGATTGAGAGAGGGTAGTGGACAGGTTGGAAGGGAGGGAGCCAAACCAAAACTTTGTAATAAATGAGGAACAGTATACCATGCCTCTTGCTTCAAGGGAAGGAAAGAAGAGGGACGAATAGAGAGTACAGTGATGAGTATGAGTAGGGCAGTCCAGAACAAAGCAGCAGAATGAGTGAAAAAGAGATTCCAGTCTGGAGAGGGTATATTTGGGGGCAGAGCTGTAGACTATGTCGCCATAGTCGAATGTGGGGAGTATAATTTTCTGTAAGACAGCTTTATGGGCTGGAAATGGGATGCAGCCATGGTGGCGGTACAATACTCCCAATTTAGGGTGGAGTTTTTTAAGTGTGGCATTAACATGTTCAGAGAAGTGGAGGTGGTTGTCAAGCCAGACCCAAAGGTACTTGAAGGATAGTACATTCTCAATGGTGGAACCATCTATGAAACAAAAGGTGGGGGACTACAAATCCTAGTGAGCTTTTGCCAAGTGCCAAAGGTCATAGAGACTGTTTTTTTTGTGTGTGTTAAGGGCCAACTGATTTGAGCAGGACCAGAGCTGGATGTTGTCAAAGTCCCGTTGAAGCCTGGTCATCAAGTCAGCAGGGGAATGGTCAGAGGCAAATAGGACTGTGTCACCAGTGTACATGAGTATGGACGCTGAGGTGCGGGCAGCAGGAAGGTAATTTAGAAAGACCAAGAATAAAATAGGACCTAGGACAGAGCCCTGAGGCACCCCAGTGGAGACTGAATTGGAGGGGGAAAGGGAGTCACCAATACATACTGATTGGGACCTACCCTCGAGGTAGGAGTGGAACCAGTTAGTGGCCAAGGAGGAGAGCCCTGTTGCAGAGAGCTTAGAAAGGAGAAGGTGACGGGCTACAATTTCGAAGGCTTTGGCCAAGACGACAAAGATGGCTGATGTGACTTGGCCCTGATCCATCCTTGTGAGAATGGTATCAGTTAGTCAGAGAAGGGAGGAGAAGGAGGAGATGGAGTGGGTTTTGTGGAATCCTGACTGGTACAGGGTGAAAAGGAGGATGAATCGAGGAAAGGGGAAAGTTGAGATAGCACCAGGTGTTCTTGGAGTTTGGTGAGGGTAGGGAGGAGAGAATCAGGATGATAATTACCAGGAACAGATGGATCGCCATCTTTAGGGAGGGAAATAACTGTGGCATGCTTCCAGGTATTGGGGACAGAGGTCATGGAGGAGAGGTTTACAAGGGTAGAAATAGGGAGGTCAATGGCAAGGGCTGCAAGGTGTAGGAGTTTAGCTTCAAGCCCATCAGGACTTTTACTCTTGAACAACGGGTTTAGTGCTAGTAAGGCATTTATGGTGGCATCAGGCATGATGGGAGAGAAGGAGAATTGGGCTGGTTGTGGGGGAGGTTGGGGGAAGGGGAAGGTGGTGAAACTAGGGGGAGGGATAAGAGGAGGGAAGAGTCACAGGTGGTGAAGAAGGTGTTGAGTTCGCTGGCCACTGAGAGGGGGTCAGCAATGGCAGAGTCATTCACCTTAAGAACTGGGATAGTGGGTTGGACCTTGGGAGAGAATAGAGCATAGACAACCTTCCAGAACTTTGAGGGGTGGCTGATTTTGTTTTGGAAGGTGGAGGAAAAGTACTCCTCTTTTGCTAACCTAGCGGCTCAGGTGCAGACATTGTGAAGGACACGATGGTTATGTGACTCCAGGGGAGAACCTGAGGATGTATGCTCCTTCCAGGCTGATTCCGTAGTACGCAGGCATGCTAGGAGTTCAGCAGTGATCCAGGACAAGTGGAAGCCTCTGACACTGGTTTTCCTTAATGGGGCGTGATGATCCCAGATAGAGAGGAAGTTAGGAAGGTGAAGGCAGGCAGGCAGGAGGAACAAAGAGGGTGCTGCAGATAGCACAAGATGAAGAGTGGGCCTGGGGAAGTATGGGAAAACTCCGAACTCACAACAACAAATATTTAGGTGGTTCATGGAAGGGGGTCTGCTTCAATGCCAGGAGCCTGGGCAACAAAATTAATGAATTGTAGGCACTGGTGGCAGATACTAAGGTAGATCTTGTTGCCATCACAGAAACCTGGGTCTTGGACAGCAACAACTGGGACCTTACAGTACTGGGATACTGACTTTCAGAAGTGACATGAGGTGAGGCAATGGGGGAGCCCTTTATGTTCTTAAGGGCATTGATGTAGCAGAAAATGGAAGTATTAAGAGTGAAATGGAGACAGTCGAGTCGCTGTGGGTGCAGCTTACAGTGGCATCAGGCAAACAAATTTGCATTGGGGTGCTATACCGACAACCAGGACAGTGAGAGGGGAGAGGCGAGAAGTTCATAGAAGAAATAAAGAGTGACAGGAAAAGGGGCGGTAGTGGTAATCGGAAATTTATACCTACCAGACATAGACTGGGGAGTTCAGTAGCAGAGTTCTAGAAGTCAAGCTATGTTGGAAACTCTTCAGGACTTTCTGCTCACCCAGCTGGTAATGGATCCTACCAAGCAGGGATCCTTTCTGGATTGGGTTCTCACAAACTCAGAAGTAGTTAGGGCAGTAAGGGTCAGGGAAAGAATGGCTAATAGTAACCATAATTCCATCTGGTTTGAGTCGTCCCAAGGGGATAAAAGAACCCATTAATGGATGGAGGTCCTGAACTTTAGAGTGGCAGACTTTGACAAGATAAGAACATACGAACATACACAATTGCCTTAAAGGTCTATCAAGTCTGCTCAAGTGTGCAGCTCATTTTAGTTCTTTGAGCTGCCCCTTCCCCTACTCCTCTTAGAGTCATTCACTTCCATCCCCTTACTCTCCCACTTTTACTCCCCAGTACTGATTCCTCTCATTCTAATTTTCCTTTAACCCTGTCCCACCCCACCCCTTGAAACTGGCCACCGTTTTTGCTGCTGAGTCCTGCTCCGCAACTCATTCCTCCCGCTACCACCCTTTAAGTGAAAAAGTACCTCCTCATTTCCTTCTTAAATCTACCTCCCACTAGTTTCAGCTAGGCCCACTTGTTTTACCCTCTTTCCTTAAATTGAAGATGCCATCCGATCCAACCTTGTTTATGCCCCTGAAGTACTTGAAGGTTTCTATCATGACCCCCCTTTCTCTTCTGTCCTCCAGGGAGTACATGTTGAGCTCCCTCAGCCACTCCTCATATGTTTTGCCCACCATGCCCTGAATCATTTTGGTTGCCTTCCGCTGGAACCAACCCCCCAGTAGTTTGATATCATCCTTCAGATAAGGACACCAGAACTGAACACAGTATTCCAGGTGTGGTATCACCATTGACCCGTAGAGTGGCAGAATAACTTCCTGCCTCAGAGGTGATTCGGCTGGCGATGCAGCCCAGCATTTTATTTGCTTTAGCTACAGCCTTACGACACTGTGCCGAGGGTTTCATATCACCCCTGACCAACACCCCAGGATCCTTTTCCTCCTTTGAGATGGTCATCTGTACTCCCCCCAGCCAGTAGCTGGCTCCTGGCTTCCTGTTTCCCACTTGCATGACCTTCCATTTCTTAGCATTGAAACCCAACTGCCAGATGCCCAACCATTTTGCTAGCCTAGCCAGATCTTCCCTTAATTCTTGTCTCTACTCCACTGTGTCCAAACTGTCCATCCTCTCACAGAACTCAGTATCGTCTGCAAACAGGCAGATCTTACTTTTGACCCTCTCTGCTATGTCACCAATAAAGATGTTTAACAGCACAGGTCCAAGTACTGAGCCCTGTGGAATCCTGCTGGTTACAGGCCTAGGTTTGGATAGTTCCCCCTCTACCACTACTCTCTGGTTGCTGTCCTGCAGCCAGCTCTTGACCCAGCCCAGCAGTTTGTCCACTATTTCAAGTTCTCTTAGCTTGTTGATCAGCCTGCCATAAGGCACTAAGTTGAACGCCTTGCTGAAGTCCAGGTAAAGGATGTCCACAGCCTGCCCCCTATCCAGTGATCTTGTAACCAAGTCGAAGAAGTCAATCATGTTTGTTTGACATGCTCTCCCTCTGACAACCCCATGCTGCCTATTGCCCTGGAGAACATTTTCCTCAAGGAAGGACATCAGCCGTTATTTTAGAATGGTCTCCATTATCTTGCCCACTATGGAGGTTAGGCTGACCAGTCTGTAGTTACCTGGTTCCTTCCTGGGACCACTCTTGCATAGTGGTACTACGTGTGCTGTCCTCCAGTCCTGCAGCATGCATCCCATCTCCAGTGAGGTGTTAAACAGGTCCATCAGGGGGACTGCTAGTATCTCTGCCAGCTCTCTCAGGACCCTCTGGAGTACTCCATCTGGATCAGGTGCCTTGTCCACCCACAGTTCCCTTAGACCCCTCAAGATCCTGTTGACCACCAATCTCCCCATCATATTCCTCTCCACCCCCAAGGCTTCCCCCAGTCATTTCCTGTGACGGGTCTGTTCTGTTCCTTAGTGAAGACAGCAAAAGCACTCATTCACCATTATATTTCCATCCTCCTTCCCTCTTTATCCTAACAATCCCATCCCTTCTGCTGCTTCTCTCCTTGATGTACCAGAAAAAGTCATTTTCCCCTTCCTTAATCCCCTGTGCCAGTCTTAGCTCTTTCACTGCCTTGGCTGCCTGAATCTCTCTCCCTGACTTTTGAGTTTTCTCAGTGTATTTATTTATTTTAGTTATTAAATTTTGTTAACTGGGTAAGCCCACTTGGCCTCAAGGGTCCCTTTTTCAGGGGTGACCCAGAGTTAGTTACATAAAGCATAAGGCAAAGGCAATACATAACAGGTAGTACAGTACAGAACATAGCATACAGAGTTTCAGTGACAATGTACAGTATTCACAGTAAAGAGTAAATTATAAGTAGCAATTGTACAAAGAACAACATCAGCAATTGAGAGACCGAGAGTAAGGATTAAGGCATCAGGCTACAGGGTATGGGTTACATAGCCACCAGGGCAGGGGCAGTGATTGTGGTTTAGGAGGTGCACTCGCAGTCCCTTAAGGAATGTCGCTAGGGAGGGGGCTTCCTGAAGTTGTGCAGGGAGCTTGTTCCATAGTGCAGGGGCAGTAAAGCCAAAGGATTTAGAGCCTGCTGCAGAGTGGACCCCGGGCAATTCTAGGAGTAGTTTGCACGAAGTGCGGAGTGGCCTACTGGGCCATTTAAGGGCAAGTAGCCCAGCTAGCTCATCTGGAGGATCTGTATCAAGAAGCTTGTAGGTCCAGCTTAATAGGGGGTAGTGGAGCCTGTGACTTAGAGTAGGCCAATTGAGTGAGGCAAGGACATCACAATGATGGGTCCTAGGATGACCTTTTATGGTGAATCTAGCGATTTTATGATACAGAGTTTGTAGTCTACTATGGTCGTGCTTTGATAGGCCAAGAAGAGTTGGAGAGGCATAGGTAAGTGTAGGGAGAAGGATACTCTTCGCAATCACCAGTCGGGTTTCAGGAATCCTATTGGAGCTTAGGCAGTAGAGCAGGCCCAGTTTTTGGTGTATATCTTTCGTCACTAGGTCGACATGTTTTAGGGTAAGCCCTTGATCTATTGTAAGACCCAGGTACCTGAAGGACTGAACCACCTCAAAAGTGGACCCAGACATTGTGATTAGCAGGAGAAGGTGAGCCTGGGAAGGACCCAGAGATTTTGGTCCAAACAGCAGGGCTTTGGTCTTATTTGCATTAAGGACCAGACGGTTTTCGACTAGCCAGGCCTCAATCATGGCAAAGTCAGATTGCAGCAGGGGCCCAAGGTCCTCCAGCTGTGGTGCGGTTCTGTAGAGTACCGCATCATTGGCGTACTGCACCATGGAGCTACTCCTACAGTGGTGACAGAGGTCGTTGACGAAGAGAGAGCACAAGAGTGGGCCCAGAATGGAACCTTGTGGAACCCCCTCATTTAGAGGTAGTATACTGATGTAGTATCTCTCCATTTGACCTGTTGGGCGTAACTAGTCAGGTAGTTGTGGAACCAATTCAAGGAATGTTGATCAAGTCCAAATTTGCTCAGCTTTTTTAACAGGAAGGGGTGGTCTACCAGGTCGAAGGCCTTGGTAAGGTCAATAAAGACTGTCCCTGTGGGGCTGCCTTTGTCCAGAGCTGCAAGGATGTCAGATGTGAACCTGATGAGGGCAGTGTCGGTCACATGATTTTGTCGGAAACCATGTTGTGAAGGGGCTAGGAGTTGGTTAACTTCCAGGTAATCCCTGAGTTGGGAATATACCAGCCGCTCCTGGATCTTTGCAAGGGAACAAAGGATAGAGATAGGCCTGTAGTGACCTATTGGTTCCCTAGCTCCACCCTTTTAGAGTGGTATCACATGAGCCTGTTTCCATATTTTAGGGACTACTGCCTCCTGTAATGATCTGTTTATAAGCCAGGTGACCTGTCCTCCTCCCTTAAGGTATGCTTTTACTTCAGGAAGGCAGCCCGCTTTTCCTTCATTTTCTCTGCCACCTTCCTGCTACCTGCTAAACCAGCTAGGTCTCTTAGCCCAGGAGTTATTTTAATGAACCTTCATGCACTTGTCCATGGCCTTAATTAATCCCATCTTAATGATGGACCATTTCTGATCCACATCCATGTCCAGTCAGAGCTTTCCCAGGTGCCCCTCTAGTATGATACCCATTCTACCGAAGTCTGCCTTCTTGAAGTCCATGACTCTCACTTTGGACTTGACTGCTTCTTTCCCCATGTTGCTATAAAACCACACCGTGTGGTGGTCACTGCCTGCAAGGGAATCCCTCACTTCCACCTCCTGGACATGTTCCCCATCTGATAACTCTAGATCTAGTATGGCCTCTTCCCTTGTTGGCTCTGTGACTCCCTGTGTCAGGAAACATTCCTGGATAGCATCCAGGAGAACCTGTTCACTGCAACAGGAGGTAGAAACTTAGAAGCATAGAATTTGATGGCAGATAAGGACTGCCTGACCTATAGTTTGCCTATTTCCCTACCTACTTAAACTCCAGATCCTAAACAATCTGCAGCTTACCCTCTCTTTCCCAGGTTGCTGTCTGTATATCCCATGCATTCTTGAATTCACCTATCATTTTAGCCTCTATGACCTCTGCAGGGAGGCTGTTTCATGCATCCACCACCCTCTGTATGAAAAAAATACTTCCTCACATTACCTCTGAGTCTCCCCCCCACCAGCCTCATACTGTGACCCCTTGTTCTTGTGCATCCCTTTTTCTAAAAGATGCTGCCCTCCTGAACCTTGTTTATGCCCTTGAGGTACTTGAATGTCTCTATCATATCCCCCTTCTCCTTCCTTTCCTCCAGGGTATACATACTGAAGCTTTTCAGTCTTTCCTGTTATGTTTTCTGGTGCATTCCTTTCACCATTTTTGTTGCCTTTCTCTGGACTGCCTCAATTCTGTCAATGTCCCTCTGTAGAAGTGGTCTCCAGAATTGAACACAGTATTCCAGATGCAGCCTGACCAATTGTCTGTACAATGGCATCACCACATCCTGTTTTCTACAGGTGATACCTCTCCCAATGCACCCCAGCAACCCTCCGCCTTCCCCACCGCCTTTTCATATTGCTTGTCTACTTTCAGGGCATCCATTATGATTCCCCCAGGTCCCATTCCAGTTTTGTTGTTGTTAGTATCCCCCCCCCCACTGTGTATTCCTCTCCAGGATTCCTGTGCCCCAAGTGCATGTATTTGCACTTCTTTATATTGAATTTGAGCTGCCACTCTCTTGAGCACTCCTTCAGCTTGCCTAGGTCTCTTCACATTATTTCCAGCCTGTCTAGTGTGCATCCTATTGCAGATCTTGGTGTCATCCACAAAGAGGCTTCCCTTCCAGGCCCTTCGCAATGTCACTAATAAAGACATTGAAGAGGACTGGCCCAGCACTGAGCCCTGTGCCACAGTGCTGGTCAACCCCTCTCCCTGGATTGAACTCCATTAACCACCACCCTCTGTGTCCTGTTGCTCAGCTAATTTCTGACCCAGTTTACCACCTTAAGACCCACTCTGACTGCCCAATTTGTTTACTAGCCTTCTGTGTGGGACGGTGTCAAATGCCTTGCTAAAATCTAGGTAAGCCATGTCCACCACCCCACCCTGATCCACCACCCTGTTTACCCAGTCAAAGAAATCTATCAGATTTGTTCGACAAGATCTACCTGCTGTGAATCCATGTTGCCTTGGGTCTTGTGTCCCACAGGCCTCAAGATATGTCACAATCCTTTCCTTTAGCATGGATTCCATTATTTTCCCCACCACTGAGGTCAAACTGACTGGCCTGTAATTCCCAGCCTTCACCTTGCCCCCACTTTTGTGTAGTGGTACCACTTTCGCCTCCTCCAGAAATTTGGTACTACTCCCTCCTCCAGTGATTTGTTGAATAGGGCTGACAATGGTGCCCCTAGTACCTTTTTGAGTTCTTTCAGTATTCTGGGATGCATCCCATCTGGCCCCATTGCTTTTTCCACTATTAGTTTAGACAGATCCTGTAGGACTCTCTCCTCCATGAAGGGACTGCTGTCCACCTCCACCACCCCCATGTGTGTTTCTGCCACCTAATTTTGGTCCCTACCCTTTTGTAAATTCTGAGCAGAAGTGTTCATTTATAATTTCTGCTTTTTCTAGGTCTCCCTCTGCACACTCCCCCCCACCTTTGTTTAGCCTCACAATCCCTCCATTGGTCTTTTTCCTTTCCCTGATACTAGTGTTGCTTGGATAGTGCCACCATGGATCCGCCAGTGATCTGGCAGATGGTGGCACTATTCAAGTGGGATCCATATCAGGATCCATCCAAATACAGAGGTCAGATCCCATGTTATCTGGTGCCGGATCCAGGAATCTGGTGTAGGATCCCTGGATCCAGCCGTCGGATAACGCGAGATCCGACCAGGCATCCAACGGCCAGATCCGATGGCAGATAGGGGTGGTATCTGGCGGATCCACTATCCTGCCACAAAGGGCAGGTATTTGGTGGATCTGGATTGCTGTAGATCCATCTGAGCACCATTACCTGATATTCCCGAAGAAGGTTTTGTCTCATTCTTTTACTGATTGGGATATTCTTTCTTCAGTTTGTGCCTTTGAACACCTGACTGCTTTCCCCACCTCCTTCTGTTTTGCCTGATACAGTTCCCTGTCTCCTTCCCTCTGTGTTTCCTCATACTTTCTGAATGCCAGTTTTTTTCCCTAACCTTCCCTGCCACATCTTTTGAAAATCACAGTGTTTTTTTTTTCTTTCTTTTTGCTTTGTTTACTTGCTTCACACAGAGGCTTGTTGTCTCTACTATGACTCCTTTAAGTTTCTCCCACTGTTCCTCTACTCCCTCCTCCCCCCACCTTTGCCAGGATTTTCTTGAGGTGTTCCCCATTTTTGCAAAGTCAATCTTCTTGAAATCCAGGACCCTTACTTTTGTGTGGCTTTACTCTTCTACTGTCTTCACCACTGTATAGTGATTGCTGGACCATTGATGGCTGCCTACTGATAGATCTGTTATTCTGTCACCATTTGTGAGAACCAGCTCTTTTATTGCTTGCTCCCTTCCATGTGGGCTTCTCCACTAGCTGTCTGAGGCACACCCCCTGCAAGGTATCCAAGATGTATCTGCTCCTGGTAGGTAGCCAGGGTGCTCCTGTCTACTCCAGGTAGATTGAAGTCTCTTATTATTACATTGTTCCCTCTCCCCTTCCCCCCACCCTCCTGATCTGGTCCACTAGCTCTCTGTCCAGCTCTATGTCCTGTGAAGGTGGCCTGTATAATGTACAACCCCCAACCGAATCCTTCTCCAGGAGGTACTCTGGAGCACTGGCCAAAGGGCTTCTGCCATGCCCTCCTCCTCCCTAGTGCACATTATCCTTTCCCTTATGTTCAGTGCCACTCCATCTCCCCTCTCCTCTGTCTTTCCTATGCAATTGGTACCCTGGGATCTCAAGATCTCAGTTATGGTACTGGGTTGTCCACGTCTCTGTGATGGCAGCTATGTCCATTTCCCCTTCTGCTATCAGCGCTTATAAGTCTGCTGCCTTGTTAGCCAGACTGCTTGTATTCAAGGGCACCAACTTCCAATGCAACCATGTTCCCTCCTTTCTCTTTGACATCTTTATGTGTCCCTCCTCCCCTGGCCCTACTGTCCCTTCCCTGTGCCCCTCCCTTCCTTCTGATTTCTTTCTAGGAGGGGAGATCTGGAGGCCTCCCTCATCTGGTGCTGAGTGCCTTACCCTCTGCTGCCCCTTCAGTCTAAATTCAGCTTTTTTTTTTTTGCTTTCTTTATACATCCCCCTTGTTGGCACTTGGACTCTCTCCAGAGGGATACCTGACTCAGCCTTATCCCACGTTCCTGAAGTCCCCAGCCTTACCTTCCTCATGGGGGAAACTCCGCTCCCCCTCACCTGGTTCACCGACCCCTTCAGAACTAAGCCCCCTGGGGAGGGACTGCTGACTCTTCTTGGCAATCTTTCTGGAATTTAGTGGGTCGACCAGGCAGTGTAGGGAGCATCGGAGGCAGGCTGGAGGACCCGACACTGGGTGACGGGGGCGGCCACTCGACCCACCTTAGCCTACTGATGCCAGGGTGATTTTTCCTTGTTCTGTTCCACCCCCCCAAGCCTCAGACTTGCAATGCATCCAGTGCATGCATGTGCACATGCACACACACACACACACAGGATTGCTGCTGCAGCCAATCCCTCAGCGCAAGATCCATAGGCTGCTGTACCCCCCTGGTCTCCACCGGGAGTCACCAAGACCAGGACCGTGAATCCCCCTCCCTCCCAAGACAGGAGAGCAGTCCTCACAATGCTCAATCCTGTCCTCCCACGCTGACTCCCTATGACCCAAGCTCATTCCCGATCCCAGGTCGCTGGTGTGGTGAGAGGTGTGGCGTACAGTGCCTCAACCCTCAGTGCTACCGGGCCGGCAGTTTAAATTCAACCTGTCTATCATGTATTTTTCCAGTTTGTCTTTCAGGACTGTTGTGCCCTCCTTACTTAGATACAGCCTGTCTGGTGCATATATTTCCTTGTTTTTCCATGTCTTGCCCCACTCTCCCAACAGTCCATACCCATTCGCCTTGCACCATCCCTCCACCCATGAGTTGAATTCCCCTATCCTCAGCTTTCTAACAGTACCAGCCCTCAGGACTGGCAGTACCTCAGAGAAAACTACTGATTTTTCTACTGCACTGTGGATCTTTACAGCTCCTTGAACCTTTCCTGTACCACCTTCACCTCGTATCCCACCAGATCATTGATGCCCAAATGGACCACAATGTGAGGCTTCCCCTCTTCCTTCCCCATACAGTTTGGTATAATTGCTCCCACCCTCCCAGCCATCCTGCCTGGCATACACTCCACCCTTCTGTTGCTTTTCCTAGTATGCTTGTTACCCCATCATACTCCCTTCAGTACTGAGTCACCAACTATTACAACCCTCTCCTCCTTCCTGACTCTCCCTCTCATAATGCCTACCCTGCAGCCCCTCCCTCTCATATTTCCCTCTGTTTTGCTCAACCCCAGGAGCATCACTTATTTTCTTAAACACACATTCCCACATCCCCTTGCTTTCCCCCAGCATAGCCTCCCCCCCATGGTCCAGCCTTCTCCCCCCCATGGACTCCCTACCTGGAGTGGCCCTTTCTTCTCCCATGCAGCCCTCCTCTTTGTGTGCCCTGCCTATGCTTATTTTGTCCTCCCCACCTCCTGTCTCACCTGCCCCCATCACTGTTTCCTTTCTTGACCTCTGTCCTTCCCTTTCTCACCTTCCCCCCATTACAATTCTTGGCCTCTGCCCCACCCTGCTCCCTGATCTCCCCTCCTTCCCCCTGACTGTCCAAACTCTGCAGTACTGTGAACCTGTTTGACCTCTTTATCCCCTTGTCCAAAATGCCTTCTGTTTCCCTTCCCTGCCTTCCCATCCTCCCTCCTTGCCCTGTTACTTTTACCCCTCTGCATCCACCGCTCACCATATGCCATCCCCCCACTTTCCCCCTTGGTCCCCGTGGAGATGGTGTTCCTGGACTCTCCAACGTCCTCCAGGATTCTGTCCTAGGTCCACCCACTGTGCTGCCTGGTGGCGACATCCCCTTCCCATCCTCCACTGCACATCTCCACAACCACCCACCTCTTTCTTCCCAGTTCCCATCTCAGCCTCTGTATTTCTTTCCTAAGTTGCCCAAGCTGCCAACAGACTAGTTATCCCCCTGCACTCCACATAAATCCCAGAAAGATGGCAGCTCCACAGCCATTACATCTGACCATCCTCCCGTTTTCCCCTGGACCCTCCATCTACTATCCCTGCCCCACCAAGCCTCCATGATTTTCCAGTTTCTTGGGTACCACATCCTTCCCCTTACCAATGCTGCCCTAAGTGCCTTACTTCCCCCTTGTTATTTACTCACCCACACTACCTTGTCTCAGTGTGGCCTGCAGTCTTCCCTGCAGATGCCCTGCATATTCCACCTAGTCAGATACTACACTCCTGCTTTGTGGCACTCATGCTTCGGGGTCGCTCATGCAAGGGGTCGCTTAGTCCCCTGGGTAATATAAATGGACTCCAGCCTCCTGATAGACCTGTCTGAGTCACACAACTGCCCTGCTTCCTCCTTTACAGTCCCTTCCTCTCAGACCTACATCCCTCCTCCCAAACCCCCATTTCTCAAAAAAATCACAGTTAAAGCATCAGATTGGTCTCAGACCACAGTTTACACCCCACACAGCAGCAATAATGTTCAAAAAGCAAAGATTACTTCCCTCTAACTTTCCAACCATCTCCGATCAGCTTCTGTGTTCCACTACCTCCAGACCACCAAAATGGCCCCCCTATAGAGCACGGACTCCAGCCTCCCTTAGGCCCAGCTGAATCACTTGACTACCCTGCATCCTCCTTTACAGTTCCTCCCTCTCAGTCCTACCTCCCTCCTCCCAAACCCCTGTTTCTCAAAAGATCACAGTTAAGGCATCAGATTGGTCCCAGATATGAGCCTCTTAGTGAGTAACAAACTGGCCAATGTTAGGGATAGAACAGGTGTGGAAGACATGTGGGTTTTATCAAAGAGGCCAATATAGAGGCTACAAAACTCTGTGTTAAATCAGTTGAAAAAAGAAATAAGTAAAGAGAGACCCATATGGTTCTCAGCAAAGGTTAGGAAAGTGTTCAGTGCCAAAAGGGGAGCATTCATTAGGTTTAAAAGGAGCCAGGGAGAGGAGTAGTGGGAGGAATACATTCAAAACAAGCATTTGTCAATGCTGAATGTTGGCTTGCTGGCATTGGCATTAGTAGTGCAGGAGTTAGAGAGATGCATAATAGGAATGGCAATGAAGTATTGAACTGACACCAACCCCACCCCCACCCTACAGAGACTGACAGGTGTTGGGGGTATGCCTTTGGGTCATCGGCCATAACGCTCATGCCATTTCACTTCACCCTAACCTGCAGACAGTGACAGGTGTCGTGGTGTGCCTTGGGGTCCTTGGGCCTTATACTCATCCCATTCCATAAGGAAATTTTCTGAGATGGGTGTGGTACAAAAGAATGGGGTGAACATTGGGGCCAATGACCCCAAGGCACACCTTGATGCCTGTCACTGGCTGCAGGGTGGAGGTGGAATGGCATGAGCATTACAGCCAATGATCCCAAGTAACCCCCCCGATGACTGTCAGTTTTTATAGAGTAGGGCGTTACATTTGGAAACTCTAACGCCCCAGCCAGTTGTTGGTATTTTCACTCCAAATTTTCAAAATGGGATTTTTGTGACCCCATCTCATGAATGGTGGCACTATCATTTTGTTACTTAATCCAGAAAGGCGGTTTTGCACAACGACTGCACCATTTGGTGCCACAGGAGTGAAAACACATTTCTGGCAGGATGAGAAAAATGACAGCTGCACTGTTCAAGAGGTGGTGAGAAAAAATGGCAATATTAAAAATTTGGAGTGAAAATATGAAAAATTGGTGAAGTTATGAATGTGCATACAAAATGTGCAACCCACGCCTGTAATGCAATAATTTGTTTGAGATTTCTTCACCAAATTTTCAACATGGACAATTTGTGAACCTCTCCTCATGAACAGTGGCACTGTGATTTTGTTAATCTGTCCTGAAAGTTGATTTCCCACAGCAACCATGCCATTCTGAGCAACAGGTGTGAAAACACATTTCAGGAAGGATGTGAAAAATGACAGCTATGCTGTTCATAAGGAGGTGCAAAAAAATGGCAATGTTGAAAATCTGGAAAGAAAATACTAAAAATTGGTGAAGTTACAAGCGTGCATAGAAACTGTGCAACACACGCTCATAACGCAATCATTTTTTGGACATTTTTCACCAGATTTGCCACATGGGCTTTTTGGGATTTCCCCTCATGAACAGTGGCACTGTCATTTCATTAATTGGTCCCAAAAGGTGATTCTGTGCAGCAGCCTCGAAATCACCTTTCAGGACCAAGAAACTAAATGACAGTGACATGATCATCAATTGGGGTCCCAAGAACCCCATGTTGAAACTTGGGGCCAAAATTCCAAAAAATGGCTATGATATAAACCTAAGTTGAAACCCCCTTTGCCTCCCATTATAAAGCTTACTGTCATTTCTTCAGTTCACAGTTCGGCTTTGAAAAGTGCAGACATGGCCTGGTTCAGAGAAGATCATGGCTCCGGACCTTCTGAGGGTAAGTTTGGATGAGGGGGATACGGGGAGGTGGGTGTGCAGAGGAAGGGTGGGGATGGTGGAGGGGGACGAGGGAGACAATAGTGGACCATTTTTTTGTTTGCAAGGAAAACAAAAAAAAGACCGCAAGGGAAGGTTTTCTTCATTTACAGGTTACACACACAAAAAAAGTAGGCACACTGGGGTAGGCTCCCAGTGTGCCACAATTCTGGGGGGAGGATGCCGACACAGGGATTGGGCACCTCAATGTCAGCAAGGTGTATAGACGGGGGGGGGTGAATCTGACACCGGGAGTGGACATCCCGGTGTCAGAAAGGGAAGGGGAAACAGGAAAGACACACCAAGAGGAAAGACACACTAAATGGAGGGATGTCGACACGGGGATTGAGCTCCCCCAATGTCAGCTTTTTGGGATTGTGAGGTAGGTGGCTGGAGCCGCCATGTTATGGTGTGCCACATAATGTAGGGGGGGACACACCCACATGGGAATTGGGCACCCCAACTTAGGCTTTTTGGGAGTGTGTGGCCAATGGCAGGAGCCACCATATTTATTAAAGTGTTTCACCAGGAAAGGCACATAATGGATGCATGCCATCTGCTACTGCAATGATGAGCCTGTCTCTGATTGCGGCGTCAGATTCATTTCAACTCAGTGGCTCTCTCTGAAACTGCTGTCATTGGCAGCATGCTCACTGGTTGGCGGCTGAGGGATGCACCCACTAAAGCATCCCCTGCATATGCCACAACACTGACACATCTCTGAAATGCTACTACCACAAGATGCTGCTTGCACGTGTGTGCAAGCCAACATAAAAATAGGGAAGCAAAAACAGCAGTAAGGGAGGCAAAAGCAACCACAGAGCTGTGGCTTGCTAAAGGGATTAAATCCTGGGCAAACATTTATTTTGTTACATCAGGGGAAAAAAAACAAGAGAAGGGGGGGGGGATTGTTAGGTTGGTAGATTATGGTAAGATGATCAAGGACAATGGATAGAAAGCCACAGTCCTAAACAACTGTTTCTGTTTTGTTTTCAGCAGGGAGAGTGTGGTCCCCCTACCTGAAGGTGGTATCAGTGCAGCCACTAGGGGAATCCCAGGGATGGAAACCCCAGTATTCACCAGAGACAGGGTCCATAAAGGGCTGGTGACCCTCAAGACATGATAAGGCACCAGTACCAGATGGCAATGCATCCGAGAGTGCTAAGGGAGTTGGCAGAAAAGCTGGCTGATCCCCCAGCACAACTGTTCAACAACTCATTGCAGTCTGGCGTAGTTCCAAGAGACTAGAGAGTGGCCCTTCTATTGGGGGGGGGGACATGAAGGAGGCAGGAAACTACAGGCTGGTTAGTCTCACATCTATTGTGGGAAAGCTGATGAAGACCCTTATCAAGCAAGACCTTGTGGACTACCTGAAAAAAAAATGCTTTCCAGGGCAATAAGCAGCACATGTTAATGGCATGGAGGTCATGCCAGACCAGCTTTATTGTCTCCTTTTATTGAGTGACAAGGGAGCTGGACAGGGGCTATGCAGTGGATCTCCTCTGCTTTGATTTTAGTAAGGTTTTCAACTCAGTGCTGCATAGGCACCTGTTGAAGAAGTTGGAGGACCTTGGAACAGCAAAGGACATAGTCAGGTGGTAGGGAAATTGGTTTAAGTGTAGGCAACAGAGGGTCATTGTCAATGAGGTGAGGTCAATGGAAGGGGAGGTCACAAGTGGGGTACCACAGGGATCTGTCCTAGTCCCAGTCCTTTTCAACATGTTCATTTGTGACACTGGCAAAGGAATCCAGGGTAAGCTTGCTCTATTTGCTGAAGACACTAAGATTTGTGGAAGAATGGATAGAATTGAGGGAGTTAGGGAACTGCAACACAACTTCCAAAGGCTAGAAAGATGGTCAAATGTGTGGCAGCTGAAATTCAATGCAAAAAAGTGCAAGATAATGCACCTGGGGAAAGGTAACTCCTGGACAGTGTGCTGGATAAATCAGGTTAAACTTAGTACCACTACAGAAGTGCAAGACCTGGGGTCATTATTTGTGACATCCTAAAACAATCAAGCAAGTGCAACAAAGCATATGACAAAGCAAGCAAGATGTTGGATTGTATAGAGAGGGGCATAGATTGTTGGACCAGGGAGGTGATCACCCCCCCTTTACTGATCCCTAGTTAGCCCACACCTGGAATACTGTGTCCAGTTCTGCAGCCCTCACCTAGGAAAGGACAAGGACAGACTAGAGGACATGCAGAGAAGGGCAATGAAGATGATACAGGGCCTCCAGAGGGCCTCCTATGAGGAGCATTTGAAGCCCTAAACATGTATTCACTTGAGGATAGAAGAGAGAGTAGGAATATGATTGAAACGTTTAAGTTCCTGAAAGTCTTAAACAGAATGTCCCACACAGAGCTATTCAATAGGAGCACCAGTGCAATGACATGGGGGCATGAATGGAAACTGCAGAGAAGGAGCTTCAGAAGGGATGTGAGAAAGAGTGGTGAAGCCATGGAACAGTCTGCCTGCTGAGGTGGTGGGCACAAAGACCATGGATAGTTTCTCGCATGGGTGGGACAGAGAAAGGGAACTAAGAATGAGCTCCACTCCCAGTGTAGGGGTTGGGAAGGATGAGCTGAAGGGGAGACGGTAGGTCCTCAGATTGATGCTAGGTCCCCCAAAACTTTGGGCAAACTCAATGCACCTTCTGTCTTTTTCTGCTGTCACGTTTTGTGTTTCTGTGTTTCTATCATTTTTTTAAATCCCCTCCAAAACTTTTTTGCAGTCACTCAATTAATTCACCTTTCAGGTGGGATTTAAAACAGTCTACCCTTCTTGATCATAAGGTGGAGTAATGAAAAGACAATGTTGAGGATTTGGGGTAGAAATGTTAAAAAAAATTATCGTTATCAAGAAATGTTGAATTTTTTGAATGATATACTGTAACTTTGTGATTTTTGCAAATTTTGTCCCAACATGCAACACTTGTGCATTTGTTACTACATTATAATAGAACATGAAAGAATGTCATTTCATAAATCCTCAAAACAAATTTTCACAGTTGCTGGAAATTTTTTGGATGGGATTTTAAAATGTCCCTGTTTTGATCATAATCTATAAATGGGATTTTAAATGAGGGTGCTACTGTGTATGGCATACATCATCAGCAAAAGTCACAGCACACTGTTACCTCCATATAACAATAAACATATTTAATTTTCCATCCTCGGTTGGCAACTTACTATTTTGATTTCAAAAGGAGTGGTGGGGATCTCTTAGTATTCATCTCAGGGCCTTGCAGTGAAGGGTGTGCTCTGACGTTTTGCTTTTATTGATGTATGCCATACACAGTAGCATCCCACATTTAAAATCCCATTTATAGTTTGTGAATGAGCAAGGGTGAGCAGTTAATATTGGATTTGGTTTGTAAATGGAGAATTATGGCGTTCTCTTTTAACTAGCTCCCCAGCAACTACCTGCACATTGGCTGGGCCCACACCTTAATTAAGCCAATTTTGGGCTGATGCACCCTATAAAGGTAAGCCATTTGAGGCAGTTGCAGTTTTGAGTAGGAACCCAGCTGATGGGTGGTCTACCTCAATGTTGGTAGCTGGGTGACTTAGCTGCCGAATTCTGAGATAGAAACATAGAAACATAGATAGAAATATAGAAACACAGAATTTGAAGGCAGTTAAGGACCGCTTGGCCCACCTAGTCTGCCCATTTTCCTACCTAACAGATAAGCTGCAAATCCTAGTTAACCAACAGCTTACTTCCTCCTACCCCCCACTAGGACTGCCTTATGTCTGTCCCATGCATTCTTGAAGTCCCCCACTGTTCTTGACTCCACGACCTCCTCAGGGAGGCTGTTCCATGCATCCACAACCCTCTCAGTGAAAAAATACTTCCTCACATTACCTCTGAGCCGTCCCCCCTCTATCTTCAAATTGTGCCCCCTTGTTCTTGCATATCTCTTTTTCTGGAACATGCTACCCTCTTGGACTTTGTTAATTCCCTTGAGGTACTTGAAAGTTTCTATCATGTCCCCTCTCTCCTCCTTTCCTCTAGGGTATACATATTAAGCTCCTTTAGTCTTTCTTCGTTTGTCTTCGGTGCAGACCTACCATTTTGGTTACCCTCCTCTGGACAGCCTCCACTCTGTCTATGTCTTTTGGAGATGAGGTCTCCAGAACTGCACACAGTACTCCAGATGGGGTCTCACCAACTGTCTGTACAGAGGGATAACAACTGCCTGTTTTCTACTATTGATGCCTCTTCCTATGCATCCCAGTATCCCCCCAGCCTTCCTTACTGCCTTCTCACATTGCTTGCCCACCTTTAGGTCATCTGATATAATTACCCCCAGGTCCCTTTCTATTTTTACTGTTGTCAGTATCTCACCCCATTGTGTACACTTCCCAGGGTTTTGTTTCCCATGTTCATTACCTTGCACTTCTTTGCATTGAATCTGAGCTGCCATACATTTGACCATTCCTCCAACCTTGCTAAGTCCCTTCTCATCCTTTCCACTCCATCTTGTGTATCAACCTGTTGCAGATCTTTGTGTCATCTGCAAAGAGACACATTCTTCCTTCCAGTTCCTCTGCAATGTCAGTTATAAAGACATTAAAAGGACCGGTCCCAGTACTGAACCCTGCGGTACCCCACTAGTAACCCTCATTTCTTCACTGTGTATTCCATTTGCTACTACCCTTCGTCCTGTTGTCGCAATTTTTTATCCAGGCTACCACCTTGGAACCCACTCCAAGGCTGGCTATCTTGTGAATTAATCTTTGTGTGGGACTGTATCAAATGCCTTGCTAAAATCTAGGTAGGCCATGTCCACAGCCCCTCCCTGGTCTACTACTTTGGTCACCCAGTCAAAGAAATCCATTAGATTCGTCTGACATGACCTTCCCATAGTGAATCCATGCTGCCTTGGGTCCTGTGCCCCACTGGCCTCTAGGTACTCAACAATTCTTTCCTTCAGAAGTGATTCCATCATTTTCCCTACCACTGAGGTCAAACTAACTGGTCTGTAGTTTTCTGCCTCTGTCCTGCTCCCACTTTTGTGGAGAGGAATCACATCTGCCCTTCTCCAGTCCTCAGGTACCACCCCATCCTCCCATGATTTGTTAAAGAGAGTAGTCAGCGGTGTCACTAGTTCTACCCTTAGTTCTTTTAGAATTCTTGGGTGAATCCCATCAGGCCCCATTGCTTTGTCCACCTTCAATTTTATTAGTTCTTTCAGAACCCTTTCTTCTGTAAATGGACTGGTATCGGCCCCGTCTTCAGAGTGTTTCTCTTGTTTGGTTTAGGTAACTCCCCCTCCTCTTCCTTTGTGAATACTGAGCAGAAATATTCATTCAGTATCCCTGCTTTTTCACTGTCACCCTCTACCCACATTCCTTCCCCTTTATTAAGCTTCAGTATCCCTCCTCTGGTCCTTCTTCACTCCCTAATGTACCTATAAAAGGTCTTATCCCCCTTCTTAACAGAATTGGCTATCCTTTCCTTGGTTTGGGCCTTTGCTATTCTGACTGCCTTCCCAGCCTCTTTCTGCTTTAACTGATAAAGTTCTCTGTCCTGCTCCTTCTGTGTTTCCTTATATTTCCTGAATGCTGTTCTTTTCTCCTTACCCTTCCCTGCCACCTCTTTTGAGAACCATAGCGTTTTTTTCCTTCGTTGTGTTTTATTGATTTGTTTTACACAAAGGCTTGTTGCCTCTGTGATGGCTGTGTTGATCACTCACCATTGTTCCTCCACCCCTCCTTCTTGCCTGTTTGCTATTGCTTTTCTGAGGCACTCTCTCATTTTTCCAAAGTCGGCCCTCCTAAAGTCCAGTACTCTTGCTTTTGTATGGCTTGATTGTATGGCTGTGTTTATCATGAACCACACTGTTTGGTGGTCGCTTGTTCCCAGATGGCTACTCACTTCTAAATCTGAGATTCTTTCTCCATCCCCATTTGAGAGTACCAGGTCTAAGATTGCTCCCTCCCGAGTGGGTTCCAATACTAGCTGTCTGAGGCATGCCCCCTGTAGGGCATCAAGAATGACCCTGCTCTTGGATGTGCCTCCAGCAAAAGTGCTCCAGTTAACATCTGGCATATTCAGGTCCCTCATCAACAATATCTCCCCTTTTTCTGCCATTCTAAGAAAGCCTTCTATCATTTCCTTGTCCATTCCCTCCCCCTGAGATGGGGGTCTGTATACAACCCCCATGCAGATTGTGGTGCCATTTCCTGTCTTCCTGTCTCCAGGGTGACCCAAAGTGCTTCATCTGCTCCTGATTACTCTTTAGTTCTGTTGCTTTGATCCTTTCCTTTACATAGAGAGCTACTCCTCCTCCTCTTTTACCCTCCCTGTCCCTCCTGTAGATTGTGTATCCTAGTATGTTGACATCCCAGTCATGGTTCTCTGTGTACCATGTTTCTGTGACTGCCACAATATCCAGGCAACCCTCTTCCATCAAGGCCACTAGTTCAGGGAGCTTGTTACACAGACTACGGGCATTGGTACTCATCACCCTCCACTTTTTGATAGCCTTACCCCTTTTAGCCCCATTTCTGTCCTTACTGCCTTTGCCTTTTTTTACATTGAAATCTGTTCTGCTCCCTAATAACTTCTGTACCTTGGTGTTTACCTCACTAAGAATACTAAGAGACCCCCACTCCTCTTGAAATCAAAATAGTAAGTTGCCAATCTAGGCTAGAAAAATATATGTTTATTGTTATATGGGGAAGGGGGTCTGGGTGTGCTCTGACTTTTTGCTTTTGTTGATGTATGCCATACACAGTTGCATCCCACATGTAAAATCTTATTTAAAATCCCATTTATAGCTTGTGAATGAGCAAGGGTGAGCAGTTAATATTGGATTCGGTTGGTAGCACTTTCAGGACTACCAGGAGGGGAGGGGTTGCCACCAGATGCCTTTATGTATGCCACTGCATTTATATGCGACTAACTCATTGAACTCTGACA
Organism: Neoceratodus forsteri; assembly: GCA_016271365.2. Taxonomy (NCBI): domain Eukaryota; kingdom Metazoa; phylum Chordata; order Ceratodontiformes; family Ceratodontidae; genus Neoceratodus; species Neoceratodus forsteri. Next base: position 1,361,439,297 of record CM057456.1, read on the forward strand.
CCAAATGGGAGAACATCAGGTGGCAAGAGAAAAATGCCAGATGTATAAACTGGCACCCTCCGTAGGCTCTCACACAACCATCATGGCTGATCACCCACCACATTGTGGTGCTGGGTAACTGGTGAATAACCTGTAGGTCTGTAAGAAGGTCTTTGACAGGGCTGTGAGGGTGCTGCAGGATGAGACTGGAATGAAAAACAGCTTTGTGAGGGAGATAAGATGGTGCCATGAGGAGGGAACATTGCTGAGCTTGACTATCCCGTCAAAATAGTAATGCTTCAGTTCAATACAGGGGGATGCTTTCAAGGTTCTGCAGCTTGTTAAAGTAAAATGACACCTTAGTGACTACAAGTAAGTTCAGCATCTCCTTTCCTAGCAGTTTTGCAGTTTCTCTGACAAATGTACTTGGAAGGTTTGCTAGACATCACAGTGGCAGGAGAAAAAGTCATTAGGTGCCCTCACAGTGTCTAATAGCTGAGTACTATTTCAGTTATCAGATGGCCACTAAACCAAAAAACCTGCAGGAGATTCTGTTCTTTTTCCCATAACTGAATTAAAAACATGGGGTAAAAAAACTGAAAAAAAAGCTCACCTGCGAGGGGGAGGAGTGGCTCTCTGAAGATAAACACTGGTAACTCCATGGATGAAGGATTATCTGGACTGTTTCAATTTCAATTTTTTACAGAGTCTTGATCTAATGTGCTCACAGGTCAAGGAAACAGCATAAACCAGGACTGCAAGAGTCTTACAGAGGAGCCTGAAGAAATACACCAAAGAATTTCCAGGCTGCCAAAAACAGCAAAGAAACCAATGAGTTGTTCATACTTTCTAACACAGGTGTGTTTCAACTGCCAGTAATAGCCGAGGCACAGCATGTTGGAGACACAGAGTAGGAGGGGAAGAACAGGTTGGGAGGAAACTATTAGCACAATCTGAACTTGATGCAGAGTCACAAAGGGTGAAATCAGGCTGAATGAGAAAAACATATTAATCAACTCTAGGTGCGTGCAAACAGGAATAATGCAGGAACCTTTCGACAGGGGGGAAGCCGCTAAGGGGAGCCCAAAGCTGTATATACCCTAAGATAATAATACCACCAAGAAAGATCCACAGAAAGCAACTGGCATAAAGGAAACAAAAAAAAAACCAGTCAGGAAAACTCCCAGAACTTGAATGAGCATTCCCATAAGGAAAAATAATGATTCAGAGGAACATATGCAAGATGAAACACTACTACAAACAATACTTGAAAAAAATTAAAAAAGGTTTTAAAAATTTGAGGATCAGTTGGAAGGAATCAATACTGAAATGAAAGGGTTAAAAATGGAAATGCGAGAGTTAAACAATAGGATGACTCAGTTCGAAAATCGAGTTTCAGATTTGGAAGATAAACTACCAGATATCAAACAAGGAGTAGAAAAACTAATAGGTGAACTCACAGTCCTGAAGGAAAAAGTGATAGATCAAGAAGGGACAACCTGAAGATTCAGGGGATCCCTGAAGGTGTGAAGCAAAGTTACATACTTATATTTTGCGAAAAGCTCCTGTTAGAACTCACTGGAAGACAATACCCAGAGGATAAAATTGAAATTCAGCATTCACACAGGTCCCCAGCAATTGTGAACCCAATGTTTAGGTATCAACGAGTTGTCTATGTCAAATTCCTCAGATGCCAAGAAAAGGAAAGCATTGTGGTGCTGGCAAAGCAAAAAAAAAAAAAAACTAACAAAAAAAACCCTGATGTTCAAAGAAAATAAGATCCTATTTTTTCACATCCTGGGACCTGAAGCACATAAAAAGGAATACATTTAAGGCTATCAAAAACTTTCTCTGGGAAAAACACATCCCATTTTACCACCCCACCCCAGTTACATTAAAAATAATTTATGTAAGCAATAATAACCTCCAGGGTGGGCGGTATTGAGAAATACTGCACAACCCGGGGGTGTAGTGAGGTCCGATGCCACAGGCGGAGGGCCTTATAGCCACTAGAAGGTCCAGTATTTCCCAGTACCACCCACTCTAGAGGGTATTATTGTGTTGAGAAAATGGGCACTGTAAAAAAAAAATAGTTTAATAAAAACAAAATTAATAAAAACTTTCTTAAAATAAGTTTTGTAATAAAATAGTTCCTCCACCCTTTTTTTGAGCTAGGGACTTTTGCTATAGAGAAGCCTCCATAGTTGTGTGTAGAAATGCTTGTTATGGTCCCCCCCCAAACACACACAGGCAGAGATGTTATAGAGGAGCCTACTTAGTTGTGTGTAGAAATGGTTGTTATGGTTACCACCCCCCCCCCACAGGCAGAGATCGTGAGACTGTCTTGCTATGTTTCAAGTAACTGCTGATTGTTCCCCACTCTACCCGACATAAAGAGCATACAGGCTGTGTTCCATTTTTTTTGTGTATGCTGGCATCAGTCTGTTCCCTGAGAGTGGTGTGAGGCTGATCATGTGGGACAGATCGGTCTTCTGGAGGTGGAGCTATCGACCAGAAGGTACTGCTTGTTGTTGGAGAAAACTGAAAGTAAAACAACAATGCTGGTAGTGGGAAAGAGCAGACTGGTAGCAGAGACGCAGTTGCCAGAATGGTGTGGAAACCCAGAAAAATCATGTTATTTGTATTTTTTTTGAATAAAGAATGGTGGTGGACTTCTGGTCTGTATTTTTCTTCTATGTGTGTATCTGAAGTGAAGTTATAATATGAGGAGAAACAAGCCAAGAATAGTTGACAGAATGGGGAAGGGGTGGATGCAGAAATGTACCACGGGCAGGCAGATGACAATTATTTATTATTTAATGCTTGACTAAAAAAAAGAAACAAATGGCAGTGGTGTTGTGAGCAGTGTTGTGCTTGCCTGTAAGTATGTGTGTGGTGGGTCTCCCTCCACTTTCATCTCGCTTAATGATTGGGTAAAAGAGGACAGCCACTCATTTTTAAAATTGGAAATGGCACAAGGATACCAGTTTTCCAATGAGTGGTGCCAGGTTAGAACTTGTTATTTGTTGGGTGTCTATTGAAAAATAAATGCATGCCTGACTATGGCTTTCAGGCAATCAGGATGCTGTATTTTTCAAGCCTATTTTCTAATTGGGGAATAGTAGAGTTTTTCCTCTGCTGAAGAGGCAGAAAATTATGTCTACAAAGAACTGAAACTAAAACCCAGTAGAAGCGATACTGAAACAGAGAATGGACCTCCCCAAGAGGGGAGCTATTGAGGTGCTTTTTTGTTTTACTAAAAGTAATTATGTGTGGTTCAAGCTCAGTGCTTATGTAACATATAGTTGAATGATGAATATGATTGTTGGATACAGAGGCCAGTATAGATAGGACAATGTTTACTAGGTAATAGTATAGAATGTATTGTGCTTAGGTACTTGGATGCTTGAAATGAGTCATTTGATAATAATTGATGGTGGTTTGGGCCTTTCTCTGTATCCCACCTGTAGGAAGGAAGCTTGGTTTAGAATTATGAAAGCCCCCCAGTGGGATAAGAGTGCCGCAGAAGGAGGAGGTGATGGGGAGGAGGATGGTGGGTGAGTGCGACTCGCTCTAAGCAGAGCGGAAGTCGGTTGTCATGTTTAAATAGACTGTGGGGGAGGAGCTTTCCCCCACATAATACCGGGCTACCCTTCCATTATGTGTGGTTCAAGCTCAGTGCTTATGTAACATATAGTTGAATGATGAATATGGTTGTTGGATACAGAGGCCAGTATAGATAGGACAATGTTTACTAGGTAATAGTATAGAATGTATTGTGCTTAGGTACTTGGATGCTTGAAATGAGTCGTTTGATAATAATTGATGGTTTTGGCCTTTCTCTGTATCCCACCTGTAGGAAGGAAGCTTGGTTTAGAATTATGAAAGCCCCAAAAGAATAAGTATCAACGCTTGTTCTGCAACTGAATGCTGAAGAAGTCGTGCCAAACAACTTAATGATATGAATAGATGATCACCTTCTCCAGCTCCAGAGAGTGTGACCAGTAGCACTCAGGAGAGGAAACCCCCCCCCCGGGGGGAAACCTCTGAGGACACATGGCTACTGACCTGCCCATCCTTCTGGGCATATAAAGGAAAGAGATCCTAATTAAACTAAAAGTAATCAGCTAAATCTGAATTCTAATTTGTAGAATTCAATCCATATGAATGGAGCTTAAGAAGGAACTGTATTTTAATGTCCAGTGAAGTAATTTCCTCCTAATAAATTCCGAGTCTGAGAATCCATGTATAATTCGGAATGATGGAGAGTGGTTATATGTAGAACCTTCTTCTGGACTTCAGTTGATAGAGGGCATAATCCAGGAAATGTATGATGGTGGAGATAAAGTTGATGACTGACGAATTCAATACAGGAGACCAGACGCAGATAGTTGCATCCAAATTTGACGTCAACGAGGCAGGATGAATAGAAGTAGTATGACTTCCTGATTTCTAATAGAGGGCTTTGAATAGTACGTGTCATGAAAAAAGGCTTGTAGCCAGGCTACCGACTGATGAATCCAGTTCTGATAAGTGAAGTATAGACTTAGGAATTGATATGAAGGCAACTGCTGTACAGCTGAGCTGAATGGCAAGCTGTAGAGGATAATCGGAGACATTGGTGCGAGGTATGAAGCATCCAAGTAGTAGAATGTGGTGAGCCTAAAAAGTAAACAAGGCAGTAGGACTGCTAATCCTAAGTTAGAGGTAGTAGGAGCAGGGATTGCACCCACTAAGGCAGATGAGAAGGAACAATGACATGGCAATCAGCCCCTGAAGAAAGCGCAGCTTAACCGACAGCTGGTGAGGTAGGAGAGAGAGGCGGCTGATTCCAGGTATGGAAGCGCAGACAGACCCATGGAAGGCTGCTGGTAGAATAAAGTGTGGCAGGCAGTCCCTCAACGAAAGCGCAGCTTTTCCATTAGCTGGAGAAGTAAGTAGAGAGGCGACTAGCTCCAGGTAACAGGAAATGCAGCCAGACCTACGGAGGTCAGCCAGTAGGAATAGTGCATGGCATACAGCCTCCAGGAGATGTATCTTGAGTCAGTGCAGAGCAGAGTAGTACCGCATTTGGAAGGCAGATGTAAAGAATGGAATGGTGCTGAGGACTGACGGATCCAGAAGATCAAGGATGGCAGGAATCGCATTGAAGAGACTGTGGCATAGATATGGCAACTTGACGAGGAATGGCAGAAGAAACTGTAGGTATACAGTGGTTGAGGCAGCAAGAACGAGACGAGACCCAAATAGTCAAGCATAAGAGTCCTGGATGGAGATGACTGAAGAGGCTGAGTCAAATGGAGTAGCGTTGTTACCGGGTCAAAGCGGTAGAGCACAATCAGGATAAGGTCTTCATGAGAGGCGCAACTAAGTGTCCTGGAAAGGGTGAAGTAGCAGCAATTCCACACGGCTGAAGCAGCAGGACAAAGCATCTAAGAATAGAGGAGGAATGAAGAAACAGCCAGATGCGGATCCAATAAAGGAGCTTCCGGCTGGAGGACACGGCAGCAGGTAGGCGAATAGTAGAATGCGGGAATCTCCAGGCCTGATCTGGCAAGGCAGAAATAGAGCAGAAGCAGGTAAACTTCCCAGCCCGAAAGGCGAAGGCAAGTCATAGAAGCAGGCGATCAGCAGGTAAACCTCCCAGCCTGATGGCAAAGGCAGGTCAGAGGAGCATGCAAGTAGTAGGTAAATCTCCAGTCTGATGGTGAAGGCAGGTCATAGGAGCAGTCGATCAGCAGGTAAACCTCCCAGCCCGATGGGAGAAGGCAGGTCAAAAGCAGGTGAGTATGGTGCAATAAATAGAGGTACAAAGGACCTCTGGGCCCATAGGGGCATAGGTCTGACTAAATGCGATGGCTAACCTCCAGCCCTGCTGGCGAGGCAGGTTGACAAGCAGTGGCAGAGAATGCAGCGGAAAAGTTGAACTGCATGCAAAGTAGAGGGTCATGTCCAGGTATGAAGAGATTACAGGAATACGTAAACGTAGGTTAGAAGAATGCCAGCTCATGAGGAGCACAGTAGATTGAAATGGGAGGTCAGACATGATGACCTGTAAGCCCTAGGAGGGCGAAGCAGGCAACATGAGCAAGTAAGGTAAAAGTGAACCTGTATAAGTTGCAGCAGTAAGCAAGTTGCATGATGCATATGTAGTAACAGGGAAGCAGGCAAAGTGTCCAAAGAATAGAAGATGAATGTCAAGACATCAAACGCAAATCCATAGTAAGGAGCTCCTGGGCTGGCAGCCACGGCAGCAGACAGGCGTATAGAAGAAGTGAACCTGTAGGCCCCGAGCTGGCGAGGCGGGTGGAGTAGAAGTAGCAGACCCTTGACTTGAAGGCTAAACGAGACATAGAAGTAGGCAAATACATTGCGGCTGGATCCCAGGAAGTCAGCAGGTAAGGGGAGCGAGGCTGCAGCTAGACCCAGAAGTTAACATGCATGGCTGAACCCCTGATAGGTCAGACGGTAAGTAAGCAGGGCAGCAGTAAGCCAGACTGAAGCAAGCACGCACAGCTGAACCATACGTAGAATGGCAGGTAAGTTAGGTAGATAATGGCAGCTAAGCCCCACGAAAGCCATGTGCAGCAGGACCACACATAGGCTAGCATGTGCAGCTGGACCTTACAGAGGTCAGCAGGTAAGATTGTAGAGAACAGCAGTCTGCTAAGTATGAGAGTATGTAGTAGGTAAATGGCGCCGGAGCAATGGTGGTGAAAATGAATGGACCAGCGCATACAAAGTAAGTAGGATTATAAACCCAGAAGTGCTCCAGCTTGACTGGAGAGTATCCAGAATCAGAGGCGGGCAAGGGGGGATTATCCAAGTGCATAAATGGAGCAGCAACCAGTATAGTACCACAGCAGTATAGCAGAAACTGACAGTGCCAGGTCATGTGCGGTTAGCCCTTGAGAAGCCTGTCGGGAGCTGACAGAAGCAGGCTTTCCATAAATGAATTCTCTGAAGTCAAATATGCTGAACAGGTGCTGGTAGTGGTATCAGTAATCAGTGCCCTACATGAAGGTAGATAGTCCATGAAAGAATCTCCTGCTGACAATAATGGTCCAAGTGTCACGGTAGTGCATAGTCCTGAGAGTACGTGCAAGTGAACTGGATTTAAATAACAATATACTGTGCATACAGGAGCGTAGGTGTCAAACTCGTGGAGCACATGCACATACAGAAAATGCAAGTAATAAGAAGCATACTGAGCTAGAGAAATCAGAAGCAGACTAGCATAGACTTGGATGAGACAAGCACAAGTAAATCAGTCGACGTGCTGCTGGTCAGGGCATGCAGGAGGGCTGCAATGACAAACATGGTCCATGGAAAACAGTAGGCAATATCGTACGAGCAGTTGTGAGATGTGCTGCCCGAAAGGAGCGTGGGAGCCATGCTGCATGAAGTGTGAGTCCAAATAAGTCCAGCAGCATCGTAGGGAAATGGCAGGCTGTCGCAAGGTTCCAGGTAGAAGGAGGTATGCCGCGGTCATTCAGGAGCTGCACAGTCCAAGCTGCCAGGCAAGCAGACGGAGTGGCAGCATGAGAAGGCATGAGGTAGTCGAGGCAGCAGCTGGGCAGTTTGGAACCCAGGTAATGGCGGCAGACCGGAAAGGAAGCTGCAAGCTTGTCAACGGCAGGGAAGGAAAACAAAAGCGGCGAAGGACTGAGCGAGGAACCGGGGCTGCACGAAGAGGAAGGAGAAAGAGATAGAGGCAAGTACGGGAACACACAAGGAATGAGGTAAGAAATTGGGGAAGCACAGAAAAGGCAGCAGTGAGAAAAGGAAGCAGAACCCTCCACCCACGAAGAAAACACACTGACAGGAGAGAATGGGAACGGGGGGGGGGAGGCAGGAATCCACAAAACAAACAAAGCGAAGGTCAGGCAGAACAGACATGGGGGGTGCAGGAGAGCAGCCATGGACCAGGCAACAGCGTCAGTGAGTGCGACTCGCTCTAAGCAGAGCGGAAGTCGGTTGTCATGTTTAAATAGGCTGTGGGGAAGGAGCTTTCCCCCACATAATACTGGGCTACCCTTCCATTATTGAAATATGGGAGAAAGTACAAAAAGTCAGAGGAAAGGAATCTGATTTTGAAATTTAACCGTGGGTAAGGTAAAGCAGAACCTAACCTTGTTAGGGGGAGATGAGCTCAGAAAAAGGAGAGCTGACATTTTTGCAAATATCGGTGGGTACAAAGCTCGGGTACATACTGTATATTGTATAATCAAAATAAAAATGGAAGATTGAATAAAATTTATATCATGGAACACATATGGAATCAACAATCCAGTTAAACAGAAAAAACTCGAGTCATGTTAAAAAAAGAAACAAATTGTTTTTTAATTGAAGAAACTAATTTTAAAGACTCTGAATGTGAGAAATTTAGAAAAAATTATGGGGATGGCAGGGCTTACATGCAAGTTCAAACAAGAAAAATAGAGGAGTAGATGTGCTGTTTTCACAAAAACTTAATGTTTTTTTAATGAAAGGTAAAGAGACGCTGCCCTCCACCAGGAACCCCACGAGGGTCGCGAGGGCCTCCCCAGACAACCGCCCTCCCCACTGGACAACAGCAGGAGCCCCTGCCCCACTGGAGCACAGTAGCAAGCAGGGTCGCGAGGGCCAGAGATGCTGACCTCCCCCAGGAACCCCACGAGGGTCGCGAGGGCCTCCCCAGACAACCGCCCTCCAGACTGAACAACAGCAGGAGCCCCCCCACCAGAGCGCAGTAGCAAGCAGGGTCATGAGGGCCAGAGATGCTACCTTCCCCCAGGAACCCCATGAGGGTCACGAGGGCCTCCCCAGACAACTGCCCTTCCCATCGAACAACAGCAGGAGCCCTCCCCCACTGGAGCGCAGTAGCAAGCAGGGTCGCGAGGGCCAGGGACGCTGCCCTCCCCCCAGGAACCCCACGAGGGTCGTGAGGGCCTCCCCAGACAAATGCCCTCTCCACTGGACAGCAGCAGTAGCCCCCCCCAGCGGAGGCCAGTAGCAAAAGCAAGTGCGAGGGCCAGAGATACTGCTCTCCCCCAGGAACCCCACAAGGGTCACGAAGGCCTCCCCAGACAACCGCCCTCCCCACTGGACAGCAGCAGGAGCCCCTGCCCCACTGGAGCACAGTAGCAAGCAGGGTCACGAGGGCCAGAGATGCTGACCTCCCCCAGGAACCCCACGAGGGTCACGAGGGCCTCCCCAGACAACCGCCCTCCAGACTGAATAACAGCAGGAGCCCCCCCACCGGAGCGCAGTAGCAAGCAGGGTCATGAGGGCCAGAGATGCTACCCTCCTCCAGGATCCCCACAAGGGTCACGAGGGCCTCCCCAGACAACCGCCCTTCTCATCGAACAACAGCAGAAGCCCTCCCCCACCGGAGCACAGTAGCAAGCAGGGTCACGAGGGCCAGAGACACTGCCCTCCCCCAGGAACCACACGAGGGTCGTGAGGGCCTCCCCAGACAACTGCCCTCCCCACTGTACAACAGCAGGAGTCCCCCCCACCGGAGCGCAGTAGCAAGGTATGGAGCAAGCAGGAGACCTCAGCTCCTGCGCTTGGAGTCGGCGTGTGATTCTCTTTGATTCTCTTTGTATTTTTTGGCACCAAAGGAAGAGAACCAGTTTCAAATTTACCTTGTACTGAAGATTGCTTGCCTTTAACTGCAACTTTCATTATCGATAGTGCCATACTGTAGACTTAAAGACCTTAAAGATCGGCATAGCTATGCTGATAGCTTATTTGTGCCTCATGCTCTCTGCCTAATTAATTTTAAGGGATCGTAGCATGCACTTTAAGGGTTGAACTGCGCAGCTCACATAACAGCAGTTGCAGGGCTAACTGGGTGGGCAGTTTTCAGAGTTCGCAGTATTGTTTAGGCAGCAAAGTGGATTTTACACTCACCAGGTAAATAACTCCACCCCTCCGTTTGCACATAAATTGATTTCTCCTCTCTCTCATCCTCTCACAGTAGGGTTGCAAGGGCCAGAGATGCTGCCCTCCCCCAGGAACCCCATGAGGGTCATGAGGGCCTCCCCAGACAACTGCCTTCCCCACCGGACAACAGCAGGAGCCCCCCCACTGAAGCGCAGTAGCAAGGTACGGAGCAAGTAGGAGACCGCAGCTCCTGCGCTTGGAATCGCCGTGTGATTCTGTTTGTATTTTTTGGCACCAAAGGAAGAAAACCAGTTTCAAATGTACCTTGTACTGAAACATTTCTTGCCTTTGACTGCAGCTCTCATTATTGATAGTGCCATACTGTAGACTTAAAGACCTTAAAGATCCACCAGGATCCAGTTCACCCCTGTCCAAATCCCTGGACCCACATCCCAAATAGAATCCTTGTTGATTAAGCTTGCTCTACCGCATTCCTCCCGGTGTACATGACAGGGACTTACTGTGCCCCTGCTACCCCTGCGCCCAGCGTCCTAGACCACCTAGCCACTTTAAAGTCTGTTGCCATAGCTGGCGAGCTCTACATCCTCGGGGATTTCAATTACAATTGGCTAGCAAAAGACTGCTATAAACTACGGAGCAAAGTTCACTCCCTAAACCTCTCCCAGCAAATCGATCAACCCACCCGACTAAACTCAAAAACACAAAACTACTCCCTCCTGGACTGGGCCCTCACAACCCACCCTCACAGGATAATTAAAGCCGGTCTCCTCCCTGACTCCCTGAGTGATCACCATATGGTTTATATGGTCATGAAAGTGCACAGACCTGCTAACCCCGGCCCCCAGGACACTCCTCATGACAGCTTATAAATCCCTGTCTACCTTCCCTTTTAAATGACCTTGCTCAAGTCGACTGGTCCTTCCTTCAGATGGCACCCACTACCGACTACGCCTTCGACATGTTCAGAGACAACTTGCTTGCTGTATGGGACTATCACGCCCCCCTAAGATGCAATAGGGTTTAGGGCTCCCATCTCCCCTGGGTCACCGCCGACATCATCGGCAGATGCTGAGCGAGGGACCAGGCCTGGAAAAAACACAAGCAAGCCTGCTCCCTAGAATTCCTGCAGCGATATCGCACCCTCCGCAACTCCTGTATCAAATCTATACGGCAGGCAAAAAATAACTATTTCAAGTCGGCTCTCTCCTCCAACCTTAGCCACCCATCTAACTTCTGGAAAACCATCAAATCCCTTCTTGCTCCCCCAGCCCAGCCACCTGCCCCAACCTTATCCGTCCTCGGCAACACTATCTCAGACCTTAGCGAAGCTGCCACTGCTTTCAACACCTTCTTTACTAACTGCGCTTCATCTCTCCTCACAAACCACCTGACCACCCCACCCACACCTAGTTCCTCTTTTCAACCCCAGCACTCCCCCACCATCACCACTTTCTCATTCCGCCCAGTCTCCATGGCAGAAGTACTCAATGCCCTACATTCTCTAGACCTCAACAAAGGCAAATGCCCATTAGGCCTGGGCGCCAAACTTGTCCACCTAACAGCCCCTGCCATTGCCGCCCCACTAGCCAACCTCCTAAACCTCTCATTTTCCCTGGCTCAAATTCCAGCCACTTGGAAGCAGGCAGTTGTTATCCCTCTACTGAAGGGAGGTGATCCATCTGCACCTGGAAATTATTGCCCCATCTCTCTTCTCCCAATACTGGCCAAACTTCAGGAACACCTAGCCCTTACCCAACTCACTCAATTTCTCGACTCTACCTCCTTCTTCACCCCTTATCAGTCAGGGTTTCGTAAATCACACTCCACCATCACCACTCTCTTAAGACTCTCAAATGACATCTCCTCAGGGATGGATAAGGGGCATATCACCACGGCCATTTTCATAGATCTGGCCCAGGCCTTCGACACCATCTCCCACCCAAAGCTACTCACAAAACTAAATGATGCAGGCCTCTCCAGCTTTGCCACTAGTTGGTTCCAGGCCTACCTGACTGGCAGACAACAGTCAGTAAAAATTGGCACATAAGTATCCCCCCTCCCACACTCCCAGTCACCATGGGGTTCCCCCAAGGCTCTGTCCTGGGCCCCTTACTATTTTCCATATTTTTAAATGACCTCCCACTGACCTGCTCAAACTCAGCCACACAAATGTATGCAGATGACACCGTATTGTATGCCTCCGGCTCCTCCACTGGGGACGTGTCTGCTGCTCTCCAACAGGACCTTGATGCTGTTCAAAAATGGCTCAGGTCCAATCAACTAGTACTAAATTCAAAGAAAACCCTCTCCCTAACCTTCGGCACGCAACCTCGACTCTCCCACCTAGCTGCCTTCCATACCCTGGACGGGTCCACCTTGGAGTCTTGCACCTCCTTTAGATACCTGGGAGTATGGCTTGATCAAAACCTTGATTTCTCCACTCACATTGATTCGCTACACAAAAAACTGCACTCCAAACTGGGTGCACTTTATCGTAATAAAGGTGCTTGCCCACCATGGTCCGGAGGGAAATAGTGCATAAAATGATTCTCCCTATCTTTGACTATGGCAACTTGGTTTATGGCTCAGCACCCTCATCCACCTTGGCCAGCCTGGATGCCCTCTTTTACTCCTTGTGTCGCTTCATCCTGGAATGCCCCCCCACGACCCATCACTGTGACCTATACAGCTCCCTAGCACTACACTCGCTCGAGTCTCAATGACAGATACACTGCGCAAATGTCATAGCTAAATTCTGGACAAATTTCCTCCCCCCCCCACCTCAGCTCTGCCTTATCGGCACAACCCTCCCTGGCCTACTCTCTCAGATGCTCCGACTCCAGGCTCCTCCAAGTCCCATTCGTGCACACATCGAAGGGCCAATCCGCCTTCAAATATCGCTTGCCCAAACTCTGGAATGATCTTCCTGTTGGTATCAGGCTCACCTCTGCCCCAAGACTCCTTAAATCACTCCACCATGACCACTTCTCTGACATATGCAACTGCTACCAGCAACCCAGATCTTCAACCAAGGTGCAGCTAAATGTACCATGTCAGTATAAACTCTCAGCAAAATGACTGTGTACCTGTATGTTCTCTGCCTGTTTATACTATACAGTTTAGGACTAAACCTTGTAACAGCTGTTGTATCAAATACGAGTCCAGCTTTGTAACTACTTGGACTTTGTTTTTATCCCTGTATGTACCTGTCCTGCTGTATTTCTCTGTAACTCCCCAGGTCACATCTGGAAACGAGCGGTCCCCGCTCAGTATGCCTGCCTGGTAAATCTCTTGAATAAATAAGTAATGACCAAGAGGGAAGATACAAGTTTTCAAGTTCAAGTTTTATTTATTTTACAAACATATAAAATCACACACAGTTTATTACATTTCGTATATCAAAAGACATACGATAAAATGATCTATGACACAGCCCTCTAGATCATAAAATACACAGTCGATTGTGCCCCATCATAAATATGCGTCTTACATACACATTAGTAGCACTAACTCTGAATTATCCTAAGACATTTTGCTATTCCATACATTATTTTTATTTGATCCAGCCTCAATAAATATATCTTAGGATCTATTCCCAAACTCCCCAAATTATTTGGGAATAGTGGAATGATCCAACTTTTTCTTTCCTCTATCCACAACTCACATTCCAAAATAGCATGAAGAATACCCAATGTTTTTTTTTGACTAATGCAGTTACATTTGCCATTATACTTTTCCTACAATACCTATTTGAGTTATAATAGGAAATTCCAAGATTAGTACATAAAAGATTTATGTGCCAGCTAGTTCCACATTGTAGTAGGTATTTCTCCATACCTCAACATACTTTAATGCTAACATACTAACATACTAAAATGCCAGCAGAATAGGCCTAATGGTCTTTTGAGTCTGTTCAATTTTCAGCACCCTCACTGAAGGCTGATTTTGGTGTCCTCCCTTCCCCCTTGGGTTATACGTTTCCCAGTCGCAGTTGTACCAGCTGCATTGGACCTGGTCAGATTTACCCTCCCCTGTACCTGTCCCATTCCCTCTTAAACTCTGCCACAGACTCTACCTCTACCAGCTCCCTGGGCAGCGCATTCCATGGCTCCACCACCCTTTCAGTGAAAAAACACTTCCTCCTCTCCCCTCTGAGCCTGCCCCCTTCCAGCTTACACCCATTTCCTCTCGTTGTCTCCTCCTCCTCCTCCTTCCTTTGGAGCACCCTGACTGGGCCCCCCTTATTGATCCCTTTTATGTACTTAAAGACCTCTATCATGTCCCCCTCCCAGTCCCTCCTCTCTACCAGGGTGTACATGTCGAGCTCCCTGAGCCTCTCCTCATAGGTCCTCTCTCCGAGGCCCTGCATCATTTTGGTTGCCCTCCTTTGGACACTGTCTAGGATTGTAATATCCCTCTTTAAATGTAGTCTCCAAAACTGCACACAGTACTCGGGGTGTGGCCTAACGAAGCAGTTGTACAGGGGTAGGATCACTTCCGCCTTTCTGGAAGTAATCCCCCTGGTGATGCATCCCAGCATCCTATTTGCCCTTGCTGCTGCCCTCCTATAGGTCTCTGAGTTGTTCATTTTAACATCTACCACTAACCCAAGGTCCCTCTCACCCTCCATGACTTGAATTTTTTCTCATCCCAGGGTATACACCTGGCCTGGATTTCTGACTCCCAGATGTAGAACATTGCACTTCCCTGCATTGAATTTAAGTTTCCATTTTCCTGACCACCTTTCCAGAGCCTCCAGATCCTCCTGCAAGGCCACCCTCCCCTCCTCCACCACTGCACCCAGCTTTGAGTCAACTGCAGAGAGACTCATTTAACTCCTGATCCCCTTCCTTATGTTTGAGACATTGGCGTTGAACAGGAGTGGCCCCAGCACTGACCCCTGGGGCACACAACTAGTAAACCACCTTGGGGATGAGGCTAGTCCCCCAACCACCATCCTCTGAGTACACTCAGAGAGCCAATTTCCTATTCATCTTAGCAACTGTCTCCCTACCCCATTTCCTTCAGTTTAGCTAGCAGACCTTTGTGGGGTACCAAATCAAATGCCTTGCTGAAGTCCAGAAAAAGGGCATCTACTGGCTACCCCAGTCCAGGGCTCTTGTCACCCAGTCATAGAACTCCACAAGGTTCATCTGATATGATCTTCTTGGGACAAAAACATGCTGCCTATCATCCAAATATGGTGCAACAAAAATCAGCACTCCTCCACCTGGTGTCAAACAAGGCATAAATCTATTAAAGATACAAAAGCAGACGTCACAGTCAGTCAAAAGGGATCAGCAACACAGAGTCCTGACTGGTTTCGTACTAACAGTACGTCAACAGGGGGTGGTACATAGTTCTAAAAGCACTATACAAATAGGGTGAAATTTAAAGCTATAAACACCTTAGAATATATATTTTAAATATATGAAAACATCACTGTGGTTCATATGTGTACACATTATATTGATTCTTATATATGTGCATCAATGAATTCACAACAGCAAGTATGTAAGCATACAAAATTCAAAGGTTTATAGCTATTTCTTATTTAAAGCTGTAATGTACAATAAACACCCTAAGCATATAAAGTGTTAAAAACAGTAGCTGAATTAGCTTAGATCATATCATGACATAGAAAATAAATACTGTACTAGACTAGAGAGCAGCTCCCAGCATCCGGGACACTCAGTGTAGTGCTCCATGTCACAGTGGGTAATTTTAGATCAATTAAACCTATGGAAAAAATGAAAGAAAAACATATGAACACGAAGAAATATACATAATTAACAATTATGTCTAAAGCGGGAGTATATATACAAAATTACATAACAGATGTATACCCAGATACCTAAAAACAATAGACAAAAAATAATAAGAGACATATATAGAGAGATCACTCGTTCTCTCACTTTGTAAGCCTGAAAAATAAAATACAATATGTTTGGGGGGGGGGGGAGGAAACAGGGGAAAAGGAGGCTGAAGGATAGAAAAAACAAACAAACAAACAAATATAAATGAAGAGTCATATGATTAAAGCATCAAAACACAAAAAATAAATTAACTCCTCTGTAAACAGGGTAGTAAATCAATTCTATCATTTAGACCTGGACCCATGAGGGCTCCCAAGGTGTAGATCCAATAGGATTCTCTGTATTTCAATTTGGCATCTAAAGCACCCCCTCTTGGGCCAAGTTTGACAACTTCCAGACCACAGAATTTGAAAACATGTTCCTGAATGTTGATTCTATTCACGTTACAATGAATCGCAAGTGCACTTCTGGTATCACTATTAGCTATGGAGCGAAGATGTTCACCCATATGTACCTTCAGTGCTCTAGTTGTTTTGCCTACATAGAAGGCACCACATTGACAAGTGGCTAAATAAACCACATTCTGGGTACTGCATGTGATAAAGTCCCTGATCTCATAAGTCTTGTCACCATTACAGCTAGCAGAAGTGTTACATTTTAGTACTGCATTACAGAATTTGCAGTTACCACAACTGTACCTACCTTTAGTAAGGGGGAGCCTATTAGTTTTAATCCTCATGGTGGGAGATCCTGTATAACTATGTACTAATCTGTCCTGTAGGTTGGAACCTCTTTTATATACCATTCTCGGTTTGCACTGGGTGACTTCTGACAACAGGGATTCTCCTTGCAAAATATTCCAGTTAGTATTGATAATATTTTCTATTGATTTTGAGTGTCTATTATAGGTTGTAATAAAGTTCATTCTGCAATCTTTCTGTTGTGTCACTTTAGGACTTAAACGATCAGATCTCTCAATACATCCTACCTCTCTAAAGGCTTCCTGTGTAGTGCTATAAGCATAACCTCTCTCCAAAAACCTGTCACATTAGTCCATACCAAAAGTGAGGAAGTCCATGTCACTACTACAATTATGTCTGACTCAACATTTGTGCCTTCGGTATATTGGCTATCATATGGTGTGGGTGGCAACTCAATGCTAATAATAAAGAATTCCTATCAGTCTCCTTTCTAAAGAATCTTGTGCCAAGACAACCATCTTCTTCTTTAAAAACACTGACATCCAGAAAGGAGACTGAATGGAGATCATCTTGTACTGAAAATTTTAGATTTTCATCACTTGTTTCCAAGTCTCCAAGGAATGCATAAAGTTCCTCGAGTGTGCCACGCCGCACCATAAAAATGCAATCAATATAACGGCCCCAGATGTCAATCATGTCATAGAATGGGTTTGTTTGACTGTCATAGATCATACATTTTTCCCATTTACCCAAATAAAGATTATCTTAGTTGGGTGCAAAAGTTGCACCCATTGCCGTCCCTTTGATTTGTAAGTAAAATGAGTCTTGAAAAAGAAAGTAGTTTTTGGTGAGAACATGTTCAGCACACTCCAAAAGAAAGTTTTTTTTACCATGGTCTAATTTTGTTTCTAAGGATCACCAATAATCCAATGCCTATTGACCACCCTCATAACCACTGTCTAAATATGTGGATTTCCACATAAAAGATTATGTTATTGCTTTGCCATCATATGTGAGGGTTACAGGTCAATTTGCAGAGATTCTAGATAATAAGCAGATTGAATCTGATTGGCATCTTGTTTCTATGGACATTACCTCACTATATACCAATATACCCTATGAAGGTGGTCTACCTCCTGTATTTCCCACCTAATGATCTCCCACCTGCTATCAGCATCCATATCCAACCTTATCCTGTCCAAATGATCTTTAAGGATCCCTCCCGTCTCCCTGAAGTCTGCACCCCTAAAGTTGGTTACTACCATCCTTGTTCAGCTTTCCTCCCCCCAAGTCCAGGAAGAACCAGTCTGTGGCATGATCACGCCGCACCAATGGGTCCCTCACCTCTAGGCCACTAATCTGATAACTGTCAGCCAGGACCACATCCAGTGTCCAGGCCTCCCTAGTTGGCTCACCCACCTGCTGAGTCAGGAACACATCCTGGAAAACATTCAGCAGCCTCTGCTCCCTGGCCACTGGTGATGACATAGTCTCCCAGTCTGTTTCTAGCATGTTGAGGTCCCCATTACCACTGCCCTTCCCTTTCCCAAACTACAGTGTCCCTCGAGATTTGCCACCAAACTTTCTTCCAGAGCCTCTGCCAGTGCAGGTGGTCTTTATACCACTCCAACCTTTATTTTCTTACCCCCTGTGTCAGCAGGGTGATCCAAATAGCCTCCACATTCCCCACAGCCTCCTATACCCCTCCAATACCAATGCCATTTCTGACTAACAGTGCTACATCACCCCCACTTCCCTTCCCCCTATCCTTTCTGAACATAGTGTAGCCCTCCAGATTTAGGTCCCACTCATGCCCTTGGGTGGCCAAGGTCTCAGTGACTGCTGCTACATTCACCACCCCCTCAAGTAGCATTGCCTGGAATTCAGCCATCTTGTTTCCTAAGCTCCTGGCATTTATCAGGACCACCCTCCACCCCTTCTCCCTCCTCTCCTTTCCTCCCCTTGAGCTTACATTTATCAGCTCCTGCACCCTACCTGTTGATCTATTTCCATATCTCCCTAGCCTCCTAGATGAGTGAAGACGTTGTTCCTCTTTTATCATACCTGCTGGCACTGGCCCTTTTTTGATCCCTCCCCCTTCACAAGTTTAAACCCCACCTTTCATTGGTGAAACCAGCTAGTTTGAGCTTTAGAATTTCCTTCCCCTCCAAATTTAGGTGCCGCCTGTCCTTAGTGTACAGCCCCTTATTCTCCCAGGTCTCCCCCCCCCCAGACCATACCCAAATTCCCCACACCACTCCCTAAGCCACTGATTTGTCTCCTTAATCTTCTTCTTGTTTTCCCCACTAGCACTTGGCACTGGCAGGATTTCCGAAAAGGAGATCTTGTAGCCTATGAAAAGGTTTACCCTGGCCAACTCCCGGAACCTTGCCTGAATTTCAAATTCACTATTTCCATTGATGTAATTTGTCCTCAATTGCACTAATATGTATGATGTCCCCTCGCATTCCCTTGCCAGTGAATATAACTCATGTCTGGCCTTGTGCACTGTCAGATCTGGGTGGCATTTGGTTCTGATCAGACAGGTTTTACCCTCCCCCTACCCCTCCCGCTGGATGCCTCTGATCATGGAGTCCCCCAATAGCAGTATGCTAGCATCCCCCTTCCCTACCCCTCGGATTTCCCCTCCTTACATGCCCCTCCTCATCATTTTGTCTGGTTTCTCCCCCCAACTAGATCCTCGCACCTCCCACAATCTGGGTGTCAAAGGTATCCCCTTCTCTATTGTCCCTGGTCACCCCCTCTACTTGTGTCCTGGCTGTCTTCATCCTCCCCACCCCAGTATCCTTCTCTGTATCTCTAGCCCCACTCCTGACTAATCCATTTGCCCTATCCATTTGCCTACTTTGCTTCCTGCTCTCTATCATCCCATTTATGTCCTGCATCTTCAAGCCTGTCTTGCCCCCCTGTTCCGTACCCACAGTCTCCTACTTGTTTCCCTGGTCCTCTTTTTTTCTTCTCCCACCCTACTCCTCTTCCCACATCCTGTCCAGGTCTCCCCCTATTGTTCCCTATCTTCAATTCCTGCCTCTTGCCCCCTTCACTCTTCCTATCCATCCCTGTCTCAGCTTCTCCAGCAACATCATCATCATTAACATCCTCCCGGCCCCCCTCTTCTACCATTGGGTGTAGTGGGTTAAAACAATTTGTGAGCCTTAGCCCATCCCCCAATGCCCCCTCCTTCCCTAACACCCCTCTTGGTTCCTTCTGGACACCCCCAGTCTCTTTTCTACTGCTGTGGAAAAGTTCACCTTCCATAGTTTCTACCTCCTGTTGGCTGAAACTTATCCCGGTCTTGCACCAACACTTCCCACTTCTCTCTCATTGTCTCTCCCATTTTCTTTCATCACCTGCCCCAATGCCCCCAGTTGCATCCTTAGCCAGTTTACCTCTCTCCTGATCTGCAAAAGCTGCCTGCAGAGTGGGCAACCTCCCTCCTGCCAGGCCCAGTTTAGTATGATCGCAGCCCCACAGCCCATGCAGCCTATACTCCTTCCACATATGCCTTGCTTGGTGGCTGGAGGCTACCCAAATTGTCCTTCTCCATAAATATTGGGATGTTCCCCCTTGACCTGGTCTCCTCCCCCAGGATACTACCCCTCACCCTTCTCCAACTAGCCATATTGGGAATGGTATAAGATCAAGACTTACAGCCCCTTACAGTTCTAACAGATAAAACACAGCCGTCATAACCAGTTCCAAATCTAGGGAAAAATTTAGCAACTAAACAGTTCTAAGAGATTTTAACAGCTTACTACAGCATTTAGCAACTAAACAGTTCTAATAGTTCTAACAGTTTACAGCAGCATTCATAAAGTATACTTAGCACTGTTTTACCCCTCTGTTACTATAACATTATTCTGTAGCAATCATATACCTAAGTATAATCCATATGTGTCCATGCCATGAATTCTTTCCAGATCTTCTTGTAATGTTATATCTTGTAACCTTATTATAGCCTTGTCCACAAATGTATCTATGTTATTTATTACTTTTTTGGACCAAAGGTCCTCAAGACCAGATTTTTTATGATAACATTTAGTTTGGAGAAACTCTTTTCTCTATTTCTACCACCTTGAAGCCTGTTTAAAAATCCTGCCAATACATTTTTGCCAACCTTTCATTCTCCATTTGCATAACTCTGCCCCAAAACTTGACTGCTCTTATATTTATTCTTGTTGTAAGTGCTGTCATTCCTTATTCAAGTCTCATAAAAGATGTCAAACAGTCTCTAGGCTGATTCAATGTGTTTCTAATAAATGGATTTTTAATAGTTTCAATATTAAGCTTATTCGAGTAGAGTCCTCAAAATTCACTGCTGTATAAGGTTTAACTCATTGTTTTGGCTTCAAATGTATCTTTTAATGCTTTAAATGAATTGTTAGCAAACTTGTTAGCAAAAGATCTTATTGCACCTGTTGTTTAATAAGATTTGTTCTTTAATTCAGTTATGTGTGATTTACAAGATGCATTCCTATCAAATATTACACCAAGGTATTTATATTCTTTAACAGTATAACATTCTTTAACATTTGCTATCCAGGATTTGTTATTAGTACCACAGTTTCCCAGAATCATTATTTTAGGTTTATCCACACTGAGTTCGAGATTCAGGTTTCCCAAAGAAGTCATAATGCTGGTCATATCCCTCTTTAACCCTAATGGGGTTTGGAAAATTACAATAGCATCATCAGCATAAAGTAATAGCTACATTTTCTCATTATTTATAGCAGGTATAAATGTATCAGTACTTTTAATGCTTTTGATTTACCTTTCAATATATACATTGAATAAAAATGGAGCCAATAAACACTCCTGTTTAACTCCCTTGTTACCATTATGTATTTAGTCCCTTGTAAACTTCACCTGAGCTACTTCGTGTTAGACCCACAGTTATGAACAATACTTAATATGCTGCATTCTATCTCTAAGCATTCTAGTATTTCCCATAGATTAATTCTATTTATTGAATCAAATGCTGCCTTGATGCCCACAAAACATACATCTGAATAGATCGATCGGGTACCTCCCATGAAGCACTTTCCCCTGCCGAAGGGCATTTTGAGAATTAATGGATCAAATAGGCCTGTGTGATGTTTGGTGGGTCCTACACCCCACTGACAGGGAATACACATTTACCTCTCAGGTACATGGGACATCGTCTCGCATAGACTACCTACTCTCTCAATCTCTTCTCCCAGGGGTAATGGACTCAGCTATTCACCCAGGCCCCCCCATCAGACCACTCTCCGGTTACCTGTCAATTTTCTCTTTCTGCTTTACCCCAAATTGGGGGACATTGGAAAATTAATAACCAACTTTTAAAAGACCCTGGAGTAACCGAACATGTTTCAGATCGTATCACTCAGTTTACTACTATTAATCAAAACTCTACCAATTGATTAGATATAGAGTGGTGTGCATTGAAAGCTTATTTATGAGGTATTCTGATTGGCCTGGCTTCAACCAGAAAAGGAAAAGAGATAAGCAATTATTGACTATACTAGCTCAAATTCGAGACCTGGAAACTAAAATTACCCCACTTTCTCCTGAAACACTCAGACAGAACTTGGTTATGCTTAAAGAGGCATACCTGGAACTTCTGAGAGAGAGGGAAGAATTTGCCATTTTAAAAACTAAAGCGTCTTACGCAGACCAAGGGGAAAAGGCAGGTCAATTGTTAGCATTAAGATTAAAACAGGAATCCTCCAGATTAATTGTAGCAATCCATTCTTTGCAAGATGGTTCCTTAAAGACTTCCCCAGAGGACATTATCACCGAATTCAGTGCTTACTATAAACAGTTATATGGACCTATGTCTCATACACCACCTATTCATCTTCTGGATAAATATTTAGCAAACTCTCATCTGCCCTCCCTCTCAGAAGTGCAGCAACAGGCTTTGCTATCCCATATCTCACACGCTCAGCTAGTTAAAATCATTAAAGACCTCCCCACAGATAAAACCCCTAGGCCAGATGGCTTCTCCTCTAATTCTTATAAAAAATTTGCTGACCAGTTGATCCCCCTACTCCTACCCCTGTATCAGCATATTATGTCAGGACTAGGCACTGACAAATCACTGTTTGAAGCCTTGATAGTTCATTTGCCCAAGCTTGATAAAAGCCCTGAATTAGTGACAAGTTATTGGCCAATCTCTCTCCTCAATCAAGATATCAAAATTCTCACCAAATTACTAGATGACTACATTAGCGTGGTCCTTCCAGATCTGATAGGTCCCGAACAAGTAGGATTTATGAAGGGCAGATCCTCCGTAGACCATTTGGGTACTCTGGCCCATGTCTTCTCAGCCTCCAGGGATGCATCTTTTCCTGCAGCTCTGGTTTCCCTGGATACCAAGAAGGCTTTCGATAGGGTCAACTGGAATTTTCCTTTTCAAACCCTTAAAGCTTTTCATTTTCCCTTGGAATTTCAAAGATGGATACATGCACTCTACAAGTCCCCAACTGCCCGGGTATCAGGGAATGAGGCTATTTCCAAGTTATTTCCCCTACAATCTTGTACAAGACAAGGTTGCCCCCTGTCACCTTTATTCTTTAACCTCTACTTGGAACCCCGCATACGTAGACTGACCGCATGCCCGGAAATCCAAGGAATCACTACCCAAGGTCACGAAATCAAAGTATCAGATTATACAGATGACCTTTTCCTCCAAGTATCTTGCCCAGTCACATCTATGCCACCCATACTAGATATTATTCAGGAATTCAGCACGGTCTCTAATTACAGGTTAAATATTGGTAAAACAGTAGTATTTCCCCTTAACCACAAACTTCTGAAAAATGATATCTTAGCATTAGGACTCACTTGGAAGTCAGACTCTTTAAAATACCTTGGAATTGACCTCACAAGAAATCCACTTCACCTTCAAAAATTCAATTTAGACTCTCTTGTACACACGATTACCCAAGATCTCAAACAGTGGTCCCTTCTTCCAATTTCCCTTCGGGGAAAAATCAATCTGGTCAAGATGAATATTTTTCCCCATCTCTTTTACCCTCTTAATTTATTGAATACTTGGCTTTCCCTTTCCTGGTTCAAAAAAGTTCACAGTCTTATCACTGACTTCATCTGGGCTGGTAAGAAGCTGAGATTGGCTTTCTATAAGCTAGCTGCCCCAAAGACTAGAGGGGGTTTACACCTTCCACAAATTGGTCTTTACTACTGGGCCAGTCATGCTAACAAATATCTTCGATAGATTTCAGTGACAGATGCTTTGTCTTCCATTCCTTTCACTCCAGTATGGCTGAAAATTGAGCTTAACTTAATGAAATCCCATAATCTCTCACCCTCCACACTTTTGTATACACATCGGAAGGCTCTCCCACCACCTGTATGAAATTCCCCCATAGCCATCTTATAAAAGTGCATTCTCAGCTTAGTTCATTCCTTAAATATAGTAATGCCCAGGATATGGCACAGACTATGTGGGGTAACCCCAATTTTAGGATGGATAACAAGGTGCTAGATGCTCAATGGTTGCCTGACTTAGAAGATTGCCCTCTTAATCTATTTGTAAAAGAAAATGGGACATGGTTGTCCTCCCCTGAAATTATGGCCAAATTCAGTCTCCAGCACTCTAGGATCTTCAAAGTTTTTCAAATGAGACATCTCCTATTGAAGGTGCTGGAGAACAGCCCTCCCCAACCAGCTAATATATCTTTCCATTCAGAATTAAGCCCCTTAGCAGGGCTTCCAAAAGCAGTGTCTAAAATATATAGTTCTTTATTTGTTTGGCTTTACCCAGACTGCTTTGGCCCAACTACATATCGGTCCTCCTAGTTCCCTGATCTAAACATAAATTGGCCTGCTTTGTGGCTTAATTGCCACAAGTTCATGACCCAGGACAGGCTCAGTCTAATGCAATTTCACATTCTTCACAACTTGTACTACTCTCTGCAAAAACTGGCCAAATTTGGTATAGTTCCCTCCTCCTCGTGTACCTATTGCATGCAAGATGAGGGCAATCTGTTTCACATGTTCTGGTCCTGCCCAAAAGTGGCCCCTCTTTGGGCTCTTATTAAGCAAAGGGCAGACCCTCTCCTGAGTCTGGAAGACTTATTCACAGTAGAAATTTGCCTTTTAGGGGATTTCACGGGGGTTTCAGTCCTCAACCACAAGTATTACATCACTTTAATATCTATGTCTGTCAAAAAGCTAGTGCTAAGACACTGGAAAGACAGTAAAGACATTACTTACAATGAGTGGCTCCAGGAACGATTGTCAAATCTAATAACTGAGAAAGCTATAGCGAGCCTCTGTAACAGGTTAAACAGATTTACAAACATTTGGGGTCCACTACATACCTGTTACTCCATATAAGGTAAGAGATAGGTGCCTTATCAATAAACAGTGGTGTAGCAATCGTACTCTGTGCATGGGGTTAGGGAGGGTAGGGAGGGTGGGTTGGAGGAGGAGGAGAGATCTGCCAAACTATCATGTACATATGTATAGAACACTTGCAAACTGTGGATTCTTTCTCTGTATTGCATAATCTCAATAAACTTTGTATGGAAAAAAAAAAAATTACATACATCTGAAGTCCCCTTTCTCCCATGTACATAGCTACCTATTAGATAGTTCAAAGTAAAGATCAAATTCAGCATGCTATGATGCTTTTTAAATCCACATCGAAAGTTTGATACCAACATATTGTCCTCCACCTAAGCTAAAAGCCTTTCTAGAATCAGTCTTGTATAGTTTTTGTGTATCACATGGAGTAAGGTGATACATTTGTAACATTTGGCGTCCTGTTTTTGTCCCTTTTTAAATAAAGGTACACTAACCACCTTATTCCAGTTAAGAGGAAGGATTAAATCATGGTTTATTATAGAAAATATAGGAGCAAATACATTTGCCCAAAAGTCGTGATTATGTAAAAATACTTTGTCTGGTAGATCATCCAGACCTGCAGCTTTATTTCTTTTTTGTGCTAAAATGCAATCCTGACTTCAGTGGGAGAAAATATAAATAACTCAGTACAATCTGCTATTAGAGGGTGTACATCCTGATTATCCAGTTCTTTTTGTTTATTAGAGTCATATATTTTGCTAAAGTGTGTAATCCAAACTTTCTCTGTAATCTTCCCATACACATTGTATCGTACATTTCTTTCATCACTTCCATAGGCTACAAGCGACCAAAATGTCTGCGTATCTTTCTTCCAGATAGACTCTTGAAGATATTCCCACAGTTGTTTTCTTATTTCCTTTTGTTTATAGTGTAATCGATTTCTGTATTCTACCTTAAGATTTTTCAGAGCTAATAAAACTGGAGGTGTAATAAGTTTTGCTCTTAGTTTCCCAACCTTTTGTATCTCTTTTCTTAATTGACCACATTCCCTTTCAAACCACTGTTTGTTGGTACCAACATCTGATTTTGGTCTATTTCTCTTTTTTGTGCATACTTGGGTTTCAAATACATTCATGAGGCCATCAAACTCCCTTAAGTAAGCTTCATTTATTTTAGATATCATACTCCTTATTCTATCAATTGTTAATTTGGTATACTCATTCCATTTTATTTTAATTTTTTTTCCATTTTTAATGCATATGTTTTGGCTGGCTTCCTTCTCCTGTTACTTATGTTTTATGATTTTTTATAATTAAATTTGAATTTACAACTAATAGGGAAAAGGTCGCTATCTCAGGTTTTAAGGATCTTAATATGCTTTACACCAATATATTCTGAGGCATCTATTATACACAGGTCCAAAACACTGTGCCTCTTAACTGTTAGAAAGATAATTTCTCCTCCCCAATCACCTTTTGTATGACCATTTAAAACATGTAGTCCAGGTTTTTCAAGAAATTGTGAAAGTATCTTCCCATTTGGAGTTAGTAATTTATCTTTTGCGTGTCTTTTTGGTATATTTATAGTATCATCAATACACTAATCTGTGATTGGCTCTTTGATCATATTCCCTATATGTGAATTAAAATCACCGGCTATAAAAAAAGTAACTCCTGGAAATCTGGTTTTTATGGATTCAAGATCATTACCAATCCATTTTACAACAACCTGAAACTCTTTTAGTCTAAATCATTGGGAGATATAAATATTGAATAATGCCTAAAGACTACTACAACCAGCTATTAAAACATACATATAAAACTCATTATATACACTTTTTTCCATACTTTTAAAATCTGGATCTGCGTCTATAAAATAACCAGTCCTCCTTTTAATCTACCAAATTTACTATTCCTATGTGCTAGGGAGATCAATGCTTTATAGCCATCCAATAATTGCTCTTCTACATTTCCCATCCAGGTTTCCTGCAATAATAATATAGAGAAGTTTATCATCCATTCCATACATACTTTATCCTCAAGTTTTGCGCTTCACCCAGCTATGTTCCAGTTCAACAGATTTATTATATAATCTTCTTTGTTTATAGCTTTCTGTCAGTTTGATTCATCAGAAATACTTATAGTGCTGTTTGAGGTAACACTGCTGATCATTGAATCTTCACCTGAGGTCACTGTGACAGAACTAGAGGAATCCTCCATTTCCAGAATCTCACAACTGTTAATTCTGACCCCCAGTTGTTTTCTTCCTCTCCTTTGTGGTTGTTCTGGCTCTTCACCCTCTAAGCTATGTTCTGTTTCTATAGGTTTCAGGTAAGTTGTAATACAGGGTTGTTTAGCAGTGGTTGCTCCATTTTTTCTAAGTGTAACATTAGTGGCCTTTTCCTCATGTTTCCTAATAGAGTCAGTTTCTTTTCCAAATCTTGTTACATCTAGAGTTATTTCAGTATTCAGGAATCTGTTTCTATCTGACAGTGTATGTTTTCTTTTGTCAATATTTTTTAGAACAATGCATATCCATCATTTAAATAGACTTACCTTGTACCTATAAGTCAATTTAATATCCAGCCACCCAATTTTATTGCCCATTAACCCTCTTATCAGGTTATAGGCTGCAAGCTTTAATATATAGTTGTTTTCATTTTTAGATTTTGGAATTCCTTTTATATAGATAGTTGGAAGAATATTACATGCTGCTGTTAAACATTCTTTTTTCTCCTCTACAGTTTCACTACCTTTCTCTTTTATGTTTTCCCCCTTTTTTACTACATCAGTAAATTTCACCTTTTTGCTAATAGTTCCTTTCTTGGATTCTTTAGTATCCACTATTTTATGTTTTTGCTTATCCATAGTCTTACTTCCTTCATGCTCCTTACTCAGTTATGATTTTTCAGCCTTAGTTGTTTCTATTTTACTGTCTTTTCTTTCTTTAGCAGTTTTTATTTAATTCTTCCTCTGATTTAATTCCATCATCAGCAGTTCTATTTCTTTAATTTCTTTATTAGTCACCTCTTCAGTAACAGTCTTTATTGATTTTTCTCCTTCACTTACTTTCTCTATATTTTTCTTTGATTGTACGCTGATCTCATTCCTCTCAGGCACTTCTTCCACTGCACAACTGCATTCTACATCTGTATTAACTTCCTTACAAGTTTCAGATTTTTTTACATAAAAATCAATAAAAGCAAGAAAAAATGCCAACAGCTCCAGAAGTTGAGCATTTTCGAAATTAATTTCCCTTTTTAGCACATTAATTTTATTTATTAGATTTTCATTTTCTTTCAATATTTCTTCTTGGAATGATGGGGTTCATGAATTGCAGTCACTCCCTCTTGCAGTTCAGGCTCCACTTGATCATTAGACCAGAGATGAGGTATTTTATCAAGTGATTTAGATGGTAGATATAAGCTATGATTATTAATATAGGGTGCAAGAAATGAATCAAACTCATTCAAGTAGTTCATACAGCTGTATAGATCTCTGGCTCACATCCCCCCAAATCACACAAACAGCATTAGACTCCATCATATTACCAATGATAATATCTGACCATGCCCCCTTGCAACTTACCTTACTATGGGGGCTCCCATCCTCCCCATTACCCTCATGGAGGCTCGGCCCAACCCTAATCAAAGAGGCAGAATTTAGAAAGTGGGCAGTCCAGGAGGCCACAGAATTCTTTAAGGCCAACTGACTTCAGATACCTCAGCCAGGAACACCTGGTAGGCTTTTAAAGCCACCATGAGGGGTAAAATTATAGGCTACTCAGTGGCCTACAAGAAGAGAAGGGAGGAGAACCTGAAACAGCCAGAAACTGCCCTAAAAGCTGCGGAGAGGAAATTCAAAGGGGAAAAGCACATGGTGTCTTATTCCCCCCGGGCAAAGAAATAGCAGCCTCACAATTGGAAATAAATATTCTCCTGTCACACAAAGCACAAGTAGCTATATATAGGCTCAGACATAAATACTGGGGGTGTGTGGAAAGTCCTGGCATACAGACTGGGGCACCAGAAGATGGCCTGTCACATAGCTGGGCTCCAAGATGGAACAGGAACAGTACAAACATTCCCAGACCCTCTAAACATGGTCATCAGAAGCTATTATCAAAAGTTGTATACCTCCTCAAGGAAGGCAGATACAATGGCCATTGAAAAATTCCTAACTAATGCCCCCCCTGTCCACTCTCACACAGCAACAGACTGAAGCACAAGATGAACCACTCTCCAGAGAGGAGGTGCAATAGGCTCTCATGTCCCTCAAACCAGGAAAGGCCCCAGGATGGCATAGGTTTCCCATGAAATTCTGGCCATTGTTAGCCCCCACAGTAAACCCCATCCTAAAGCAGGTATACATGGAAGTAGAAGCAGAGGGTATCTTCCCCCCTACCATGCAGGAGGCAGTAATTACAGTCCTCTCTAAAAAGGAGAAAAACCCCACCTTACCCAGCAGCTACAGGCCCATATCCCTACTGAATGTCGATAGCAAGATCTACACCAAAGCTCTAGCCCATAGGCTCAACCCTTTCCTCTCACATCTAATCCACACTGCTATGGTGGGATTTGTACAGTGTAGATACTGCTCAAATCACATCAGAACCCTAATTACCTTAATGCATAGGGCCACGCAACTCCCCAAGGCCACAGCAGCAGTGGCAATAGACTCTGAAAAAGCATTTGGCCCCCTGGAGTGGGACTACTTCCACATGGTGCTGTGGCATGTGGAGGTGGGACCTCACTTCAGAACATGGGTAGAGGCCATTTATAACCACCCAACAGCAAGGCTACTAACAAACGCAACCCTGTCATCCACATTCAGGCTGGGACAGGGTACTAGACAGGGCTGCCCTCTCTCCCACCTCCTTTCTGTCCTTGCTGTGGAGCCTCTGGCAGCATCCATCAGGCAAAATGTCCAGATACAAAGCATTATGATATTGGCAGAACAATACACCACTCTCATGTATGCCAGTGACCTTTTGGTCACAGTATCCAACTTACTGTAGATGAGGTCATACCCCCACTCCTAATAATGCTGCACACATTTGCAGCTTACTCAGGCCTAAAAGTGAACCAATCAAAAACTGAGGTACTGCCACTCAGCTCCAAATGCCTGCTGGTTGCAGTAGGTGACACTGGACTAAGGTAGGCAAGAGGGGGGATTACATACCTGGGGATAAAATTCACCTCTGACATCAGACTATGGGAATACAATATGCTCCCCCAGATGGCTGTCATCACCATGGATATGATAAGGTGGAAAAAGTTACAGTTGACACTGGCAAGGAAAATAGCCCTGATTAAAATTATACTAGCCCCTAAAATATTGTATCTATTATCACATCTGCCAATAGCCCTCCCCCCGGCTTGGTGTTGGAAGATAGATAAGGCAATTGGCAATTTCTTATGGGAAAGAAAGCCCCCTCAATACAGCTGGAATAAACTCCAAGCTCACTGGACAGAGGGAGGCCAGTGTATGCACTGGGTTGAAGGTTATAAATGGGCTTTCCAAAGTGTACAAACCCTCCACTGGTTCAGACCCCAAGGGGCAGAATCAGTGTAGTGGGTGTCTATAGAGCAGGAGGTGAGTCAAACCCAGTCCCTAACACTATTGCTCTATGATGGTCCAGCCAAGCCCCACAAGGAACACCCCACAACAGGCCCCTCAATTCAGATCTGGTCTCAGCTGCAGTGCAATTTGGGAGTGGACCTAACCCCTCAGAAACTCAACCCACTGTGGGGAAATAAAAATGTTCTCATTGGGTGTCACAAAATCATCTGGCAGGGATGGATGTCTTCAGGCATTCAAACAATACAAGACCTCTTAGTGAAGGGTACTTGGGACATAGAGACCTTTCAAAACTTAAAGGCAAAGTGGGGGCCTTCCAGCTGGGGACTTTTGGAGATATTTACAGATAAGAAGTGCACTTCAGTCCTTCCTTAGAAGAACGGCTACCAAAGGCACCCCCTCCCGGTTACACACCTGGCTTGCAAATTCCAGCCACATGGGCAGTAAGATATACTCAGCTCTGAGAGCCTCCATACCTAGCCAATCAAACAAGGCCAGGGTCAAATGGGAGAAGGCACTGTGACAGCCAATCACAGAGCAGCAATGGGTCGAATGCAGGAGATATGCACAGAAATCCTTTAAGGACACTAAGGGCAAACTGATCCAAAACAAAACACTACACTCCTGGCACCAGACCCCTGTAGTTCTGTATGCGGTGGGTACTCTGAAATCAAATCTATGCTGGAGATGCCATGTACAAAAATGGGATTTGCTGCACATTATATGGTCCTGCCCCAAAATACAGCCCTTATGGGAGCAAGTTCACCAAATAGGAGCCCAAGTCACGCAACAATGCAGTCCCTTCCTCCCACAGCTCTGGGTACTAGGAATGAAATCCATAGCCCTGCAACTAACATCCTTAGAACACAGGTGGCTAGCACAGCTGGCAATGCAAACCAAATGGTTGATCCTGTGCAAGTTGAGGATGCCCACAATCCCAGCAATCCAAGAAATAATGTCTTCACTACTAAAGACAGCCTCCTTAGATAGACTTTCCCACATAGCCAATGATACTCTCCCAGCATACAAAGCTTGCTGGAAACCCTTTTCCATTTATAAAACTCCAAAAACTGGGATAGGCTCAGCAAAGAACTTCCTCGCTCCTCACCCTCCGGGTAATATACATAGAGGCATCAAGGATCAACATAAGGCCCAGGTCAAAAGAATATTCCTTGTGTGTAAATAGTTTTTGAAGTGTAGAGTAGCAGAACTATGTTTCTCTGTGATGTTTATTTTTGTTTTAGGGTGCAAGATACTTTGGCTGCCCACCCAACTAAACAATGTTGGGCAGTGAGAGATGGTAAGTCCCAATTCTGTTTCTTCCTTTTCTTTTTAGACTGCACCACTTACATAATAAGAAATGTCAGTTTTAGTGTACTAGATGGTTTAGAAGGAAGTTATCCTTAACAGTATAGACGTGTAGCCATGTCTGTGCTCCATGTAATCCTCACTTGCTCACTTGTGCATATATATCTGTACTTGTACCTTTGAATATGCAATAAAAAAATTCAACCAAAAAAAAAACAACTCATTTAAGAAGGATCCATTTTTACTTAATTTTTTCTTTTGCTGTCATTTTTAGATCACAATTTATGCGAGTATTATCAGCTTCTGGCTTTGGTGTAACATTCCCATGTATAAGACAACCTTGGTTCTCATCATTAACCATATTAATTCAATTGTTATCCGTTTCCCTTTCACTATTGCCATTAGCAGTATTTTCCAACAATAAGACTTCACAGTTATCATGAGCATGCTCTCGTGATTGTTTAGTTGCATCTGGCTCTGACCTACGCAGTTCTGGTCCAGTAATATTAACTAGATTACTGGATGATTTATTTTCTGATATTCCATTACAAAACATGGATACTACTTCTTCCAGATTATTAATCTCTTCCAACAAAGGATGTGGGAACACTTAAATCACACCACTTTTGTTTTTTCCCATTGGTGATAAGGTTAATTTAGGATTGAAATTTGTTACAACCTTTTTATTGCCTCTTAATTCAATATGACTTACAATTGGAAGTAAGAACTGTGTTATTTTTGTGATATCTTGCTGTTCTTCCCCTTTAATATCTACTTTATTATGGTTGTTATTAGTCTTATGACTATATGTCTTTATTGCTTTTTTGTATATTATTAGACATTTTCTCCTTTTAGGGAATAGGTAAATATGTGATAGGCAAAAAAAATAATTGCAGCAGTCAAAAATCCAATAAGCAGCAGAGTAAGCAACAGAGTAAAATAAAGTAATTAGTTAGTAGACTCAGTTTTATGATGTACAATTCTTTTCAATGTACTTAAACTCTATAAAACCTTCTGGAAGTAAGGATCACATTTAAAGCAGCAGTCTTTCAGATCCTCTCAATCTTCCACAGCTTCTAGGTCTTCTATTGAGTATTCTATCAGTTTATGAAGGTCCCTTTTTTAAGCAGCACATCATGATAAGTCCAGCTCTGTTGAGATCTGTTAACAAGCCTTCCCTCAAGCGTCTTCTATCCTCCTTTATCCTTCGCTGACCCAGCTCTTTCCCAGAACACAGTGGTGTAGCACTTGGTTCCCTACAAAGTGAACTTCTCCTTGATGACTGATACACCAGCTCCACACTGTTAGAGCACACTAGCCAGAAAATGAGAAGAGAGAAGCAGGTGGGACTCAGATATCGATAATAGAAAAAAAAAAAAAACTCTTTATAATTTCTTTAATTTCTAGAACTGGATCCTTCCCCACTATTATGCATCTACATCTATAAACACTTAACATAAAATTATATTTAATAATGTAAGTGATCAGATCTGGCCTCTGTGAACAGATATTAGTTACATCAGTTTAATTTCTCAACCAATTATCCTTGCCTATGACACTAATAGGTACTAGTAGGCTAATAGGCTAACAGTATTGGTGGCTCAGCAGGTAGCACACTCACCTCTGAGGCCAGGATAGCAGAAGGCTTTGGGTTCTATCCCCACACCAGGCACTTGAGTTAAATCCCAATACTGACACTGCAGTGCAGCATGAGGGGAGTACTGCACTCCTGAGGTGATGTCTTTTGGATGAGACATTAAACCGAGGTCCCATCTGCCTGTTCTGGTGGTAGTTCAGATGGATGTTAAAGATCCCATGGCACTTTTTGAAAAAGAGTAGGGGAAATTTTTATTGCAACAACAAAACAGGGAAAGACAACCATAATTAATTTGCAGTACAATAAACTGAAAAGAAAACTAAGCAGGAAAAACAAAAAGAAAAGGAGCAAAATAAAAACAAATTGGTACAGAAATATCAAGAACACATAACATAAGCAGGAACATGTTGTCTAGAAACAGAAGACAGCAATTCATCCAATTTTATCCTTTAAAAAAGGAATTGCTTTCCATCTAGCTATCCATTCATCATGTCTCAGATATGTTTTCTCATACATACAGTGACTAAGCAAGTCATTTTCCAGTCTTTCAATAACACAGTGCGGAGCAAGATCCACTTGCTGTAGAACAAACTTACACCAGGCTTGCCATAAATGGAATTTGAAAAAGGCAAAAATAAGTCTTACAGTCCCATCATGAAGAATATGTGGAGTCAAAAAGAAACAACCCATCACCTCCACATATGTAACACACTGCCATCTAGAATCCTTCCATTTCACAGCCAGGTCATGCCACACAACTTGGACATGAGGACAATGTATCAAAAAATGTGTCATAGATTCCTCCTGAGCCACACAAGATTGTCTAGGGCACATTCTTTCTTGCAAGGCTTTATGCTTTGCATTCCCCTTCACATTAAGGTAACCATGACTAAAAAGCCATAAACCATCCCATATCCTAGTGGGGATTTTAGTGTCATGTAACCCTGCAAGAATTTTCCCATGATATTGATCCGGTATGTTTTTAAAATCAGGAGTAATAAAATGAGCTTTAGATTGGATGGTAGCTTAAATAAACTTATTAGAATGGGACAAAACACTATCCGGCCACAGTTTCCATTTTTTTAGTTTGGTAACAACAGGCTGAAGATAAATGGGGAAGGAATGAGCTGTGAATGTCCTTCCTCCCTGTGGAATCCAGATGCTATATAATCTACAAAGCCAGAAGTCTGCAAACAATAACCAAACAGCAGATTGTGGCTTAGTCAGGTCAACCAAATTCCTATGAAAAAACATACTAAAATAAAATGCAATAGGGTTAACAAAATTTAAACCACTTAATGCTAAGGGCAAGTAGAGGACACCCCTTTTAATGGGGTTCAGTCTACAACCCTAAATAATTTGAAAAAAAAAAGATGTAAAAGTTGAGTTGTGGAATGGCATAGACCACACTAAGATATAAAAAATTGGGGAGTAAAAACATTTTAGTCAGGAGAACTTTCTTTTGTTTGGTTTGATGCCACAGTTTCCAAACAGCCACCTTAACTTTAGCAACATCAATCTTTGTAGACCAATTCAGGGAGGCATTATTCCCCCTCCCAAAAAGTACACCTAATATTTTAATAGGCTCACTAGAAACTGCTATATCTTGTATCGCATCAACTGCATGGGGAAAATCACAAATAGGGTAAATAGAACTTTTAGATTTGTTTATAGAGGCTCCGTATACAGCTGAATAAGCAGCAA
The DNA here is from genome assembly GCA_016271365.2 of Neoceratodus forsteri. Classification (NCBI taxonomy): domain Eukaryota; kingdom Metazoa; phylum Chordata; order Ceratodontiformes; family Ceratodontidae; genus Neoceratodus; species Neoceratodus forsteri. Next base: position 1,361,474,206 of record CM057456.1, read on the forward strand.
TATGTTGCAAAACTCTAGCACCCAAGGCAGCATCTGAGACAAAAACACAAAGGTCATCCACATATGCAGCAGTTTTAACTGGAAGTGAGCCAGAAGCAGGAAATATACCATGGATAAGATCATCCTGATTAATCAACCTCATAAGAGGATCCAAACAAAAAACATACAGGAAGGGGCTCATTGGGCACCCCTGCCTGACTCGTTTATTAATTGGTATGTATTTACCCAGAAACCCATTGACCAGGGGAACCACTGAAGCATGCTGATACAACAAGGAAAGCCAAGAGCAAAATTCAGCAGGAAGGCCATAAGAGCGAATACATGTATAATAAAATGATGTGGAACCTTATCAAAAGCCTTCTCCTGATCAAAGGAAATAATATACCCAGTAATCGTTTTCTCCTTACCCTGTTCCACAAGTTCCCCGAGAAGGAGAAGATTGGTTTCTATAGTACGGCCTGGAATAGAACATGTTTGAGTGACGGAGATCAAAAAATTGGGCCACTATCAACAATCTTGCATTTAGAATTTTCATCAAAATTCTCAGATTAGTGTATAGTAAACTCAGTGATCTCCAATTATTGAGGTCACTGTGGTCACCTTTTTTAAAAATCTAAATCTGTACAGAAATGCATAAATGAAAATCAATAGTTTGATTCTGAAGACTCCAATTAAAGATTGGCTTAAGCACGTCCTTAAGGACATCACAAAAGGCTTTATAAAATTCAGAAGGCATACCATCTAACCCAGGGGCAGTGTCATTTTTCAGACATGATATTGCAAGTAAAACTTCATCCTCATGTATGGGAGCAGTAAGAAATGGGAGAACATCCTGAGGACAATCAGGGAGAGAAAGAGAGGACAGGAACTCCTCCATGGGACCATCCTCTATAAGGGAGGTGGTATACATGTCCCTGAAGTATGCAGTAACTTCAGACAGGATCTCAGGCATGGAAGTAAGCAAGGTACCAACACAGGATTTTACCTGGGTCAGAGACCTATCAGAGCTCTGCTTAGCACAGAAATCAAAAGCATCCCCGAACCCCCTTTTACCTTGTGAACAAATCTTGTGTTCATGAAACAGGGAAGCCGCCCTGGAATACTGCAAAAACTCCATCTCATATTTGACTGCCTGAACCTGGGAGGTCAAGTTAACATGCCGAGGGCTAGATATTCAAAAATTTGCCCAGGGGCTAAATTAGCATTGCCCGGTGGGGACACTTAGCCCAGAGCAAAAATTAAGCTATATTCAAAAAGAATAGCCCAGGACAAGCATCTTCTGAATATAGCATGGGAATGAGGCCGGGCAAACTGGGCTGGGAGTGCAGGGCAAACTTAGCCCTGGAATAAGACAGCTCTGAACATAGCAACCAGAAAGTGCAAACCACAACAGGAACACAGTGCACAGTGACGTGAAGGTAGGTCGAGGTGATCTATGTGGCCAATGTGTGGGCCAGCAAATATGTGGACCCCGTACAGCTGCAGGCAGCAGCGCATGTGAAAGTACAGTGTTCAAAACTGTATAATATTCCCCGAACTGTTTGTGCAGCGCTAACACGTTTGCGTAGGTTTAGCACAGAGCTAAACCATTTGCCCAGTGCAAACACGTTTGCCCGGCACTAAACTTTGTCATATTCAAAAGTGACATGCAAATGAGCCTACTTAGGTAGTCTCTGGGCAAACATCCAGATTAGCATCTCATTGTGCCCTGATTTGCATGCAGTTTGTCCAGCGTCACTGCAGGGTCCCACAGCTCCATCTGTAGGTCAGTCTGGAAGTACAGGAGCTGGCCAGGTCCGACCACAGCTCCATCTGTAGGTCAGTCTGGCAGTGCCTGATGATACCTGTAGGCTACATGTAAACAGTACAGCACAGCATAGAATATTGTACCCCCGGGGACAACACAGAATACTGTAGGCACAGATGGTGGTGGTGCTGCATGCAACAGTCACACTGTAGGTCATGCTACAGTGCACAGCAGACACTACAGTAGCAAGGGGGACAGTAATGTGTGTGGACACAGCACTACCTATGGTGTGTAGGGTAGTGATGATGACTGCACTATACACAGTGACAGGCCCAACATGCAGGTGTTTACTGATAGTGGACATTACTGTTACACTGTTGTGTGACCCACAGATGCCGCACCTCTGGGATGGGATGCTCACAGTGACATATACATGTCCAGCTTTGTGTGCTGTGGCAGTTGTACAGCTGTGCGGTATGTAGCCAGGGGGGAATATATTATCAGAAAGGCACACTTGTGTTGGGGTATTCCCAATACTGGCCCATGTGCACTGCGTGATGTGTCCTAGCCTTGTGGCCACACCTGGTCTGTGGCACAGCCTGGCCACCCGTACACTCTTCCCCCAACTTCCTACATGCACACAGCACTACATGTGTATGCTGGCATCTGTTGGTGTACACAGAAGAGTGGTCCACAGGTGTGTGCACTATGGCCACACTGCCATGCTGTCCACTGGCGGCAGAGTCACCACTTACTGCCTGGCATGGCTGGGACTGGTGGCAAATGATGGCATCATTGTGATGCCATCATTGAGCAGCATGTTTCCTCTATGTCTGGCTTTGTCCATGTGTCATATTTATTTGTTAAGGTTGCACAAAGCCACGCAAAAGCTTTGCAAACACTGCACAAGGCCATAATGTCACACAAAGCTGATTGCCCAGGGTTAAGACTACCTTTTCCTGTGTGGTAATGTGCACAGCGCTATGTGTCACGCTAAGTCACACAAGACCACTTTGTGCAGTGCTAGTCGCTGAATATAGCATTGCATCTGTATTCATGTATACACACCCTCAGTTTTCCCCTTGCATACATTAAGAGTTTGCCTGGTGCTAATGCAGTTTGCATGCACTATTTGACCTTTTGAATATAGCAAACCCACACTAATCCCACACTAAACCTGTGCAAACGGTTTGCGCTCAGCTCAAAGTTTTGAATATCTGGCCCTGAGTATTAATAGCAGAGTACAGTTTCTCAAGTTGGTTTCACAATGCAAGGTATTTTTATACCGAGTAACAGTGTGGATTCTAGAAAAATGTTTAACCAAATTTTGAGTCTCAGCCTTAGTTTCAACCCACCAGGTGCTTAAGTCTCCTATTAAACCAACCAAAGTCATATGGGCCCAAATGAGATCCTGAATGGATTGAACCAGGAGATCATCATCGAGGAGGGTAATATTAAACTTCCAGTACCCATTACCTTGAGGCAGGTGCATCCCCCAATGCAAGGAGGCAACCAAAATCACGTGATCAGAAATCTCAAAAGGAACAGTTTTAGCTTGTAACACATGCGCATGAGAATCAACAAAAAGAAAATCAACCAACCTTTGAAGAAGGTGTATCCCCCCCTGTTTATGAACAGTCCTATAAACATCCTGTAAGTGACATCCAGAAATTATGTGTTTAAGACAGCTGGTATCACAAAAATCCTTAACAGTAATCATTCCCCTGTCTTGCTTGGCCACCACACAATTAAAGTCCCCTCCCCAAATCAGATGCTTAGTAGTGAGAAGATAGGGTTTAATAACAGTAAACAAGTCAACCCTGTCTTTTTTCGAACAGGAGCATAAAGAGGGATCAATCTCCATACAGAGTTATTGAAAACAAATCCAACAGACGTGCCCTCCCTGAAAAAATTTCCACCAACTTAGTAACCTTAAACCTATCACCCTGAAATAAAACCCCAACACCATCACAAGTATCTACCCCAAAAGAAAAAAAAGAAGGACCCCACCTCCATAAGTTTTGAGCCACAGACACCAAGGATTGGGAATTCTTGCAGAAGACAGATATCAAAGGCTAGGTCCTGCAAAGTATGAAAAGTCACCAACCGATGCCAATAATTTTTAATACTATTAGTATTCAAAGTGGTTATACTCAGCATACAGGTGGAAGACATTTATGTAAAGAACAAGAGAGAAGGGACAGGTCAGGAAACTTTACCCAGTCTAGTGCTCCGGTGAGGCCTGACTCCATGCCGCCAAGGCCTAGACTGACCCCCAGTGTCAGGCAAGGCATCCCCCTCTGAATCAGAGAAAAGAAGGGTCTGGGAGGATGTTTCCGAATCCCCACCCCATTACTGAGAGGGATACCAACATTAGGAAAGGAAGCTTTACCAATTTTAGATCTGGTTCTGGTCTGCTTAATAGCTCTATGCTTGGGTGTGATTCCCAGCTCAGGGGGTGGCATAACCACCTTAGCCCCAGAAACCTCCGAAGACTGTTCAGAAGACAAACAGTCAATCCTTTTAGAAGGAGCAGGGAGATTAGCATCCTATTCCATAGGCAACCCTTCTGGAATCAGAACTTCAGAAGCAGGAGAAGGGGGGGATCCACAATGGGAAATTCTACCAAAGGTACAGCCATAGGCACAGTGTCAGGAGTTGTGGGGGGATTCAGGACAGAAACACCTTCAGGGACAGGTTTGTGAGCAGCAATATCTCTTTTTTGGGCCTCAGTAAGAATAGTATCCTGATTAGAGCGATCAGACCTGTTGTGAGTAGCCCAAGGACAGGACCAAAATCCATGTCCCATATCATCACAAAGATTAAACTTAAGTTCATTCTTGTAATCAGCACTGGAGTGACCATAGGAGAGACAGAGATTACAATGCAGACAATCACAAGCAGAACTAAGATGCATGTATGACCCACATTTGAAACACATTCTAGGTTGGCCCACATAAAAACAATGACCCCTCTCCCTCCTCAAAAACAAACTGTTAGGGAGATGGATAGGACAAATATTATTGTGTCTAAGTCAAACTTGGTATTTCCAACCCCCAGTCCAAAGATGTTCAGCATCAAAAATCGGTTGAGGAGGCCCCAAAATTTCACATCTTTGCTGCAACTAATGGGAAATGTCATGAACTGCAACAGCTTCATTATGAGACAAGATAGTAACAAGTTTAATTGCAGGTCTGGTTCAGGGGTTAGCCCAAAAAGAGAACATCTCACAAGCTCATATTTGGCCCAAAATCTGTCTAAGCCCTGAGGGTTTTTAAAACTAATGTCATAAAGGCCATCACCTGAAACATGATTAAGGGCAAAAATGTCATTGGTAAAGAACCCCAAGGATTCTTTAATCAAGGACCTCCCCACATAAATCCAATCAGGAACTGTAGGCAAACCCCCCAAGTACTGCAGCCTAACAGCATTTCTCCTCTGCATAGGAGGAGGTTGTCCTCAAAAGGTGTCCCTTCGATGAAATTCCTCCCAAGTATGTTTAGCTTGTTCATGGGTATCTCAGTGAGGGCCTTGTGGGGCAGAAAGACCATCCATTATGTCACCCCATGATTGGTTTGGTACTCTGGATCTGGTGCCTTCATCTCCTGATGAAGAGCTTGACAACACCAGGACTTTAGGTAGACCAGAAGGGATAGTTTCAGGCAGCTGCACATCTGCAGCAGGCAGGTCTAAATCAGAGTCAGTAATAAAGGAGGGAGGCAAGGAATAAACCCCTTCAGCAGCAATATCCCCTGATGCAACCACAGACTGATGAACCCCAGGAATAGGGCTGTGCTGTGGGTCAGGAATCCAATGGCTCTCCGACACAGGTTTCCAACCAGCACTCCACAGGGAATGTTCCAAAAAATGAGAGACACTGCCTGGTCTACTCATGAAATCTCCCACAGGATCCTCATTCCCCCTTAAAACACATAAGTCTCCAGTGGGAGAAGTAACTGAATTAGGCAGAGAAACAGAAGCAGTACTCACAGTAGTCAGAGGAGGAACAGTACCATGTGGTTGAGGAACAGGAGAGAGTCTAGAAACAGCTGAGCAAGAAGCTGAGGCCTCTGAGTCATTTGCATGACTTGTCTTTGATGCTGATGTGTCATCACAGAGGTTGACAGCTGGCAACACAGCAGGTAAAACACTCGGCTGTGGTGGTTGCGAGAGAGGGAAAGCAGTGCATTCACTTGGGGCAGACTGAAACTGGGGCGCAATGTTCTCTGAAGGACCAACAGGAATAACAAAAAGAGACTATTCAGTCACAGCAATGACTGCCAAAACATTTGTAACAAGCAGACATTTTAGCCATAGATTGTCAGCCATTAACAAGCTTGCAGGCACATTACCAACACTTTCTTCCATTCCAGAAACCATAACTTCAGTATCCTCATGTAAAGTATGTGAAAGGATCTCCCCAGCTGGACCTGCAGGAGTGGATATCTGCTCTTCTGCAGGTACACCAGCACACTGAACGTCCATCAGAGTTGCAGCCATTGGTCAGCAGCACCCCTACCACAAGAGATGTGGAATTTCCCCAGTGCCTTGGCCAAATTACCCCAGTTAACTAAAAATACCACCAACAGCTTAATCTGGTTTAAGTCAGTTGGCATTCATCTGTTTCTCCTTCCCCCTGGGCCGTGCCTGAAAATAGGCAGAATTTGTCTAGTGCACTTACCCGGTCAACAAAAACTAAATAAAAAAAAAAATTTAAAAATAAATATATTATTATATCATTTGTATTAATTGTCTATTTAATAATCTAATTATTTATATTTATCCAAGATAAATTACAGCTTGTAATATTCACCTCTTAAACCTACACCCAAATGCATTGCTCTATTTATATGCCTTGCCTTCTTAAAAATGTTTTCCCAGTCTCAATAAACTTAATTTACTTACTTTCTGTTCACTTTTATAAATGCACAGAATCATATACAGTCTCCTCTGGCACAGCCTCTGAGGTAAACGATTCCAAGGTAGATAAAGGTTAAAACGCATTTGTCTCAGGCCCGTAATCGGGCTGCCAGACTGTATGTAAACAGAGACAAAAGGAGCTACTGGCCAGTTCTGGGAGAACTAGCCTACTAAGCCAGATAAAAAAGAAACTCCTTGGTCCACAAAAATCACCACAGGCAGGAGACAAACCACACTTTTCTCTAGCAGGGAAGCGTTGGATGCTGGAAGCAGAAAAACAGCTTTTTCACTAAAAAAGCTAAAAACTAATAACTAAAAATGGCTAAAAGGTAGCAACAAAAATGTTTAAAATGCACAACAGCCACAGTCAAGGTGTTTTTAGGACAGTGTTACAATGGCATCTGATCTGCTGAGAATGACAAGCTAGCACATGCATTTTAACCCCCCCCAGAAACCACAAAAAAAAAACAAAAAAAAACTGAAAAACATGAATTCATTAAATTTAGAAGATTTATGGAGAAAAGAAAATCCTAACACATATGAATTCTCATTTTATTCCAACCACCATCAAGCACATTCAAGAATCAATTGAATACTAAGATCAGGGGAACTTAAATCAAAAATATTGCAAATTTTCTATGACGGAATAGTAATCTCGGACCACTGTCCCTTATATGTAGAAATACAAGGAGACAATATCAAAGTACACAATAGATGGGTTATGGACCCCTGGCTGTTTCATGATAATGACTTTATGAGCTTTACTAAAGATGAATGTAATAACTTTTTCTTTTTCAGTAAAAGGGAGGAATGCTCATTAAATACTATATGGGAATCATGGAAACTTTATATCAGGTGACAAATCTCCCACTACACTTGCAAAAGAAATACAGTAAGAAAAAGGCAAATAGAAACAATGGAGAAAGAAATTAAGAAAGCTGAAATCAGGTATATATACACACACAAAATGAAAAGGATCTAAAACTCTAGGAGAATCCAAAACTGAACTGCAATATATTAGCAGATGTAAAAACAGAAAGGCTTATAATGAAAACTATGGCTAAATATGCACAGGCAGACAAGTCTAGCAAAATCCTAGCCTATTTATTTCAGAGAGGACTGAAAGATTAATAAAAGAAACTGAGATTTCAGAGGAAGAAATTGTGGATCATAACAAAATTGATGAAGAATTTAGGAAATTCTATGAAAATCTATATACTGTACATCCTAAATCAAAGAAGTACAGCAGAATATCATAAATAAGCTAAACATTCCTAAAATAGGTAAAGAGGATAAATTAATGCTAAATTATAGAATAACAGAAGAGGAAGTAAAATCAGCTATTAAGCTCTTACAAATGAAAAAGACCCAGGTGCTGATGGGCTTCCATCGGAACACTACAAGATGTGTATGACACAATTATCACCCATGCTAACAGATTTTTTCGACACTTTTTTGGAAGAAGGAGGAGTCACAAAAACTTTTCTGGAAGCTCTAATTATTTTAGTACAAAAGAAGGGAAAATATCCCATACAGTGAAGATCATTCTGGCCAATATCACTTTTAAATGTAGACAATAAAATATTTACCAAACTACTATCTAAAAGGTTAGAAAAAGTACTACCTGGAATAATTCATAAAGACCAAACAGGCTTCATCAACATAAAAAAAGGCTTTAATAATATAAGGAATGCTTTAAATGTATTAGCAGTAGAAGACCAATAAGAAGCTTTAATTGTATCATTAGATGCAGAGAAGGCATTTGAGAGGGTGGAGTGGGATTATCTTTTCTCAATAATAGAAAAGGCAAACTTAGGAAAGAATTTAATAAAATGGGCTAGATTGATCTATTCACACCCCACTGCACAGATTCTAACCAATAATAACTTATCCCAACCTTTTGAATTAAAAAGTGATACTCAAAAGGGTTGCCCCCTGTCACCACTGCTCTTTGCCCTGACAATAGAGCCCTTAGCAAACTTAATAAGAGATCATAAAGACATAGTTGAGCTCAAAAGTGGAAATAAACAAGTAAATATTTCCCTATATGCCAACAATATTTTATTATATATAAAAGAACCTAATAAGGCTCTCAATATCATAATGTTAGAGATAAAGGATTTGGGGTTAGTCTCAGTATATAAACTAAACTGGGACAAATCTGTAGCCATAAACATAGACTCAGAACATAAATCAGTTTCAGCTAAAAACTATCCCTTTAAACTGGAGAAGGACAAGATAAAATATTTAGGTATATATTTAGCTCAGAATAGGAAAGAACTAATAAGGTGAAATATTGACAATATACTGGAAAAAGCAGAGGTTTTACTGGAAAAGTGGAGAGATCTTCCTCTGACTTAAACTGGCAGAGTCCAAGTGATTAAGATTAATATACTACCCAAAGTACTGTATACATTTCAGTCATTACCAATCAGAATAGAAAATAACTAGTTCAAAAAAATTAGATAAATTAATAAAAAATTTCCTTTGGAATAATAAAAAAGCAAGAATCAGCATGAAAAAACGTAAGACTCCTCAGGCAAAAGCAGGACCAGACCTTCTAGCCTTTAAAGATATAGCAAGTGGCAATTATAAATCAAATTGGAGAACTTTATGAGGGAGAACATCCATGGTGGTGCATTATGAAACAAATGAAGTAAAATACAAAGCGCCAGCTCAATTACTTTTCTCTAATATGGGGAGAGAGAAAAGAAATAACATTAAAAATGAACTGATGAGGATAGCTTTAGAAACATGGAATGAATACCACAGGATAACTAATGAAAACTTGAGAATTAATATTTGACACCTATATATCTAAATAATAACCATTTGCCCTCAAAAAATATGGAATATAAAATCTGGGCAGAGAAAGGAATCATTTGCCGAAACAATTCATATAATGAAGACAACTTTTTTATGTCTTTTACACAATTAATGGGCAAATACCATATTCGCCCATGAGATTCTTTTATTTTTTTTTACAGTTGAAGACATAATATAGCAAGGAACTAGGTTCCGGTCTGGCAAAACCCCCAATGACTACAATGCAAACACATTTAATGAATGATAGAACTAAAATAATATCCAAGCCATATAATTTCATGATGAAAATGGAAGGATCACAAGTTATAAAATTAAGACAAAAATGGGAAAAAGAACTTAACATAAACATTTCAGATCAAAAATGGAGTGAAATGATCACAGAAATAACAATCTCAATCAATAACAGACTAAATCAAATTCAATATAATATCTTTCATAGAATGTACTATATACAGCACTTGTTAAATAAATAATTAAATCTCAGTGACATGTAATAGATGTAATCTATCTATGGGAACCCTGGAACATGTGAAAGCTGCCTGTAAAGATATAATCCCTTTTTGGGACTGTATAATTAAGGTCTTAAACAAAATCCCAGGTATAAACATGTCAAGAGCGGTTGAACTCTGCATGGTGGGTACCAGCTCTAAACAAAACTTGTCCACAGATAAACTGGGGAAAATTTGAAACATTACCTTTCTTAATGCAAGACGATGTATAGCTAGAGGGTAGAAGAATGAAGAACCACCAACCCACATGCTGAAAAATGCCTTACATGCAACTTGGGGTTTTCTCGTTTGAGGGCTTACTCCTCTATTATGGTGATGATAACCCTTCTGAAACCTAAAACTGATGCATTGGTATTACCTCCTAACCCTTCCTCCAACAAAAAAGAAAAGAAAGAAAAACTGCTTTGTGGAAAATAAAGGAAAAAAAAGGACCCACCAAAAACAAGATATTGCATCTTAGTTGTGCTATCCTGGATAAATACAGTGTAAACACTTGTAAAAGCAGGACCCCATTGAAAATGAGATAGTGCTTCTGTTATAACTTGTTACAGCATGCAAGCAAATATGCTTGACATTGACAAATGCATGTTAGAACCATGTGATGTTATGCTGAGTGAAGTACGGTATGCCCAGGCCCGTTGCCAGCTGGGTTTTGTCAGGTTTGAATGAACTCCCATTTTCTCTTACTTTTTTTGTGAGTTTTTGTATCGTCTGGCCCTTAAATTCATTCTGACTGCAGGCTTATGTCATGTGGTGCACAGACTTGCCCGGCACGCCTTACAGAACTTGACATCCACTGTACCACTGATCACCGGGCTCCTGACATCAGTGTGAACCCATGCTTGCTGCCACAGTCCCTCTCAGATCCTTCGCACCACAGGATTCTAGCAGTCCCATCATCAAGCAAAAAGCTGAAGAGATGTCAGGGAGTGTCTATGCCTATACAGCAAGCCTAATTTTATGTGATCCTGTTTAACAATGTAGTTGACATGTGCTGCAAATGAGAGTAATTCATCTAGGGATACACTGAGATACTTAAGTGAGAATACCTGTTCCAGGGTGTCTCCATTACTGTTAGTGATGTTAAATTGGAAAGCTCCTCCCTTGGGAGCTAGAGAATAGCATGGTTTTATTTGTGTGTTATTTAGGATAGGTAGGTTCTGTGAGAACCACCTTTCTACAGCACTGAAGCTACAGAGGGGGTTCCAGGCTGAGTGCCTCCTGGTTAGGGCTGCTGGTATAGATGACTGCATCATCAGCATAAAGAAGAACCCTCAAAGGGCAGGCTATACAAATAGGCTAAACAGAAGTGGAACCAGTATTGATCCCTGTGGGACACCAACAGTAACATTGTGGTGTCTGATAGGGTACCATTAATCCTTACATGTTGGGACCAATTGGTGAGGTAGCTTTGAAACCAGGACACTGTCTCTGATGAGAGGCCGAGGGAGGAGACTTTGGTGAGGAGGAGTGTGTAATTGACTAGATAGAATGCTTTTGTTAAATCGATGAAGATGAATCCACCCAGATGCCCACTGTCAAGCTTCCCATGGAGGAAACTTGTGAGTTCCAATAAAGCAATGCTTGTAGTGTGGAGCCGTCTGAATCTATGCTGTTGTGGGCATCGTAAACTGGGTTTCCAGAGGTAATCTGTAAACTGGTCAGAAACAATTTTCTCTAAAGCCTTGGATGGAGGGGAGAGGATAGAAGTAGGTATGTAATTGGACACAGCTGTACGGTCACCACTTTTATGAACGGGAGTGACGAGGACTGTTTTCCAGATCTCTGGGAAATGTGAGAGTCTGAGACTCAGCCTGCTCTGCTCTTCCACACAATAGACTGATTGATAAGTTCTCTATGTCTATGATCTGAACAAGCTTTTTCCATAGCAAGTGTGAGGAGTTTACCCATTTCTTTGCTGACAAGGTGTCCTCTATAATGGCCAAGATCTCCTCAATTGGCCAATCATGGGCCAGCAGTGGCCAGCAGCTGAGAGGCTTAGACAATCTGCCATCCTGGGCAGAGTTTTGACGATTTGTAGAAAAGGAGGTGTTTCAAGAGGGCTCTGGGTTGTGCACCACCTGCAATACTTTGAAGTCTCAGCCTGCCTGGCTGTTGATTTCTTGTCGGGAATCCTTGGGTCCCCTTTTCATTGAGATTGTCAGTTGCTCCCTTTCAGACGGGGCCTTCTCCATAGATCTGAAATGGTCTGGGTTAGACTCCTTTGGAAAAAAAAAACATCTTTGGACCCTGTTTGTCTCATGAATTATTGACCTGTCTTGAACCTTTACTTTTTGCAGAAGGTGATTGAGAAGGTGGCGGTACAGTTTGAGGCTCATTTGGTTCAATATGATGTCTATGAGCATCTTCAGTTGACTTCAGACCTTGTTACAGCACTGAGACTGCTCTCATCAAGGTGCTCAATAATCTGCTCATTGCAAGAGACAGAGGGCATAAATCCATTTTTTCCTAGATCTCTCATTGGCGTTTGATGCGGTGGGCCATGGGGTGCTATTGAACCACCTGAGGCACTATCTGGGACTCACTGACACAGTTTTGTTCTAGCTTGAGTCCTACATTACTGAGAGAGCACAGGAGGTTGAACTAGGTAATTTTATCTCTAGTACTGCTGTGCTCAACTGTAGAGTGCCTCAAGTTTCAATCCTGGCTCCCATGTTATTTGCTATGTATATGCTACCACTGGGTGAGATCATCAGGCAACATGATGCTGAGTTTCACTGCTATGTGGATGATACTCATCTATACATGTCCTGTTGACTTGATGATGGGAATAACATGATCTTAGTGGTGGAGTGGTGCCTTTGTGAACTCAATGACTGCATGGCCTCCAACTGGCTGAGTCTTAAACCAGGTAAGACAGAGGTAATGCTTGCCAAACTTGCTCCCTGTGGATCAGCAATGAGAAGTGTAAATGCCATGTTGCCAGCTTTAAATGGCAATGCACTTCAAACTGTGAATGTGGTGAAGAATCTGGGCATCACCATGGACTGCAAGATGACTCTGCAATCCCAGGTGTCAGCTGTAGTTCAGTGGGTCTTTTACCATAATATTGCTTGGATCAAACCACATCTGCACACGGGGACTTGGTGATGATAGTACATGCCATCATCACTCAAGACTGAAAAAAATGCAATGCATTATACTTCAGGTTATCTGGATATTTGATACATCGGCTGCAGTTGGTCAGAATTAGAGATATTCAAAATTGCTGAATTTGATTACGTGAAATATTTTGTGTAATTCATCTGTTTCATGAAATTTTTCATGGAAGCGAAATGCAGAATTTCGCCTGCACAGTGCAAAATTTCACCTGCAGAGTGCAAAATTATGTCCATGAAATGGTGAGATTTGCCGTTTGCAGGCAAAATTTCTTCATTTTTGGGTGACATTTTGCGGGTGAAATGTCACAACTTCTCATTCCGCAAAATATTTTGCAAAATGGACGAATTACGTTAAATATTTCACTCGGTGAAATTGCCAGTGAAATTCGCCAACAAAATTTAATTTTGCAACATCTCTGTCCAGAATGCTGCCATCCAGCTAGTAACTGGAACACCCCAAAACACCTGGCTGCAGGGCAAATAGTGTACTGCAGCTAATAGGATCACTGGTAGTATAAAACTGCAGGTCTCTGCATCTCCCTACCCTACAGTATCTCCTGAACTTAAAAAGAAGCAAGAAATACCAAAGAAAAAGACAACTTCTCTATTTTTACTTCGCTGTGTGGCAAAGGGAACTCTGTGACAGCTCTGAGAGGCAGACAGTTCTCCAGAACACTTATTTTTAGATAGCCATTGTAAGGGTTGTTACCGACAGGTTTTAACTTGGGGAAAGTCTATTTTGGGACAGTAATAGTCATATTTTAAGCATTTTGTGGGATTTCTGTGTACTTTGCTAAACTCTGCAAAACACTGGAAGTAAGTTGCCTAAGCACATGTGGTTTCATTAGTATATCTCTAGCAGCTAGTGCAAGCATTGCTGGCTGCAAGGCAAATAGAAGCTGTATAAGCCAGGAAACTGGTCAATGCAGTTTTTATTAACACTAGCCAGGAACCAGAAAACTTCACCATCATGGACATATGCAAGGTCTGTAATATGTACAGTGTATAGGGGATTAAAGGGGAAAGTAAAACTCACTTGCATGAAATGCAAATATATAGTGGAACTGGAGAGGTAGATTTCTGGTCTGAAGGCAAGGTTGGCTAGGATAAAGCAGATTCATGAACTTGAAAGCTGTAACAATATAAGTAGGTTACTGTATGAGAAAAGAGAAGATCAAATAGATCACAATAAAGACATTACACAAAAGCAAGCTGAGACATGTATTGTGGAAAAAAGAAATTATATAACAGGAGAAGAGGAGGAGGATATACTATTAATACAAGCTTCTAGTGGGGAGAAAAGGAACTGAAACTTATGTCTTGATACAAGTAGTGAAAAAAGTAGTAGTGATTCCACCGAGGAGAACTGGACTGGAGTTCCAGGCAGAAAAAGTGCTAAGAGGGACAGTGTGGCAGACTGCCACTTGAATCTGACTGCTAATAGATTAGAATCTTTAATGAGGACCAGACTCAGAATTCTCTGATAGTAGATTTAATGGCAAACGAGCATGATCCACAGATACTACGAGCCCAAATAGATTGCAAAATCCACTGGAAGTGCTAATGGCTCAGACAAATGGGGCATTAGATGAGCATATGGTAGTCACATGAAAAGAAAAAAAAAATGTGCTAGTATTAGACAACTCCATTATTAAGATTTACCAATAAAATTATCTGCAAGGACAACAAGGAATATACTGCTGTTTATTGCTTAACAGGGCTAGTTTTAGTAACATAAAGGCCAGTCTGGAAGGACTGCCAAAGGGTAATGTACATAAACTGGTAGTTGTCCTGGATGATGAGATCAAAAAAGACTATAGATATTGGAGATACATTGAAACAAAAGGGATGTAAACTTATAGTCACTGCCATTTTATTGGTCCCTAGGGCAGAACTAGGAAGGATATTTGCAGTAAAAAAACAAAATGCATGGTTAAGGAAATAGTCAAAACAAAAGACAAAAATAATGTTTCAAAGAAGTTGCAACCACTTTGCCGAAAAAAGGGGGTGTATATAACAAATGGCCTACAGCTGTACAGAAGGGGGCTCATTATCTTAGGAGACAGGCTAAAGAGGACAATCAACAGGGTTTTAAACTGAAAAGTGAGGGAGGAACAGCTTTAAGCCAAGCTGTGTACAACCACTTAGGTAAGAATTCAAGGCATAGGAAATTAAACTCCCAGTCAACAAAAACCAGAGGAGCTCAGATACTGGGGATATGTCTCTGCTGTGCATGTTTCTTTCTTATTTCAAATCTCACCATTTCTATGAGTGTCATGATTTTTCCAGAGTCAGAGTCTACAAACTGCAAGCTGTTTTTCATATACAGTAGTTGGCAACCCCAGTGGAATCAACAAAGTCCAAATGGTTATCATCTTTCAGAAAAAGAGATGTGCAAGAACAAGGGGACACAATTTAAAGATAGAGGAGGGCGGTTCAGGGGCAATGTGAGGAAGTATTTTTTCACAGAGAGGGTGGTGGAGCATGGAGCAGCCTTCCTGAGGAGGTTGTGGGGTCTAAAACTGTGGGAGAATTCAAGAATACATGGGACAGACATAAGACAATTCTTGTTGAGGGGTAAGAAGAAATAGGCTGTTGGTTAACTAGGATCTGCAGCTTATCCTGTAGGTAGGGAAATGGACAGACTAAGTGGGCCAAGTGGTCCTTATCTGCCATCAAAGTCTATGTTTCTATGTTTCATATGACAAAGCAACCAGACGAACGTACTATCTATATGGGGAAAAATAAAAAGCCTAAAACAGTAACTAACCTGAAATGCTTAGTAACTAATGCAAGAAGTATTGCAAACAAACTAGATCTATTGGAATATATAATAACATCCAAGGACATGGATGTAGTTGGGATCACATCATGATAACAAGAGCAAAAAAAAAAAAATACAAGCATAAGATGATAATAGAAACTCTGGAAGTATTAAACAAGGGTAAGAAGTTTATAAAAGCAGGAAACTTCCAAATTGGGCAATATTATGTGGAAAAACAGCATTCAAGAAAGCATTTCTGGAACTGATCAATGACTGCAACTTACACCAACTAGTTGGGGACCCAACAAGAGGAAGTGTAATACTAGATTTAGTTATTATTAACAATGAAAATGTAGCAGCATCTGCAGGGTACAATAAACTTCAGGTAATAGTGACCATAACATAATAGAATCAGGATCCACATATTGCAACCTTAGGAGGGCAAAATTTAGTGAAAGAGGAAAAAGTTGAAAAAATGGAAACGGAAGGAGAGCAGGCAATAAACCACAAGAATGTGGAAACCCAGTGGAACATTTTTAAAAATAAAATAAATGAACTGGGCCGGAGATACTTTCCAATAAGGAAGAAATATAACTGAGGGAGAATACCAATCTGTTGTACAAAGCACATTAGGAGATTAAGCAACAAACAAGCATTTGTCAATGTCAAATGTTGTCTTGCTGGCACTGGCATTGGTAGTGGAGGAGTTAGAGAGATTCATACATTAATAGGAATGGCAGTGACGTATGGAACTGATGCCAATCCCACCCCTCAGAGACTGACAGGCATTGAGGTGTGCTTTTGGGTCATCGGCCATAACGCTCATGCTATTTCACCTCACCCTACCCTGCAGACTCTGACAAGTGTTGCGTTATGCTTTGGGGTCATCATGCCTTACACTCACCCCATTCCATAAGGAAATACATTGAGATTGGTGCAGTATAAGAGAATGGAGTGAACCTTGAGGCTGAAGAGTCCAAGGCACACCTTGATGCCTGTCACTGGCTGCAGGGTGGGGGTGGCAGTAGAATGGCATGAGCATTACAGCCGACAATCCAAAGTCACACCCCTGATGCATGTCAGTCTCTGCAGGGTGGGACGTTATGGTTAGAAATTGTAATGCCCCAGGCATTTGTTGGTATTTGCACTCCAAATTTTCAACAAGGACTTTTGTGACTTCACCTCATGAAAGCATTTGGGACCTCCACTCATGAACAGTGGCACTGTGATTTTGTTAATCTGTCCCGAACATTGATTTTCAACAACAACTGCACCATTCTGCACCAGATGTGTGAAAACACATTTCAGGCAGGATGTGAAAAATGACAGCTGTACCATTCATAAGGAGGTGTGAAGAAATGGTAATGTTCAAAATCTGGAGTGAAAATATTAAAAATTCTGAAAGTTATGAGCGTGCCTGGAAACTGTGCAATGCACGCTCATAACACAGTCATTTAGTGGAATTTTTTCACCAAATTTTCAACATAGGCATTTTGGGACCTCCGCTCATGAACAGTGTCACTGTGATTTTCTTAATATGTCCCAAACATTGATTTCCCACAGCGACCACGCCACTGTGTGCCAGATTGTGCGAAAACTCATTTTGGGCAGGATATGAAAAATGACAGCTGTACTGTTCATAAGGGTGTGTGTGGAAAAATGGCAATGCTAAAAATCTGAAGTGAAAATATTAAAAATTCTCGAAGTTACGAGCGTGCGTGGGAACTGTACAATGCATGCTCATAACAACAGTCATTTTTTGGAATTTTTTTCACCAAATTTGCAGCATAGGCTCTTTGGGAGCCCACCTCATAAACAGTGACACTGTCATTTCATTACTCAGTCCCAAAAGGTGATTCTGCGCTGTGACCACAAAATCACGTTTTGGGACCGATTAATGAAATGACAGTGACTGAATTCATGAGGTGGAGTCCCAAGAACCCCATGTTGAAAATTTGGAGTCAAAAGTCACAAAAATGGCTGAGATATCCACCTAAGTTGAAAACCTCTCATTTATGCCATTATACAGCTTACCGGCATTTCTTCAGTCTACGGTCGGCTTTGAAGAGGGCAGATGTGTTCCCGCTTCACCAAAGATCATTGTGCAGGGCTCCAGAGGGAAGTATGGGGTGAGGGGGGTATGGGGAGTTGGGGTGCACAGAGGGTGGGTGCGGGTTGGGGGAGGGGGACATTGTGACCACGAGGGACCGTTTTCTCTTTTACAGGTAACAAAAAATAAACAAAAAAGACATTGCGGGAAGGTTTTTTTTTCCCCCAGGTTTGCTTTGGGCACACTGGGGTGGGCTCCCAGTGTGCCACCTGTGTTTTTTGGGGAGGAGGAGGATTGAAGCCAATGGGGATTGGGCCCCCCATCAGCAGAGAAAGTGTTTGTGTTTGGGGGGGCATGATGCTGAGGGGGATTGGTCTTCTCCCTCAGCACACAAATTCACAAGGGGGACATTAAGCTGACAGGGATTGGTCTCCCCTGTTGGCAAATGAACTGGGGAGGGGGCATGCCAACAGGGGGATTGGGCACCCCTGATGTTGGCTTTTGCAGGACTGTGAGAGGGGCATGGCAATAGCTGCTGCCATGTTTATTGAAATGTTACACTAGGTAAGGCACACCCTGCAATGATGGGGTGCTCCCCTATTGTAGCGGCAAAAATCTTCCAAGTTGGTGGCATGCTTCTGAGCTGTTGTCATAGACAACGTGCTCATTCATTGGTGCCACACAGACCAGCCCAAGAAAACAGTGGCACCATTGACCACAACATGGCCACACCTCCACAACCTGCTACTCCAGCAAGCTGTCACAAAATGTTGCTTGCACTGCACGCTCAAGACAACATAAAAAGGCTATGAGAGAGACAAATCGTGAACATGCTGTTTAACTGTGTAACAAAATAAAGGGGAAATATAAGAAAGAAATAAGGAGAGGAAAAGCAGGGATGGAAAAAAGAATATCTAGAAATGCAAATGTAGGGGGTGGCTATCTCTCACATGTGCACCTGGTGCCCCCTCACACATTGACCTACCTTGGGGTCAGCCTGGGTTCTTTTGGGTACAGTACTAAAATAGGGCACTAGGAACAGGTTTTGGTGATTCCACCTGGGGCAGGGGTTTATAAAGGCTACCCAATGTGGCCCTAACCTCCCCCCAGGGACAAATGTTGTTTTCCCTCAAGCACACAATCACCTTTTCCCCACTCAATAGCAATACACACAAAACAATAACCATGAATACTAATTGTAAAATAACTAACCTCTGATTTATTACAGGAAAGGGGGAAGGGGAAGCAGAAAACCTAGAACAAACAAATTTGATTTCAACAATTTTCTACACACAGTCCTTATATCACCCCCCACAGGTGCACCTGTCTTTCTTGGAGCCATAAGAGTTGTTACTGTCCTGGGTACTTCACCGAGTCACTGAGTTGCTGGTGGTGAACCAGATGATGTAAGGTTGAAGACAATTTAGAGAAATGGTGGGAACAGTCTTTTGAACTTGAGCTGGCAGAACTTGGTAAGGGGCCCTAATTGGGTTCCAAAACAAGCGAAAGAGTAATGTTTCACTCTTCTGCCTGGGATTATCTTGCAGATTGACAAAATCCTGTCCAGGACTTCAATCTCTTTGTTTCTAGCTGAGTAGCTAACTAATTAACTTTGAAAAGAACTCATTGGAGCCACAGCCCAGAGGCATTCACAGTTTCTGAAGGTTTTGGGGTTGCTGTGAAAGAATAAGGCTTGGCGGTACCATTCTGAATGCAGCAGACAGTCTCTCAGGGAACAACAACTGCAGGCTGAAAATTCTAAGTAGGTGCAGGATCCTTCACCCATGCTGGGCCTTTCATCATCTTTGCCTCTCAGGCCTCTGATCACAGTTTACTTCCCAGGCCTTTCATCATCTGGTGGTATAGCGGGGGGGGGATACAGCCCTCATTCCCCAGAGAAGGAGAGCAGCCCTACAGGTGCTTGATCCACCCCCCCCAAGCTGGCCCTCCACCAACACAGGCTAGCTACTGAACCCAGGTTGCTGGCATCGCAAGTGGTAGTGCTACTTCTGTGCCAGTGGGTCAGCAGGCCAGCTAAATGCTCCTGTTCTAAAGCCTCCACATTAATTTGTAAAATCCCCAGGGGCAGAAAACCTGTAAGAGGAACTAATGTTCAAAGTATATATGATAGAAAGAAAAGGATATATGTTATTATTTAATGTTCTGTATGTGTCTGTATGGGCCTCAAATGTTTTTTCCTTCTTCCTTTACAAAGGAATGTATTGGGGTAATGAACTGTAATGTGAAAACATGGAATTCTGTGCACCACTTCAAGTTTAAATTTTCCACATCATTTTTTATGATACAAACTTAACTATATGGTATATCTATTTAGCGTTTCTTTTGTTAAATTAAAATGGCATTTAAGTATTATAAAAAATAAGAACTAAATATGCTTTATATTATAATAGTTATGGTCAGTAAAATGACATTTAAAAGCTATGGCACTATAGTTTTGTATAAAAATTGCTTTTTAGAAAAAGTGTTTGTTTTTATCACCTTTGAGTGGGACTGATGGCAACAAACCTTAGCAGTGCTGTTTGTGCATATTATTAGCAAATCTCCTTTAATACTCTCTTAGAATTTTCAGGCATTTGGATTGCAGAATTTCCTTTATTACATAGGTTTTTTGCCTTTTATTTTTTCAGCACCCATTGGTTTGCTGGAGCACAGCTTTGCCAGTGACAATAGTGTTGGATTTTTTTTGCTGATGCACCACAGCAGTGCTAACTGCACTGACAGCGCAAATAACCAGGTTCAGAAGAGAGGAGCTTCACTTTTTTCCCTTTTGTTCTGAAAAATGCTTGAGAAAGGGCTAATTTCATTTCAGCCTGTGAATTATGACGATTCCAACAGGAGGATGGCATTCTTGCTCTCCAGCATGAGCCTGGCCAGGCAAAGATAAACCATAGATTTGAATGTCGATACTGACAGGACTATTTCCAAAAGTTCAACACAAAAAGGTAATATCAGACATTTATTCAATGACTTGGAGAAAGCAGTGCTGAAGGAAATTAATTTACATTATAATATGATATCTCTACAAAAATATTTACTTAAACAATGGGTACCCTGGGGCCTTAGACTAACTAAACTCCCTGCATGTGGTTTGGAAAAAATGCATTATCACCAAAGGTGGGAAGACAACTTAAAAACATACTCTATTGAATTAGTAAAAATACAGATTGATGAGGATGATTACCAAAAAAAAAATGACCCAGAAAGAAATTGAGGAGCTACATAAGCAATTAGAAGAATTTGGGGACAATCCTCTAATAAAGGAGTTAGACACTAAATTGACAGTTAAGGCTAAGAAATTAAAGAATAAACTGATTGAAAGGAAAAGGGTTAAACTATTAAGGGATGAGAAGGATTATGCTAATAATTGGTCATATAAATGGGACAATAAATATAAATCTAGAGGCAGACAAAGATATAGAGGTCGCTCTAACAGTTCGATCAAGAGAACTTGTTCAAATACTACATCACCTTCATCTGCCAAAAGTGTAACATTTTCAAGTTCTGAATCTGTTAATGAGGTTGGCAACATTGCAACAAACTCATCAGTCTCAAAAAAAAGAAAAAAAGATCAAGGAGAGGACAACAACGTCAACAAGGATGTGGACTAATTAACCAATTGAGTGTTAGACATGAAACAACTGAGCAACTGTCTGTAATTAATCTCTCTAATCATTCTCTTATAGGGGACCAATTGAATTTTTTATCTAAAGGATTGCCATTTATCTAAATTATATGTAAAAAAATATCTTCACTATCTAAATGAGTTTCAATTGTATTGTGATTTATTTTGTCTTTTCAGAAAATTAAACTTGAAAAAGCTTTTTTCTAATAAAGATCAGCGTAATGACACTGAAATAAAAAGTCAGTCTGAGATGGAAGAGCTAACAGCTTATACTGCTCCATTATTAGATTGTTTCACAGGATGAATTAGAGCAGTTGTTAGCAGAAGGGGCCAATGGGTTTGAAAGTAATGGTGGGGAAGGACGATCACAGTCTGGAATATTGCAGGGCTCACAGACTCAGTTGGTTAATAATACAATTACTGATGAATTGCTAGGAACTATAGCTTCTGAAACCTGTCTGGCGGCAATTAAATTAAACTTGAGAAAGCCTTCTTTTTCTCAGCCCCCTTCCCCAGGAAGTGAAGCAATTCAAGCTTTTCAGCAGCTTGTCTTGAAAAACACTGCATTGTGCATTAAAGGTATTAAGGAAAAAAAAATATATGGGATAATTTGATGAGTGGGGAATGACAGGCATTAAAAGAACTGAAAGGAATGAAAAACATACTTATTAAAAACTCAGATAAGGGTGGAAATATAGTAGTCATGAATGGAACTGACTATGAGAAGGAGGCTTTACATCAGCTAGCCGATACTACTACTGTACATATAAATTGTTACAACAGAATCCTTTAAGGGAATTTAAAGAGCAACTGCTAGAATTTTTAGCTTTACCCTTAAATGAGGGCTGGATTACGGGGGATTTTCTGAACTGCCAATTCCCCACTATCCCGGTTTTCTGCCATATACCCAAAATTCATAAAGATAATAAAAACCCTCCCAGATGTTCAATTGTCTCGGGATGTGGCTCATTAACAGAACCTTTAGCTTTATACTTGGACAGTTTTCTGAAACAGGAGGTGAGCAGGTTAGACTCCCACCTATGTGATACTACATCAGTACTCCAGGAATTGGCTGGGTTTATTTGGCAAAAAACATATTGGTGGGTCACAAGTGATGTGTCAGCACTATACACTAGTATAGAACCCATTTTAGGGATTACTGTGGTTAGATCAATTTTGGAAAATTCGCAATTTAAATATCCAATCAATTTTATTTGATTAGGTTTGGATTTAATTTTGCACTCTAATTTTTTTATGTTTAATGGCTTTTTTTTCAACAAATTAAAAGTACTGCAATGGAATCCTCGGTCACACCCTCATATACCAATCCCTTTATGGGTTGGTGGGAGGGGAGGTGTGATACAGGACCCCACCAGTAACCAATATTTTCATCATATTATCAAATACAAACATTTTATAGATGATTTGCTTATAATTTGGGATGGTAGGGAAGTAGAAATGTTGGATTTTCTCCAGTATTTAAATGATAATATTTTGGGTTTAAAGTTCACAGTACAGTGTGGACAAAATGAGATTCACTATTTAGATCTTACACTGCAGGGAACTGTGGGTGCACCAGTAAAAACTAAAGCTTATAGAAAGCAGACTGCAGGAAACAGTGTCCTGCATGGTTGCAGTTCACACCAGAAACACACAATTGAGGTTCTATCATATGGCCAGTTGATCTGGCTAAAAAGGAACTGTTCTGATCCAGCATATTTCCTACAAGCAAAGGAGAAATTGTTTTGTAGGCTAAGGGAGCAGAGATACAAAGAAAGCATTTTAAATCAGGCATTGAATAGAGGTAAAGCCATGCAAAGGAGGGAACTCCTCCAGTACAAAGAGACAGAACTATTGATACCAACAAGGTTGTTTTTTCCATAGAGTATGGCCCCGGTTCTATGGATTTAAAGGCTATAGTAAAGAAACACTGGCATGTTTTAGGGATAGATAGTGATCTTAGGGACATTTCAAATATAGGACCCTTTGTGGCATTTAGGAAGGCTATGGGCTCTTTTGGTCCATAGGGAATTTAAAAATGAGAAGAAAACTAATACATGATTGGGGGACAAACCTTTGGGTTATTTTCTTGTAAGCACTGCAAGACATGTAAGTCAGCTGTTCAGGGAACTGAGTTAAACATTTAAGCTATTTGGGAGAAAGGGTGGTGAAGATAATCAATTTCTTCATATGTACCACCAAGTTTGTGGTATATGTCCTGTGGCACTCCTGTGGGAAAGTGTATGTAGGGCAGACCACATGTACCTTTAAAGAGAGAGTACAGGAGCACTACAGGGCTATCTAGAAAAGAGATTATCACATCCCATAGGTAAACATCTTGCAGCCTTGGTGGACATTTTTAACCATCACATGCCATATATGGGTATTCATCATATTCCATGTAGATTTAGAGGGAGAAATAGACCATTAGAATTGGATAAGGCAGAATCAATGTGGATATTTTGACTCAAAAGCCTCAAACAAGTAGGCTTTAATGATCTGATGAATTGGCAGCCATATATTCATAGATAAAAAATAATAAAAATTTGATTGTCATGTATATTTAAATAAAACATATGTTTAAAGCATTTATTAAAAAAGGTATATGTTGTTATTTTTTATTGCATGTCTCTAGGAGGGTTGGAAGTGTTTGTTTTTGTCCATTAGATAATGGATATTTTTGATATAAAGGCATTTAAATAGAAAGCTTTGATAGTCTGATGAACTGGTAGCCATTCATTTGTAGTTCAAAATCAATTATGTATACTGTTTAGAACCTGTAAGAGGAACTAATGTTGAAAGTATATATAACAGAAAAAAAGGTATATTTTATTATTCAATGTTCTGCATGAGTCTGGATGGGCCTCAAATGTTTTTTTCTTGTTGCTTTATAAAGGAATTTATTGGGGTAATGAACTGTAATGTGAAGTAATGGAATTCTGTGCACCACTTCAAATTTAAATTCTCCAAGTCATTTTTTATGATACAAACATAGATATATGGCATAATGTTTGTGTATTTTTTTATATTAAAATGGCATGTAAGTATTATAAAAAAATAAGAAATAAATATGCTTTATGTTATAATAGTTATGGTCAGTAAAATGACATTTAAAAGCTATGACTCCATAGTTTTGTATAAAAATGTGCTTTTTTGAAAAAGTGTTTATTTGTTTTAATCACCTTTGAGTGGGACTGATGGCAACAAATCTCAGCAGTGCTGTTTGTGCATATTATTAGGAAATCTCCCTTAAATGTATGGGCACATCAGAACTAAGGAGAGCTGGAGTGTGCTGCACTCATTATTCACTTAAAAGGTGGTAAGCACTGGAATGGGTTAATTGTATTTAATTGTTTGCACTTGCACTTTGAGGGTATTTAAACCCAATTTTGTTGTAGCTTGGTCATGCCTCCTGACGAAGGGGTGGCATAGCCCCGAAGCTCTGAGGCTGGTTTGAGAGAAGTGAAGCAAAGTTTATTTCCACAATATTTGCAATGGTTTTCTTACATTTATGTAAGTATTGCATTTTTGAAGCAATAAAATACTCTCTCAGAATTTTCTGGCATATGGAGGGCTCTATGATGCCGGTTCGACAACCCTTTTGTTGACAGGCATCTTGCCAACAGGAATCATGTTGACCGCAAGTTGTGGTCATCATGATTCCTTTTTGTCTTCCGGTCCTTTTTCTTTTATCTGGGGGCTCTGCCCCCCAACTTTAGGATTCTTAACTCCAGTCGGAGTTACTTCGGGGTGGGGGGGTGCAGGGCTGGGATACAGTGTGCCCCTGTCTCGGGCACACCAACACAGTGATCTGTCGGCAAAGTGTTGATTTTGCTGACAGGATTGTAGTTCACTGTGTTGGTGTTACCCTAAGGGGTGCATACCCATTTGGCATGCTGAATTTCCTTTATCACATAGGTTTTTTTGCCTTTTATTTTTTCAGCACCCACTGGTTTGCTGGAGTGCAGCTTTGCCAGCAACAATAGTGCAGAAGACTATATGCCCTAGTCCCAATTGTCCTGATGAGGCCAGGGAACCCTTTATTTGGTTTTTGGGGAGCCCTGTTTGGCTCTCGGGGCTCCCAAAAGATGAGGCACATTGTTTGTGCCTTCCAAGGCTGCAGGAGCCCATGTGCACCTTGCTCATATAGTTCCCAGTCCGAAGGGCTATAATGGGACTGGAAAAACTCCACAAAACACGCCTGGTGGGGTCTTACACTTGTTCCCAATCTCTGCTGCCTGAACTGGAGCCTGGGATCCATTTTTGGTAATATGGCTGAACAGCCATGCTATTCTTGGGAGCCTTTGGCTCCTTTAAGGCTGGCCACACATGCGCAGTTAGGGCATGCATGGCCATATTTGTTTACATCCTGGTCCAGCTCACAGCCACCATACAGGGCAGGAGACTTTTAAAAACACCCAGAGGCACAAAGCGGCACACTGGACATCAGCCCTGCTTTCCCTAAGGGGCCGAGGAACTGGAGGTTTCTTGGACATCAGCCACAAAGCTCAAGGATGGAGCCCTGGCCTGAATCCCACCAAAGGCTCATTAAGGAAGCCCTCTGATCCTGATTCAAAATGCAGGGGACCAGAGGCAGAAAACAAACACAGTTGGACAACCGACAGGCCACAGCTCACTCAGGTAAGCCCCACACTGGTGGGGGGGGGGCTTACAAAAAAAATATGTTAAAGTATTTAACTGATACATAAAGAACAAGAAGCAAGTTTTAAGGGTGAGTGGTCTGGCACACAACAATGGTGGATGGGTATTAACTGGGCTCCTGCAAGCACTGAATGTAATGCAGCAATGACCTATGTTTTATCTCCTGGAACCAGACTTGAGAGCAATGGAAATACTTCTATAACTGATGGCAACCAATAAATCTACAAAACAGCAGTCAGCTCTGGATTTTGAGCCATTAACTAAAGAGGTTGTGAACATGGGGACCCTCGAACGCAATCAAAGAATATGGCACCAGAAGTGGGAAAGGAGGAGGAGGAAAAAGACACATCTGAACAGTCAGTAACCAATTTATCAACAAGAAGCAGGAAATGAAAGCAGGTTTTGTAAACCTATCTGCACAAGTTAGTCATATTCAATCTGTAGTAACCACCCTGGCAGAAACCTCTACAAATCATGCCAAGCGTCTCGTCGAAGCTGAATCGAGAATCAAGGAGTAGGAGAGCCAGCTGTCAGATATTGCAAGGGACCAGAATATTCTAATGGAACAGGCTGCTACATTAAAAGACATAGCAGACAATCAGGAAATTAGAGGGAGAAGGACTAACATATGGCTAGTTGGTTCACCAGAAAATGGTGAGGGGTGTGAAGGCAGAAAAATAATTTTAAAATGGATGGTGGACAAGTTGGGGCTTGAACCAGAAGCAGCAGATTTTGAGCTTCAGAGGGTGCACCAAATGGGACCCAGGCCAAGATAACATGATAGACCATGGCATTATCTGATGAAATTCCTAAGATACCCAGATAAAGAAAAAGTCCTGAGGGCAGCTTGATCGGCGGCCCTTTGGAGATGAATGGCAGCAGAGTAGCTGTTTTTCAGGATTTCAGCAGGGACTTGCAAATACAGAGGCAAAAATAGAGTGGGGTGAAAGCTACATTACAATCTCTTGGATGGGAGTACTCTCTTATATACCTGGTCAAACTTAAAATAACATGCTCAGGGCATCCACTCATGTGTTTCAACAAAACTATGTATGCCAAAGAATATGTCCAGAAAATGGAAGAGGAACAGGAGTCAGTCCAGGAATAGAGATTTATGTGCAGGAAAATAAATTATTGGCAATGTAAGTTTCTGCAAATTTCTCTCTCGAAGGGTCGCTGGCTGTGACATGCTGTATGGGGGATAATACTGAGACTATGCACTAGCTATGCCTGGATGCAGCCACACGGGAGCATGGTGTCCATCTTTGTTTTTCGATGCTGTCCTTGTCATCGAGATGGCAATGTAGGGATGGCATATAGACTAATTGTCTCTATTTAGGCTGATTTTGTTAAGGCTGTATCTGTATCGGCTCATCCTAAATAATTCTACAGACCAGTGTGAACAATAAAGCTTGCATATAACACACTGCGGTAAAATAACTGGGTGAAGGAAGGAGCTCATATCCATGGCATCGGAAACCCTGTGGCTGCCCTGCTGCCATGAGGTGAGGGTCTTCTCCTAATATGGCATCTCCAGCTAGATCGGGGCTGAAGATGTTGCACAAGTTTGCTTACTGCTGCTGGGAGTAGCTGTGTTGTACGGCACAGTTACAGAGATGCTGACAAAGTATGAGGTACTAACAAATTGGATCGGCAGCGGGTATGATCCCCATTGAAGTTAGAATCTGTCTCTGTCAGCAGTGAGGGGTATACTCATGTGTGTTAATATATAGCCCTCCCTAACTGTTCTGCACAAGCTCAGTTCCAGATACTATCTCAAAAGGGCACATACCTCTCAGGATGTGTCATGTTTTATTAGACTCCATAGATTTTCTTTATGGAGAATATTTGATTTTCGACTAGGAATCCATGTACAATGCACACTATACAGAGGAGCTACTTGTACTGACCTTGAGTTTTAAAGGGATACCCCGTAGCAGATGCGATGATAGGAGCGCCATGCCTGCTTGACAGTGCAGTGTCCACATGGAGAGATTGGAATTAACAGTGTTGATCTCTAACATGAGTGGGAGAATCAAGCTGGACTATTAAATATCACTCTCACAGAGGGGGAGGACCCTGCAGTTGATCCCAAGGTTGGTCTTGCAAAATATGGACATTGCTGATGGTTAGTAGTATGATCTTTGTTTGACTCCCACCATGTCCTTCCCTCCAACTGTTGCTAGGGCAACAGGTTTCAGCAGAGGAAAGGATAGGGACAACTATATTGCCTGAACCTCCAGTGATGCCACAACTTGCTATTAACTTTGGATTAACAGCCTTACCACTAACGGCTGTTTAGTGGCCAAAAACACAATGAATGAATGAATACAATGACAAAATGGCAATGATTATTATTATAGCAGGGCAACACTCATGGAGATTTGGGGCAGTGTGTTCAGAATGGTGGGTGCTGTTTTATGGATCATCTAGGGCATGTGACAACCATAGTAGAGTGCAGGAGGTTGCAGTTGACCACGGGTCGATGTCGGTGCCTCAATTTCAAGGGAGAGATAACAGTTCATTAAATTACATGCACATATGCTTATTTTGGGTCCTCTTGTACAGTGAGGTGTTTTTTTCTTTCTCTTTTTGGGTGGGTTCCTTGCTGCAGTGCGTGTGAGGTTCTGTTATGGTGGATTTACTGTGAAAGAATTAAGCCTGTGTAGTTGATTAATGCCTTGGGGACCTCATGAGGGAATTGGAGCAGCTGCTCTGAGATACGGGAGTACCCGAGACACTGCAGGGCTTTCTTATTGGTTTGGATATGCACAGCAAGCTCCTGGTGGGTTCCAACTATTAAGAGAGTATGTGTCAGGGTGATTATGCTTGCCAGAGATGTGGTTAATCCATGAGAGGGACAAACTTAATTTTTCTTGTAGCAACGGATGGGTTGTGGTTCGTTACCTCACTCCCCACAAGCTGGAGAGGGAAGGGAGATCCTGAAATCATCCATCTTAACATTATGCTTCATAACCAAATTACTGTTTAATATAGTACAGAAATTAGGTGCTAAGCTCAGTTCTAGTTCACCACCATACAACAGGTGGGATGCTACACCAAAATGGTGTTACTTATGGGAGGGGGGTCTGGGGTTTGGGGTAATTCTTCTTATGGTTGTGTTGTATGATGGAAGATATGTGACTGAGGGAAATACGGTGTGGGTGAGGGGGTTTGATGGGGTATGAGGGGAGTTGGTTCAATAGTTTCAAATGTTATAAAGTTGGTTATTCGTGTTGATATACTGGTGTTTATGGGACATATTAAGTTGGGGATGGCTTCATGGATGAAATCAGTGGGGTGGGTGGGAGAAGGGGAAAAATGTTTCAAAATTCAATAAGTTTTAGGATGTTTTCTTACAAAATCAAAAATGGTACTGGTCACTTAATGATGCCTATGACACTTACTACTGAAATGTGGCTACGTAATGAGATTTTCTTTAGGATGAAAAATGGATAGCAATACTTTTTGTATATGGCCATGGAATGTGAATGGTTTAATATCATATGCCAAAAGAAGAAGGGTGCTGGCTAAGGAGAAGGCCATGAAAACAGATGTCCTTTGCCTGCTGGAAACACACATGATAGAAAAGGGGGGGGGGTTGTTTGGCTCCTATTTCTCTGGCAAGGCAAGAGGGTCGGCAATCTGGCTATGGCCAAGATTCCCAGGGCTGGTAACTAAAACCTGTGTTGATCTGGGGTGGTGGTTTGTCTCAATACAAGTGCAACTAAATACAGGACAAAAACTGGCTATTGGTTCCATTTATCGACCAAATATTCAATGTCCAGAATTTTTTAATAAGATGTCTGTGAAAATGGATGATTTTTGAGGGCCCTTGGTTGCTGGGTGGGGGCTACAACTGTGTCACAGACACTGTGTTGGATAGATCCTCCTCTACAATTGTACCCCTAATGGGTAATGCTAAGGCACTTTTCCAGATGATGAAAGAGCACTCCCATATAGATGCTTGAAGGTACTCTTATCCAACTGGATGGGATTAAGCCCACTATTCCCATTCTTCCTCTCATTATGCCAGATTGGACGCTATTCTGTTCTCACAGATTCTGGTCCCATCCTGCTGGCAACCAAGCATGAATCAATTAATATCACAGACCATGCACTGGTTCTGGTTGATTTTCAGGATCTAGGAATGTTGTCAGCCCCTAGAACCTGAAAATTAGATTCCACTCTACTCAACAAAACTGCTTTTGTTTCTTTTATAAAGCAGGAGATTTCTGCATATCTTCAAGTGAACTGTAGGGGGGAACCTGAATGATCACTAGATGGGAAGAGCTTATGGTCTTCTTGAGGGGGTGCTATTATACCACATACTAGTCATAGCAGGAAGTTAGAAAACCAACAGCTACAGGACCTGGAACAGCAGATTACCCTACTTGAAAAGCACCACATGCAAAATTCAATGCCATGTGAGTATTACAAGCTGCAGAAACTAAAATGGGATCTTAATAAATTAACTAATTCTAAAATTGAGCATGTCATAATATTAAACCAAGCAACTGGATATTTCAAAGGGTATGCTTGTGGGAAACTGCTGGCTTGGCAACTAAAACAAAGGGAAAATATTAATAATGTTAATTGTATAGTGGGGTGGAAAGACATTCAGACAAGGATATACTGTGGGGGAAGCCTTTTGTAATTTTTGCTCACAACTTTACACCACAGAGGTGCAGCCATCTGATCATGAAATACAGAGTGTTTTCAATAAGGCTCCATTACCCAGGCTTACCTGTCAACAAAATGTAAGACTAGAAGAGGCAACCTGGGAGGAGATACAGAAGGCAGTAAAGCACCTGAGAGGTGGTAGGGCACTGGGACCTGATGGTTTTCCCATTGATTTTTACAAAACATTTGTAGTAGAACTACAGGAACCATTGATGGCTATGATCCAAAGAGTTTGTCAAAGGGAGAGCTAGTCCCATCCACATGGTCTGCAGTTATAATGATTCTACCTAAAGCTGGTAAAGACTTAAAGCAGTGTGGGTCTTACCGACCCATTTCATTACTAACATCTGACTATAAAATCATAGCTAGGGTGCTAGCCCACAGGTTGGAAAAAGTATTACCCCACATTGTGCATCCTGATTAGGAGGGCTTTGTTCAGGGTTAAAAGGGTAAGCATAATGTACGGCAAGCATTAAACATCATATGGTGATGTGGGGGGACAAGATGGGTAAGGGTAGCTGTTTTGGCACTCATTGTCGAGAAGGCCTTCGACCATGTGGAATGGGGGTATATGTTTGCTGTATTGGGGAAATTTTATATGTGGAAAATATGTTCTGTTGGATATCGACCTTATATAAAAATCCCTCAGGTCAGGTTTTAGTAAATGCTAAATGATCAGATCCATTTACTATAACTAAGGGGAACTGACAGAGGTATCCACTATTTCCATTTCTGCATGTGCTGTCATTGGAACCCCTTGCAGCGACTATATGAGCTGATAATTCAATTAAAGGCTTTCAATTGGGAAATAACCACTTCAAAATATATCCCTATTTGCTGACAATCTCCTAGTTTATCTTAAGAACTCTGAAAGTGGTCTACCACGAGTACAGCAACTCCTAAATGAATACGGAAATATCTCCAGTCACAAAATAAATTGGACCAAAAGTGAGATCATGCCTGTAGGACCTGGGCCCCACTCTTACCTAGTTCGGGTATTAAGGCTGTTCCTATGGTGAAGTATTTGGGAATATACATTTCTAGACAAGGAGCTACATTACTCCTGGAAAACTATGATAGGCTCCTTGGAAATATCCATCAGGATTGTGAAAGATGGATGGGGCTCCCCCTGAGCCTGATTGGGTATATAAACACCATTAAAATGAATGTGCTCCCCAAATGTCTCTATTTATTCCAGAATCTGCTGATCCAGGTTCCAGAAAAGTTTTTCTGTTCCCTTAATGCTATAACAACAAAATTTGTACAGGGTGGGAAAAAAAGCTAGGATATTAAGAACTATACTGCAACCACCTCTTGACAGGGGTCGGTTGTCACTATCCAATATGAAATGTTATTACTGGGCGGCGCAATTGGCGTTACTAGCTGAGGGTTACACAAGCATGAATCAAATACCTGATTGGCTGCTATTGGAGGGCGAGGAAGATATTATGGGCCTGTTCATGAGGTATTCACAACCGAGTTTGGCTTTGACACAGGAGCCATGCCAGATCAATTAGAGATGGGTGAAGTGGCCCCAATTCGCTCTTGATGATTCATGAAGTGAAGGTGAATTTGTGGAGTGCCTCTAGCAGGCCAATAGATACTTTGCATTATAGTGGGTAACGCGAAGTCCATTGAAAACAATGACTTCACGTTACTCCGCCTTTCCAAACCACTACTCCACCAATTCGTAAGGCAAAGTACATTGAAAACAATGTACTTCGCCTCAGTTCACCTTGTTTTTAAGCTCCAAAGGTGAAGTTTGCAGTGATTTATGGGATTTCAGAACACATGGGCTCTAGATTGTTCTGCACAGCCTCAGTTTGGGGTAGAGTGTGTAGGAAGCTGCAGGAGACGGTCTGCTCTGAGAGCTCTCTGCAATTCAAACCTTCTAAAACCTGTTAAAAAAGCCTTTTTGAGTCTTTTTTTGCTGAAACTTTAGTTCATCGATTGTAGAAAACCCTCCCGTGCTCATATCAATGAGCGTTTATTGTTTGTGTGTGGATTTTGAATGTTATGTACAACATTCAGTCCATGTACTGAAAGACAGTGGAAGTGTGCTTTGGGGAAGGGGCATATCTGTGGTGTAGGTAGATTAACTTGCAGAAAAAGACAGTTATTTCTGTTTTGGTGATATTTTTCTTATAACTGTGTTAATGTACACACAGTAATATTTTCAATAATTCTTACTTTTTTTGCTGATTGTTGTGGTGCATCAGTGCATAATTTTAGTTTGTTTAAAATATGTGGCTATATTACTGAAGTTTTCAATTTGCTACGCATTACTTAGTGTGTGTGTGTGTGTGTGTGTGTGTGTGTATGTGTGTGATGCACGTCATCAAATCAGACACCTTTTATTGTGCCATATGGTAATTTCAGCAATGTGAACCTGCTATCCACTGCAGCTGTGTGATTTTTGTACTACTTTGTGGTATCTTTACTGGTACTAGTAAAAGTGACTGTTACTGCAGCAGTACAGTACACTGCCTCCACCCCCCATGGCCCGCCCCAACCGGCAAAGGTATTCTTTTCCAGATTTGAATTTCTGATGGTGAGCACTGGTTAGGTGTTGTGCCTTTGTGTCTGCATCTCTTCAGTGCTCAGCACAATCTTAGTCTGTCTGTGCATTTGCATTTCTTTAGGGCCCAATCTCCATCTGTAACTTAAGTCACAGCTGTTTCTTTGGCTTCCCTTCAGAGTACTGGACAGGTGCGGTGCATAATTCTGCATGAACATTGTACACATTAATATGCATTTTTAAGTCAGGACCATCATCACGAGTCACTCGTGATACAAATCACATTCGTGGATTAGGGTTACCAGCTGTCCTGATTTTCGCAGGACAGTCCTGATTTGGGCAGCTGTGTCTTGCAAAAATACATGAAAAATACTACATGTCCTGATTTTATAGAAGAAAAATTATTTTCTAACTTTCCACTAAATGTTGTAGAAAACTACAATACCTTAACTAAAATACCTTAAAATGATAAGAAACAATAGAAGCAACTAAGAAACTACAATACTTAACCTTAATTCTGATTACATAGAGAAAACAAGTCATTTGCATTGGTCGAGGTTACATACTGTCCTGCGAAAAATCACGTTTCAGTAAGAAATGTCCCACTTTGGGCTTCTTAAAAGGTGGTAACCCTATCGTGGATGTATTGTAAGCCTGTTTTGTAGTATCTCTCCAGGTTGCACCACCCCACCATTGTACTCATTGATACGTGTTTTTAAGTTGGGGAGTTTTAAGATACAGCTCATCGGGGAAGCACAGTCGTAGGCATTTGCGTTCCCAATACAGTTTCATATTGGCTAACTCACAGCAGTGACACCGAATCACGTTCTTCATTATCATGGTCAAAATGGAGTCACAAATCACGATTCATGATCATGTCACGAATCACAACATTAGTTTTTTTTCTAGTTACTTGGATGTATTGTAAGCCTGTTTTTTATTATCTCTCCAGGCTTCACCACCCCACCATTGTACTCATTGATACGTGTTTTTAAGTCAGGGAGTTTTGTGCTGCAGCTCATAGGGGAAGTACAGCCATAGGCATTTGTGTTCCTTCCTGTACAGCATGTGAGTTACAGTACTATAAGTAGTGCTGGGTGAAGTGGCCTCAATTCGATCCAGAAAGTGATTCACAGAGTAACGCAGAACCCGCGGAGTACTCCACAATGTGAAGCGGAGAATTTCGCTTCATAATGAGGAACACGAAGTCCATTAAAATCAATGACTTTATAGGCCCCAACCAGGCACAAAACCTCTCACAGCAATTTATAGAATGCTTGTGAGTGCTGCCCCAGTACCCCCACCTAGGGCACAAGTACACTGGAACAAAAACCTAGATCTTGTTCTAAGCCCCAAGGACTGGGAGATGGCCATTAAGCATGTACATATGTGCTCTAGATCCAACAGACTGCGGAGAATTCAATATAGTGTTTTGTACAGAACGTACATTGAACCAGTACAGCTCCATAGATATAGGCACTCCCTAAGTCCTACTTGTCCCAAATGTGTGTCTGAGGATAGAGACTTCCTATATATGGCCCTCGCATGTAGCAAGGTGGCCTCTTTCTGGAAAGAGATGCACAGGATGATGGAGAAGATTCTGAAGTGCCATCTTCCTTGCTCGCCTGCTGAGTTTATGTTGGGTATTGATTATTCAAGATCCACTATGGGAAAAGGGAACAGGAATAGCAGATCATGGGATATAGCACTGGTTAATGCAAGGAAGACAGCTGTGCAAAATTGGACGAGCTCTTCACCTCCGGTAATGGCGCATTGGTTGAATAACATGGCCTTCTGCATTAGATTAGAAAATTATCATTATAATGCAAGGGGGGCTGGAGGGAAACATATTTGAACAAACATGGGAATCTATACCTAAGACAATCAAACAACAGGTTATTTCACTATAATATGTGTCCAGAGTGATACCTGTACTGACTGACTGTACTGATGAATATTATTTTATTAAAAAGTGTACCAACATCACTCAAACTAGGATAAGTGGACATTTGCCATAATAGAGCCTAAAGGTTGAGCTATAAGATGGGCTCCAATTTCAATTTAGATCAATTACAATACATAGACGTACAATGTCAGACTGTATTTCATATTCCATAAACCATGATGTGTATTAGATTTCACCATCCTGTTTGAAATAATTATCATGCAGTATATATTATGCATCTTATACTTGTGCTTGTAGTGATATTTACCTGTATGTGTTATAAACTGTTAGAAAATGGGCACCGCAAAAGCTGACATCTGATTGGCTGAAACAGCCTGACACCTATGTTGTTGTTTCTTAACGACGCCCACTGAATAACGAGTTCCTCCTGGCAGAACCCATCACCTCCTGGTATCCCTTTGCCCATGCTGCGATAGTCACCCTTTTTTACCTTGGGCTCTCTGAGAGAGTGAGTCATAGGCCCCCCCCCCCCGCAGTCAGTCCTCAAACCATACCAACAGTAATACAAATAATGGCACCAGTATTGGAAAAGAAAAAACAACTAAAAACCTTTTTTTTCTAGTAAGTCAGTCCTGCGTCCCATGCTGGCATGACACAGGTCCTCCGATTCTCTGCCCGCTCTCGCAACTGCCACTACTGGCAGTGTGACTCATCTCTGGCAACAGTTCACAAGAAAGGTCCACTCACGCCGCAACCTATTTTCTGCAGTTGTCCACACATACCTGTTTGCTGAGGACTGCTAGTGTTGTGCTTCTAACAGTCTTGCTCAGTTCCCATCAGTCCTGCCACCCAATCAGCCCCACAACAGCAACTTTCACATTTTGAAACAAAATCAAAGTACACCCTTTTTTCCCCTTCAGAGTTCCTCAGCGAACTTCCGTGTCCCCTGATCACGTGTCACAGAACACAGCACAATCCTGCTCCACAGCTGAGCAGCTTGCTCCTCGCTCATAGTCTGGTAACCAAAACTTTATGGGGGAGGGGAGAAAAATTAACACAAACAATGTCCTGGTTAGTGCTGTGAAAAAGTGACACTGCCACCTAATACAAAAAAAGGGATCTCACAAACAGCAGCACCATCTAGTGCCACTACACTATGAGAGGGACTATTTTACTGAACCCAACATTTCTGTTCATTATTATTAATAATGTGCACTCTTTTTCTAATGAAATCATTATTTAAAAAAAAAACAGTAATGTAAGCCCATTTTCTAAGCACAATAATACCCTCCAGAGTGGGCGTTATGGGATATAATGAACCTTCCAGGGGCTAGAAGGTTCTCTGCCTGCTGCTTTTGGCCTCATTACACCCCTGGTTGGTCTGCTCTAGTCCAATAATGCCCACCCTGTCAGGTATTATTCCTTACGTATTGCTTGTAAGTATTTTTACAGTACCTCAATAAAATATGGTTACAAAAAAAAGCAAGCTGGAAGAACTGTAAGCCAGCTCAAGGATGGAAATAACATGACTGACACAAACAAGGAGATGGCAGGTCACTTTAATAGTTTCTTTTGTTTGTTATTCAGCAGCAGTGTAGGAAACATGAATGCACTCATGGCAGCAAGTGATGAACAAAAACTCCAAGTCAATAGTAACTAGATATAGTGCAGCCCACTTACAGTAGACACACTTATAGCAGACAACCACTTTTACAGGACATCTCTTATTTGCCAATGTCAAAGTACATGTAGTTAGTACTGTGCAGAATGCTGAATTCTGCCAGTGAAATTAACATGGAATGACCATTCCCACTGGAATTTCCACTGGATTTTCATTGATTCTTCTGCAGAATTCTGCCTGCTGTGAGCCACGGAATAATGTTCTGTAGAACAGCATTGTTTGCATGGAAAATCATTCTGCAACCATTTCTGCAGAAAATGTTGAGATCCATGGAATAATATTCTGTGGAATAGCATTATTTCCATGGAAAATCATTTTGCAGCCATTTTCTCTGAAAATATTGAGAGCCACAGAATAAAATTCCTTGAAAATGTTGTGACAAAATTCATTCTGCATTTTTCTGCTGTAAAATTCTGCCATTCCATTTCCAGCAAAACTCGACAAAATTTCAGTGGAATTTTGAAAATTCTGCAAAACTTTTTTCTGCCGGAATTTGAAAATTCTGCACAGCACTAATTGTAGTCAATGTTAAATACTCTGTTTATACTGGATTAGTCTGTCCATCAACAATGGATGCTGCAGAGTGTTAATCTGTGTCCCAGTTAGTTAATTTGCTGCCTGATTGTTCTCCTGATGAGACACTAAGTACTCTTTTTTTTTTATATATACTATTTTATCGCCTTCCTACTGGTGCCCCCTTCAGCCTGACTGGCCCCCCCAGCCCCAACATCCTAGAATCACTGGGGCTTACCTTATATCCGGCCCAGAAGCGGAGCCTGCGGAAGGGTCGGGTGTCATCCTGCGGCCAGGGGATCCATTTTCTCCAGTTTCCTCCCACTTTTACCCTGGGGTCCCAGGATTAGAGATGCATGAGTGTGGAGGCACACATGCGTACTATAGCCCCGGTGACAGCCCCTTCCACCCACCCATTGGCCTAACACCTGGCACTCCTTCTGGTCTGCACTGCCCCCTGGCCTCCACTGCAATGCAGGCAAGAGTCGAGGGATACCACCTTCCCTCCCGGAGAGGAGATCTGCCTCTCAGCAGCTCCAATCAACTCTGCACCCTCTCCCCCCCCACTGACCTCCGATGGCCCATTCTTGTTCCTGAACATGGGTCGTTGGCTTGGAGCAAGGTAAGACGTCCAGCACTTTTAGCCTTTGGCACCACCAGGCCAGCTGACACTAATTACTCTTAATGGCTCTCTAACTACCACAGTGAGATGATGCCATTATATTCCATTGGGTGATATGCTGATCAAGAAACCAACCACTGGAGACTGACAGTACAAAGCAAGTAAGATTGCCACATTTTAAAATTTGGATCCCAACATCACAACTCAGGATTTTTGCAGCTGTGCTATTTGCGGAGTAGAGCTGTGATTTTTAGGAGTCACTGAAAATCCACTTACCTCCACTGCCGATGATCTGCCCTCTCATTTTTAAACTGCCCTTGGGAGTCAGACAGCACTACTCAGGATAAGCTGTGATTTTGTGTTATCAAAACTGATTCCCTCCACATGGTGTTACAGCTACAGTGCATGAAAAGATTACAATTGCTGACTCAGATCTACTTACATCCATTCACTGCCTCACTTCCCACCTCAGTCCATGATTATCTTGCACAGTACAGGTAAAAACAAAGGGGATACTTTTATTTTTTTATTACAAATTTATTAACCAGGTTGGCTGTATGAGCATTAAGTGTTCATTTCTTATAGATGATGCAGACATAAAACACTCAAAGATCAATACATTTACTAGGGTACAACAATTGCAAAAATACATTAGGTACAAGTACAGGAAGATTTTTCCAAACAATACCCCCTATGCATTAACTCATTGCTTCCTAGAATACGCCTGTAGGTGGCAGCAAATGTACTACAGTGTGTCCTAGAATGACTACAGAAGTCACCTACAGACTTCCTGTGCCCTAGTGACGTCTGGAGACATCACTCACATGTTTTAATATTAATTGCCAGACAGAATTGATTAGAATTGACTGCATAGCACCTTTCGAAAGATAATGTTGTGCTGAACAACTTTGCCACTGACACTTTGTGTGTATCATGTTCACTTTAGGAGTTATTCACATTTGTTTATGACATGGTGTGTATGGCAGACATTTTGTCCATCAAGAACCACCTAAGCACTCTGAAGAAAACACATGTTCTGGTTATCTCAACCAGAATAAAATAAAAACCGAACTGAGCACAGTTGACTGCATACCATCAATAGAAAGGTAATTTTGTGTGGAACAAGTCTGCCGCTGATACGTTGTGTGTATCATGTATAGTTTAGGAGTTATATGCATTTGTTTATGGTATGGTGTGTATGGTTCAGATTCGTCCCTCAAACTTCACCAACACACTTTGACTAAAATGGGGAAAAATTATGTTTAATACTACAGAAATAGCTGTTTTTTTACAAACAAATTATTAAAACTACATCTAAAGTCTGGATGTTTAATTTGGTGTTGATATGTTACATATTTCTGAAAAAAAAAAGGCTTATGGTGCATTTTTTAGTGGAGAAAATATGTTTTTTTGATGTTTCGACCAACATAGAAAAAAACCTAAATTACCTATTATTATTTGCATACCACCGTTGGAAAGGTAATTTTATGCTGAACAAATTTGCCACTCATACTTTGTGTCTAGCACTTACAGTTTTTGTGCTATTAGCATTGGTTTGCGGCATGCTGATTATGGCTTGATTTTTCTTATAAAGGTCCAGGATTCACTGTTAACAGTATACAGGAGACACATGCTGCAACTTCAGAGAGCTTCTGTGGAGGCAATGAGTTAAGGGACATAATGCCTATAGATCGCAGATCTGTGTCATATAGTCAAACCTGTGTCTGATGGCCATGCACTGGGGCTCCTGCAGATCTCTGGTAGCATTCATGGAAGAGTTATGCACTCCTTCTGCACTCAATCCCCTGGCATTCACTGCATTAGGCCAAGTTCTTGTAGCCTAATAAAGCCAAGCTCTTGTAGCCTAATAAAGCCACTCAAGGAGGATAATGCCATTTGACGGGCCACTGAACGCCCGCACCTTGGGCCAGCCTAGGCCAATTAAGGGTCTCCTCCTTGCTGCCCTGTACATCGCCTCAATCCTTTGGGTGAATTGGCTATCTGGGAGACAAGCCCCTGCTGCACAGCCATCCAACGGTCCGGCACCACACCTGGCCTGGCACCCTTATAGCCCACCCCTGGCCGACAACCTGGCCCCCCTTATAGCCGCTAAACTCAGTAGATGCGGATTTGCTACAGGGCTACCCTTTCGCTGACATATAAACCTAAAAATCTAGGTTCCTTTCCCTGACCCATATTATTCTCCCCTGCTCAGGACCTTGCTACTACGGGCAGGTGACATTCAACTAACCCTGGCCCTGGGTTGATAATACCCCATCTCGACCCCCAGGAACAAATCTGGACTGGAACTAGAGGCCTGAGGCTAGCACACATGAACATTTGTAGTCTTAGACCCAAAACTCATGAACTACAAGCCTGGCTAGCCCTCTAGAACCCTGATGTGCTTGTAGTCTCCGAGACCTGGTTAAAACCATCTATCCAAGATCACGAATGTGCCGCCCCAGGGTACGTCAGTTACCGGAAGGATAGAAGCTTGAAAAAAGGGGGTGGGGTGCTTATATATGTTAAGGCTACCCTGATCTCTGCTCACATTAACCTTGATGTTACAATGCCCCCTGAAATTGAGACTATCTTTGTACGCATCACCCTCAGCGGTGCTAAACACCTTAATGTAGGGTGCATCTATAGTCCACCAAAGGGGGCTCTCCAGTCCCTCGAGTCCCTCACAAAAAACCTACCAGCAGCGTTCACTTCTGAGCTCGTCATCCTTGGTGACTTCAACATGCACTGGGACATGGAGACTAAGTCCTCAATAACTGGCATGCTTCAGGAGACTAACCTCTCCCAGATAGTCACCCTTCCCACAAAGTATAACTATAAAACGGGGAGCCACTCGACCATAGACTGGGTACTGGTGTCTAACCCTAATAACGTTCAACTGGCTGGGACTATGGCGGATGCCCTCAGCGACCACTCACCCACCTTCTGTATTTGGAGGAATAGGATGGTAAGGGTCCCCCCTAGAATTCTCACATCCAGGGACTACTCAAAGTTCTCCCCAGAGCACTATAACACTCTTCTGGGCAACCTGGACTGGACCCCTATCAGAAGTCTCCCTACCTTGGATGAGGCGGTCGACTTCTTAAACAGGTCAATCATGTGGGCTGCGGATCTCCTGGCCACATTTAAAACCTACCGGGTAAAGGGCCACTGCTATAAGTGGACCACCCCTCACTTAAAGGCCTTGATGATCAGCCGTGATAAAGCATGGAAAAAGTCCAAGGACACAGGTCTTCAATCAGACCGGGTCCTTTATAGGACCCTCCAAAACCAATGTAAACAGGTCACCAAACTAGCAAAAAAGGATTATTTTAATCACCTCCAAAAATCCAATCTCGGCAACCCTAGGACCTTCTGGTCCCATATCTATGAACTAATGAAGGGAAAAAAAAAGATTACCTCGGGCCCCATCACAGCTAATGGAACAGCACTACATGATGTGGCACAAATTGCTGAGACCCTAAATACGTACTTCACCAACCCTGATAAACTCCTGGCAGGTCCATCGGCACAAATAAACCTGGCCGCCCCGCCGGCTCCTCAATCGCTTGACCGCCCACTCTTTCACTTGAGGCTTGCCAAAGTAAAAGAGGTCCTGGCCATCCTTAAAACCCTGAAAACAACAGGTTCAGGAGGCCCGGATGGACTCAAAGCGAGACTGCTAAAAGGTGGTGCCTCAGTGCTCTCACAGCCACTCACCTGGCTGATCAATAGGTCCCTACTTGAGGGTTATGTCCCTGAACTGTGGAAACAGGCGCACACGTGGTCCCACTCCATAAGGGAGATCCTGCAGAACCTATCGAAAACTACAGGCCTATCTCCCTGCTCTGTACCCTGGCAAAAATACAGGAGAAAATCGTGTATGCCCAACTCAAGGAGTACTTGGAAGCTCACAAGCTTCTGTCCCCATCGCAACACGGCTTTAGAGCCAAGCATGGGACTGACACTGCCCTAACCAAACTCTCCTCGGATGTACTCAAAGACCTGAATGCTGGATCCAGCACAGGGGCAGTTTTTATAGACCTCTCTAAGGCCTTCAACCGGGTGGATCACAAACTACTCCTCCAAAAACTCCTCCACTTAGGCCTAGATGCCCACGCCCTCAGTTGGATAAAAAGCTACCTCACAGGTCGGAATCAGAGAGTCAGGTGGCAGGACAGACTCTCCAAACCTCAGTCCCTAATGGATGGAGTTCCACAAGGGTCCATACTCAGGCCTCTTATGTTCTCGTTGTTCGTCAACGAACTGCACATGCACTGTGGGTGCAGCAATTTAATCCAATACGCAGACGATGCTGTTATTTACATGTCCTCCAACAACCTGGATGATCTATCCAGTTCTCTCCAAAAAGATATTTATATCATGGAGAGGTGGCTCATTAACAACAAAATGGTCCTTAACACCAAAAAAACCAAAGTTATGTGTTCGGACCAAGAGCCTTAGGACAAGACAGATCGCAACTCCTCCAACTCTCATCTCTGGATGGCAACAAGCTAGAAGTTGTTCCCTCCACAAAATACCTCGGCCTCACCCTCGACCAGGGCCTCACATTCAAACAACACGTGGACCAAGTCACAAAATTAATTCACTCCAAACTTGGGTTACTATATCGGGTTAAGGATCTACTAACCCTTGAAGCTAGGACTGCTATAGCAGCGAGTGTTCTACTACCTACACTGACTTTTGCTGCCCCGGTCACACAGGGTATCTCGAAGCGGGAATATAGTAAACTACAGGTTCTATACAACAAAGTGACCCGCTTTGCCACTCTATCCCACTCAAGGATTCTCCACTGTGAGGCGCTAGTAAAACTTAACTGGCCATCCTTCGAAGCACGCTTCAGCTACCCCTTGCTCTGCCTGGCCAAAAAGATAATTAGCCCTTCCCCTCCCACTAGCCTCGAAGGACTCCTCATAGTAAAGAGTAACCAGCACAGCCTTAGGTCTTCAGGCCAAACGTTGCTTGAGGTTCCCAAGGCTAGGACTAAGGCAGGCCGGAAATCCTTCTCTTTTACTGCTCTGTCCTTATGGAACCACCTCACACTGGAGGTGAGAGAAACCCCTACAGTGCAGTGCTTCCGCACCAGACTCAA
Source organism: Neoceratodus forsteri (assembly GCA_016271365.2). NCBI lineage: Eukaryota > Metazoa > Chordata > Ceratodontiformes > Ceratodontidae > Neoceratodus > Neoceratodus forsteri. The sequence goes on from CM057456.1 coordinate 1,361,517,485, forward strand.
AACTCATCTCCTAGCTAAAAGTGTGTGCCAGTGCCACTACACCTGACACTACCACCATGATCCATAATTCCACCCCCACCCCAACAAGGTAGTACTAACTTTTCTTTTCTTTTTTCTCCTCCTACCTCTACAATTAACCACCCTAATGCTCTCGATGAGCCTTACCTATGGAACCCTAATGTTGTTTCACCTACCTGCATGACAAATGTTTGAATGCACTAAATTACAACTTACCAATATGATATACAATAGCCTAATAACTACTGCTATGTGTAAACAGACGAATACTGTATACCCATGATTGTCTGTGTATGTTACTGCAGTAAGTTCAATATGTCTGTACTAATATTCCCGGGTCACCCCTGAAAAAGGGACCTTCGGGGCCCAGCGGGCCTACCCGGTCATCAAAATTCAATAAATAAATAAATAATAAAGTCCCAATCATTAGTAGCTCATAAGAAGAAGAGAAGGGGAGTAAAGCATCTACTAGTCCTAGCATATTCTGCTTTGAAAATGTTGGTGACCTATAGACTCCAAACAGTAAGAGTGGTTTCTCAAATGGGAGTTTGATTTCTAATGCCAAATATTCAAAACAAATGAAATCAACTTTTTAAGTAAAGATGTTTGGGTGTAAACCTATCTTGATAATATATTAAAACCCCACCCCCTTTTTGTTCCAGTCAGCCCTGATCAGATTCTACCCCTGGATAACCAAGGCAGCATCCTCATGTCTGTTACTTAGTTATTTTTTGTTGCTTAACCAGGATTCAGTAAAAAATCATAAATTCAGGTTCACAGTCTACTGCAAAGCTCCTCATTAGATCAATTTTGGGAAGGATATCTCTGACGTTTGAATGAATGAACAGAGTATCATTCCTATTTTTCAAATTACTAGCAAACAGACCATTTCTGGGCTAATATCCCCACATTGTAGTAAGTTTAACATAACATAGGCCCTAAACAGGAGCCTGACTCCCATAAAGCTCACCTTGTGAAGAGAAGGGCTTCTTTTTGGTACCTCCATGCCCCAGAATGTATCTGTCCCTGTAGTGATAACACAGTTTGGGGCCTTATCTGGAGGAGAACTGTTGTCACTCAACAGCTGCATCCTGATTAAAAGTGTATTTTGCCACTTTACATCTAGAAATGGCATTGTGCCACAACTAGGCATGGCTACCTCAATATCTTTCAGTTGAAGTGCACCAAGGGGGCCAGGGGCAGGGACCGCAAGAAGTTTATGGACCAGAAGGAGAGCAGCAAAAGAGATGGCACCAGGGAGTCACCATTGTCATCTCAAGGCTCAGAAACCCTGGGGGAACCAACACCTTAGAGCACTGGGCAAAATAAGTCTTCTGAGCCTGATACTGCTAAACTTGATCTGATAGACAAAGAAGCACCAAGACCCCCAAGAGCTTGAATGGTGACAGATGTGGTCCTGGGCTAACATAGTCTTTGAGCCATGAGTATTGGGAGAGTGTTCACAAGCAGATCCCCTTGAGAACACTCCAGACCGGGCAACTTCATTGGCACAGAAAGGAGGACATACAGTACTTGAACTGTACCAATATACAGAGAGACTGATCTGTCCTCTGAACCCTCTGACAGAACTCAGCACACTGAATTTGATCCTTCTTGAGCATAAATAATCAAACATTTCTCCACAGGTATCATAATGTCATGATGTAATGGTTTGGAAATCCCCCCATAACAGACCGCAAACTTGCAGCATAGGTAAATCATTCTCCTCCATTTATAACATCATCCTCAATTTTCATTGTTAGCCCACTAGCTAATGCATCCTGTGGTCATAGCTTGGCTTATGAGGGAGGGAAATGAGTAAAACTTCTGCACTGGTGTGGGTAAACAGCACACCTGAATTACTTTAGACCAGAGCCACATATCTTGTGTTTTGAACTGCCATAGCACCTTACAGGGTAGGGGTTGCCAAAACTGAGCATCAAAGGTGGGGCAGAGGTAGACTTAGCTCATTAACTAGGCCATTGGGGCATTGACTGATGGAGTGAAGTGGGCTTATCAGGAATGATGTGAAAGAGATTACATCCTGTCACAGTAAGACCATCCAGGATTGGTGGAGAAGTAACACCTGAGCCATTTCCCTCCAGCAGCCAACATACCCAAAGCTGCTCAAACATGCAATTGTGTGACTGGTAGGAATAATCAAACAACACAATTTCCACAGCACAATTTCCTTGCCCCTCCCACCAAATGGTCTCCTCTGCACAGATCCAGAGAAGTCCCAGGACAGGGACAGGGGAAGGAGGTCAATGCCTCTGCCTTCTTAGAGATCAGATATGGCTCCCCAAGAGCCACTGATATATGCACGGTACCTGGAGAGACTGATACAAGCCCTGGTCAAGACTCTAGCATGGGTACCAGCTTTTTGGATAATGTAATCCCTTAGATGACCATCAATTAGAGTCTCTACTAATCTGGGTCATCAAGTCTCATGTCATGGCTTGGCGGTCCTCTGCTTGAACCGGCTACAAAACTATGGCAATGGTGGTATCATGGTCACCAGCAGGGATGAGCCTAACTATCTTAGCTGCCCTAGCTGTGGCTGGAAGACATGGTCTTACTGGAGTAGCAGTCAGGCTCTCTCAGCTCCTCCAAGATAGTAAATTTAGCCTGCTGATCAAGGAGTTAACAACAGGATGGCATTTCCAGTGGGAAATGCCAAGCTGAGAATTGAGATAGGGGGAGGAAGCATGACCAAGGCACACAAATAATGGATGAGGGGGAGAAATGGGTCATGTCAGCATGGGTGAGAAGACAGTTGGTGGCTATCAAATCTGAAAGGTATAGGACTGGAGTAAGACACAATGCTTAAATCACGCTGCCAAAAATCACAACACTGCAGGCTACATGATAGTGCAGCTGTACACCCAATTGATTCTCACACTTGGACATGCCTCACACTCTAAGCTGAGACCATAAGATCTTGAGCTGCAAGCAGGGGAGTGATCCCCCCCCCACCCTTCTAAAGCACCTCCGATCTCCTGCAGACAAACACAAACCTTGTATGATTAGAGAGGAAAGTTCATAGGTCTGCAATGCATACAGGTTCTCATGTGAATCCCACCAGATCCACCGCAACTAGCAACTTAAGGGCAGAAGCCTCACAGGGCACAGTGCATGAACAGACTAGCTATCTCCCTTTAGGAGATCAACCACTGCCGACCGGCCAGCATCCCAGATGATGGGGGAGTGACATGATAGTATCAGAATGAACAACTGTGACTTGCATAGGGGTAGCGGACTACTATGTAAGCTAGTCCACCTTTGAAAGAAAAGACAAGGAATATGAGTTTGGTGAGTCCTAAGGGATTTGACACTCATAAAAGTTCCCTCCATATCCTCAGATACACAGTTATTTCTTCCCAAAGTTCAGGGGGAAAGTGAGACAGAAAATATGGGGCATCATTGCTTAGTGGTATCAGCACACCCACATCCACATACTTAATAGCACGGGGACAAAACTGCCAAGAAGACCTGTAGAAATAGTGTCACTGAGGGAGGTGGAAATCTGTATGGAAGGATACTACTCCTACCTATTATCTGGGTCACAGTTTAAAATTATTGCCTCTTCCCCACACTCTCACCCCCTCACCCCAGCCAAAAGATTACATTGTGGTTGGATGGTGGAGTCTGAGGGGCCCATCGTAATGTGAAAGACCACGCAAGGCACAAGCTTCCAAGAATTTCCTACCCTGCTGATACAGCAGGTCCCTTATTGAAACCACAGGTAAAGAGAACTGGGGATCTAATATACACCACTGTGGTCTGACACAGGATTAGCAGTGGGATTAATTATTGGAAAAAACAATATGCAGGGTGCCATGTTTCCAGGCAGGAAGATTCAGATATCACTTTCCCCATCTGTTATACTGACCTGTAACTAAGAATATGCAGATGTAAACTATGTTACATTTCAGAGTATTTTCATGTGTACACCCTCAGTGAGGGCAACTTTATTGTTTTGCTAATGTTATGATTATAGCAGTTCATGAACACTGTTTTTCTCTACTGTAGAAGAAGGGTATATGGTACCTCCTGTGCAAGGAGTGCCACAGAATGCTCCCATATATGTATGGATAGCAGCAAGACTCGCACTCAGTCTCATGCTGGGTGCCCCACTCAAAAAGGAGGCTATAAACACCAAGACTGCTCTGCATACATCCTAGACACAATATATATATTTTGACAGAAAACAAGGTTGGCCACTCCCCTTCTCAAACCAATATGATGATCATGGCTAGTAAAACTAGCAAATTTGTTTCATGGAATGTTAAGGGCATCAACTCACCCATTAAAAGAAGGAACATTCTGGACCACCTAAAGAGACTTGGAGTGAGGACTGCCTTTTTGCAAGAGACCTGCCTTTCAAAACTAGAGAAGAATAAATTAAAATTGGGCTGGGTTATACAGGTATTCAGCAGCTCCTTCAACATGAAGAGCAGGGGGGTGGCCATCTTCATATAGAGAAAGGAAGACTTTTGTACCTTCTGACATACAGATCCAGAGGGAAATACATACTGGTGGGAGGATTATCATGAGGCAAAGAGACCACTGTCTGCTGCATGTCTGGTCACAACCAAGTAGATGCCTCCTTCTTTTCTACCCTCACTTGGAAGCTAGCAGAACAAGGTAAGGGACAGACACTGGTGGGAAGGGACATGAACATGGTTCTAGACAAGTTTCTAGATAGCAGCAAACCCCAAAGTGGCACTAGGTCACATGCCTCAGCAGCTCTACAGGAGCTGGCAGGCGAGAAAGGCACAGTAGGAGTGTCGCCTAATACACTTACAGGGGAGAGACTACAGTCTAGTTGAACCCCTACAATGTCTTTTCTAGAATAGATGTCTGGCTAACACCAGCTGACTGGACAGAAGATATTAGCGATGCCAAAGATAACCATTATATCTGACCATAGACCCATCTCCTTCTTGTGGCTACCGCTAGACCAGGTACTGCCATGCAGGTATAAATGGAGGTTCAACTCCTCGCACATCAAAGACTAGGACTTTTGTAATAAAATTCTCTATGCACATAAAGGAATTCTAGGGGCACAATAAAACCTCTGACATCTTATCCACCACAAGCTGGGATGCCCTGAAGGCATTCATACATGGCAAGTGTATTGCATGCTTCACGAGCGAAGAAGGCAAAAGAAGAGGACTTTAAGGAGCAGGAAACCCTCTTCAAAGACCTGGAATCAAAGTTCAGAGCAGGAGACAATGCTGACCAAGAGTTCCTGGCCCAGATAGTGGGAGTGAGGTTAAAATTAAATATGTATCGCCAACAAAAGAAATTTGCTCTGTTTAGACTGCACCAAGCCTTTTGGGAGGCATCTGGCCTACCAGTTGAAAAAGAAACTGGAACAATCTAAAATTCAAGGCATTACAGCAGTGGATGGCTCCATTGTTAAAGACCACATGGGCATCAATAAAGCATTCATTGAATATTACTCCAAGCTATACACGTCTGAAGTTTCCCCCTCCAAAAAGGAGATAGATTTCTTCACAGCAGGCTTCAACTTTTCCAGTCTCCCAGGATCAGAAACACATTCTGAACAATCCCTTTACCAGCAAGGAACTGGCCACACTGACCAGTATGCCTGCAGAGAAATCCTGGGGAGTGATGACTTTGCTGCTGAATTCTATGCTGTGTTCCAAAATTGCCTCATAGGACCCTTAACAGATGCCCTAAGAGAAGCATGTATTTCGGTAGACTGCCACCTTCCATGGGCACAGCATAATTTTCCTTGCTCCCTAAACCTGGGAAAGACCCACTGCTATGTGGCAGCTGCAGACTTATCTGATTACAGTAGACTACAAAATCTCTGCAGAGATACTTGCAGCAAGGGTCAAGGAGGTGGTGGCACAGTTATTGGACAGAGACCAAATGGAGTTCATCCCAGGCAGGCATGGCGCAGACATCAGATGCAATACACATTTATAATGGCAAGTATCGCATTGACACCCACTGGCAGTCCTGCTGTCACTGAACTATGAGAAAGCATTCAACTGGGTGGAGTGGAGATTCCTGTTCCACACACTCAGGAGACTTGGATTTGGACCAACTATACTAAAATGGATGTCTGTCTTATATGAGGGTGCAGCTGTCTCAGTTATTACCAATGGATTCCCATTCCCCAGTTTCCCTTCAGGGAGAGGCACCAGGCAAGACTGGCCTCTACCACAACTCCTTTTCCAACTCTCCCTGGAATCTTGCAGGCAATTTAGTAGCACCTGAAAATACAAAGGATCCACATGGAGGAAGAGCATTAAGTCATGGCCTTTGCAGACAACATCATGCTAACTCTGACCGAACCTCAGCAGTTTATTCCACACCTTGTCAACCTGATCTCATCCTATGGAAGGCTCTCAGGTTATAACATCAATATGATCAAATCCTTACTTCTGCCATCCCACTCCTATGTGTCATCGCAACAGGGCTTCCCCTGCAACATGGCATTAGCTCAAGGACAGCTCAAATTCCTCAGCATAAATTTATTTTGGAACGTGGGCCATATGGGAAAGAAAAACCAAGAAAACTTACAGTCAACACTACAGAAGGAGATTGGATGGTGGACCCACCTTCACGTATCTCACTGGGGCAGGGCCCATGCTTATAAAATGATGGTGGCCCCAAGGCTGCAATACATCCTGGATAATATCCCTGTCAGTTTGGACCAGAAACTCAGTGCAAAACTACACAAAGATCTGTTAAACGTCTGGACACCAAGTGCCAGATGGTTAAGCCACAAAAAAACTAATGCAAAAATTTGGAAGAGGCGACTTCTGCCTCCCAGTTTGGATTGAAAAGAATAGCCCTTGCAGTCCATCAACTGACTAGTGCGGTACACAAAGTGCCTGAGCACAGGCCCTGCAGGTGGGTAATATGCAAGAAGACCATTCTGGGAAGATCCCTTGTAAATGCTATCTGTTTTGGCAAAATCCCCAGAGAATTAAAAACACATCCCAGTATAGACTACTTGCTTAGAGCATGGTAACACTCTGCTAAGATTACAAACTGATCCCTGGCACAATCATAAAGTGTGGATAGGAGGGAAGGCCATTCTTTGGAAGGATTGGTAAGACAGGGGCATTGATTCCCTTGGTCACTTAATTAAAGAAGGCAGAGGGGTTTTAAAGTCCTTCTAGCAATTGAGTGCACAGTTCCGCTTAACAAAACAGCATCACTGGAGGTACTTCCAGCTGAAGCATGCACCGACACCACTATTAGGAATAAAATACCAGCTCACCAATTATGTTGTGCAAAATAGGACAATTTCACCTAGTGAAATATTTTGTGTAATTACATTACGCAAATTTTTTCACCTAGGCAAAATGTAATTTCGCCTCGGATGGCTTTTTCGCGTAATGCCAAATTTCACCAATTTTGCCAATGTTTTTCTATTTTGCCTGCAAATTTGCAATGCATTGTGAGTATATAGATGAAATATAACATGCAGGCTGTTTCCCACACAGTATATTGTCTGTTGAGTGGGAGAGCAATTCAGTGCGGTGCATCACAGCCAATAAACCCTTCAAAAACCTTTTTATTTGTTATTTTTGAGAGATACAGTAATTGCTCCCCAAATCTAAATTTTGTTCCTAGTGCTGCTAGTGAACATTTTTTTTGTTTTGGTATCTTTGGATAGTACTTAGTTGAACTTAGGTAGTGTTTTCAGTTTTCTCTGTGTCTATGTTTGTGAAGGAGTTGAGTGGGGGAGGCCCGACTATGTGGTGTGTGTGTGTGTGGGGGGGGGTGTGCTCGCGTGTGTGTGTGTGTGTATGTGAAAGCACAGCAGGCTAGTTCCTAATATTTGACAGATTTCTCAGAAGTTGTGAGTGAGTTTCTGTTATTTCTTTTAAGTCTTAATATTTTTGTTGGTGTGCTACTTATTTGTAATATTTTCTTACATGTTGACTCTTTTTTGGGTAACTTTATCTGAACAGTTACTCATTCTGAATAGTTCTGTTCCGGTTTCCTTTGTTTAATCATGTTTCTGCTTTATTTTTGTATTGGAAGTATTCGTGGACATTGAACACTTGTCCATATCCAGGTACACTGCATTGTTGAATTGCTCACAGAAAGTAATAGTGCGATCTAGCCTCTGCATTGCAGTGTTCCTGTTTTTCTGTTTAATTTGCATACCATATTAACCCTTTCCTCCCTGTTACACCACTAGTGTTTACTACCTGACATGTACTATATAAAAAACGACATAGTTTTCAAGAGAGTGGTGGTCCCTGCAAGGTTGTTGGAGGCAACTTTGTTCATTCATTTGAAATCTTGTCCCTTCCATCTGATATATCTATAAGTCAAAATTGTATTTAGTAAGTACTATCACATTGCAGTACTTGCCTTATCTGGACCATAGATTGTATTGTGACTGTGAGGTGTTCTGTGCGGTTGGTTTTCAAAATAGTTTGCGTAAACCTACCTGTATCTACCCGGTTATTATCAAGTTGTGTAATAACCATTCCATTAAAAACTGACATTTTATTAAGAACTACTTAAGTATTTTTTCAGAATTACTGAACATCCTTGTTGTGGTGGTGTTCTCTGTCAGTTTGGTATTTAAAGACTCTTACTTCTGTACTCCTGTTCCCCCGTGTTACTTAATTCATGTTTTTGTAATGGAAAAAATAAAATAGTGTTTTAACACTTGAATAGACTACAGTAGCAGTTGTAGGTAGTTGTATAGACTACAGTGCTGCTACCTTTTCTGATTTCTGTTTGCCCTTTGCAGATAGTACTGCAAGTATTATTCACACTTATTAAGCAGAAATACATAATCATATACTTCCGGAGGAAGACAAATGGAACAAGCATATAAATATGCCTGCCAAGAGATGTTCCAGTTCAGGGAAAGGTGACCGGGTGGGAGGTGGCTCAAAGAAGTCTGTTGGAAAAAGTAGAAACACAGTTCCACTTCCAGTAAGCAAACCTGTTTCTGAATCAGTGACTTGCGTGCTCCATTGCTGCTGTGACAGCCAGTGCCAGCAAAATCGAAGTTAGAAGTGGCTTCAAGTCTGTGACTCAGTTGTTTACTGCCCAATATGTAGCTAGCATGCTTGTTGGGGATAATACTGGAATAAGGGAGGCACTCACACCAGTGGAGGCACAGAGGTCCAGGAGGAGGTGGAAAAAGTTTTTGGTGTGACTCTTGTTCCTGCTCAAGGTAGAGTTGATGGTGGTGGTGATGGTGATACTGTCCAGTTTAAATCTGCTTCTTCTGGAGAAGGAGATAAGGAAAGTCAGCCACCCCCCCCCAACCACAGTGAGGAGATGCCAGAGAAGGGAAATGCTTCTCTGGAAGTAGACAGTGATAGGGAGGAGGAGGAGGAGGATATGATATGTTTTGGTACAGATGATGACGAGGTGTTGGATCCCCTGTGTGAGCCAGAAGTGAAAAAACTGAAGGGTGATGATGTAGCCCATTTAGATGCCAAGCCTGAGAGTGAGGCTATCAGCAAGTCTACACCAAGCAGTCCAGTAACCCCTCCCCCCAAACCAAGCATGGTGGAAGTCATGCAAGCGGCCCAAAAACTTCCACACCTTTGGCTCCGCTGTCCATGTCACAGTACCATGTCAAATCTAGCAGTGCAAAATTCCTAGTTTGGGTTTTGTCGTGCTTGATGCAGCTGATGAGACCATAGTGATATGTCAGCTGTGTCAAGCATGTGTCAGTCATGGAAAAAAGGGCAGCCACATAGGCAACAGTGGCCAGCATGCCCACTTGAAAAACAAGTACCCATTGCACTGGCACCAACATCAGAAAGATGCCAGAGCTGCTGGTGGGACTTCCCTTGTCAAGTTTAATGTTAGTGACAGCAGTGCAATAGAGAAGGAGGAGGGAGGGCTGAATGGGTCAGTGGAGGAGGAGTGTGGGGAATCCTTTTCTCTCTTTAGCAGTGGGCATAGTAGCAGTGGAGCTGCCACTCTCTCGAGTTATAAAAGGAACAGTATCCTGCTGCTTCTGTGGTGGAGGGGCCACGGTTGCCTCCTGCTGCTGGGAAGGGAGCACAGTTGTTTGCTGCTGGGTGCTGGGGCTAACAGTCTCCTGCCACTGTGGCATTTCATTTTTTCTGGATGTCTGAAATGCTCGACTGTCAAGGCCGCATACAGGTACCCCACTGCCTGTACCCTTTTCCGTTATGCCCACCACCAATTCAACCCCCCCAAAAAAAAATAGAAACAGTGATAGAGACCCTGAGAGAGAGAGAGAGAGTCAAGGACACACACACACACACACACACACACACACACAATCTGCTGCAGGCAGTAAAATATGAAACAGGACAAAGACAAACAAGAAAAAGAAAAAATAGCTCAAATTAAGTGGTTTATATCAAAGTGCACTCTGCAGTCACGGGGCTCTGACTTTGAATCTAGATGCTGCCTGCTTCCTTTAGAGAGATGTAGCTCAGGAAATGAACCACTCACTTCCTGCCTGTTTAGATTCAACCATGTGATGACCAGCAGAGAGAAAAGCCCAATTTCACCTAATTTCGCCTTATAAAAGTGCAAGGCGCAATTCAAGGCGAAATTGGGTGGCGCAATTTCACCAAAAGGCCATAATTACACAAAATGTTTTGTGGGGTTTCACTGGAATTTCTCCGGCAAAATAAAATTTTGCTGCATCTCTACTCACCAACCCAGCTCTACTTGACACTGCCCCATCCTCTACTCTTGCACACCTAAGCAAATCCAGCCACCTATATAGGCACTTCATTGAGCTGGGCCTGGATCCATCCATTCCCGTATGAGAACAACAGGCACGAGAGCTCCAGATAGAGATGCTTGCCAAAATTGGGAATAATTCTGGAAAAAAAGCCTCAGGAGTCAAAGACTCTAAAAAATGCTTTATACAGCAGAAGATACTCCAGAGATGGCATAAGACACCAGAAAAATTACGTAGATGGAGCCTGATAGACAATGATCTATGCTGGCAGTGTGGGGAGATCACAGAGGCCATCAGGAACGTGTTATGATCCTGCCCAAAACTAAATGTTTATTGGGGAAATGTGCTGTAGATAAGTAAGGAGGTAACAAGAGTTAACCTCCCCTTCAAACATTCACTGATCATGTTAGGGCTAAATATGCACTGTTGTCAGGCTAACACTATACTCACACAAGGGCACAGAGATAAGAGTTGGAGGTGGTATCAGTCACTGCTAAGAGAGTAGTACTCAGATACTAGAGAGAGCAAGAGGCCCCTTAAACACAGGAGTGGTTGCAGGAGTTAGGGAAAATGGCAAACTATGAGAGGGTCCTGTTCTCAGCCAGGGCCAAACTGACAGATTTTGCTTGTGCTTGGGGCATGTACCTAACATGGAACTATTGCAAGATCCCTGCAGGGTTTTTCTTACCAGAATACCTCAGACCCCCATCCACAGCTATAGCACACAGTGGCACTTCACCATAGGCATGGTCACAACCAAGCTTGAGGGGATAGAAGGCTAATGGACCCTCACCATAGGACCAACATAACCACCAAAGTGTCCAATGATATGCAGTATAAAAAATAATCTTAAATCCGGTTAGCATTAGGAAGCACAAAAATATGGGAAGCTGACAGAATTGGCATGAGACTGCTGCTGATGTATTTACTTTGGTTTCTGCTTGATCTATCCTTAACAACGGAGTAATTAGCACTGAATTTTGCTGGGGTTGTACCCCAGCAAGGAATACTAACCTGTAGTTTCTCTTTTGTTGTTACGTATACTGCTTAGATACACTTATATGAATTTACTGTACTGCATGTACTGAAAATGCTGTATACCTCTAATTTTTCCAAAAGGGAAAACTTAATAAAATCTTTGATTAAAAAATAAAGAAAACCCTAGGTCCCTAAGTCTGGAAAGCAGGACAACCATGGTGAACCAGGATGGAGGCCTTAGAAAGCTCTAACAAATGGCCACTGCTGTCTCATGTCTGTCCAAGGCACCAGACCAGTCAATGCAGTTAATGTACTGCAAACCTTCTTAAATCCACGTCAGTAAGGAGAAAGAATGGCATGTGCATCTAAAAAAACCTTGATTTGGTCGTAGATCCCCCTCTCCAACTCCTTGGATAGGGGAAGCAGTAGGGAAATAGGCCTGCAATACTTGACCTGGGACCCATACCCATTTTTTTAAAATAGGTATCATGGCTGCCTGCTTCCAAGATCCAGGGACAATATCAAACATCAATGAACACTTAAATAATATATTCAAAGGAACAACCATCAAATCTATCACCAAAGAAAACAATTTTAAATGAATTCCATCCTCCCCCATTTAAGATTTTACATTCAATGTACTAATGTATTAAACAACTCATCATAATCGAGTTCCTTAAAATGACATTTTGGTTCATCACCTGCTTTTATTTCTCAAACATTATTAACCTCAGCAATTAGGGAAGCCATTTTAATAGCACTACAAAAGGTATTATTCAGTTCACTGGCAATCTTATCCTGCCCCTGCCACAACTGGCATCCCCCAAGGCTCTATGCTTGGACTCCTGTTTTTCTCTCTCCACATAAATTCTGTTCACCACTCCATTTCAAATAGCATACCTATTTTGTATGCTGATGACCTGATGTTCTACACAAGTGCGCAGAATATGGATGTGATCAATAACAAATTATCATGTGGCCTACAATCTGTCCAACAGTGGTTCAATGATAACAGGCTCATAATGAAAGCTACCAAATCCCAGCCATGTTATTCTGATGTGCCCTCCCGTATAAAGAAAATTCATTTTACCATGGACATAAGTGAACAGCCAATGAAATCGTCAGACTGGCAGTTTACCACTGGTGTAAATCCTCCTATAACCAGTGGCTGTTGATGAGTATATCCAATATATCCTCTGCAGCATAGGAATAAATACAATAAAAATAAAAAAAACAAATCAACCTCTTTAATATTTGTATTTTATTATGGCAAAAAAATGAACCTCGGTATAATCGCAATAAGCCACCCTGAGGATGTGGGTTATCAGGGGATTTACCATGGCTGGTGAGGACTTACCCACTTGGCACCACTCCAGTTGTTGTAAATCCCCTGATAACACCACACCCCCTCATGGCTTATTGTTTAAATCTCCTCTCATGGTGGTCTGTGAAAATGGTACTCCCTTGATCACCATCCAATCTTTGAACTACCAGGATGTTACACTTGACCCATCCCATGATTTTTCACTCCATGTGACATCAATCTGTAAGGCTGTCAGTGTCAGACTTGGGCTAGCCTACAGAGCCTGCCAAAACCTTTCTCCCAGTGCCTGGATCACTATAGCCCAGGGTATCCTGCTCCCTAAACTATCCTATTGTCTGTCTGTTATTTTTGAAGCATCTAGCTCAGTGCTACATGAATGAGATGTGGCATATAACAATTTTTGTCACTTTGCCCTTGCTAGTAACTGACTTGCCCATCATTGTATGCTGTACTCTAAATTGGGCTGGTTCCCCCCAGCTGTCCAACATGATCTTTCCCAGAGTAGAATCATACATATTTTTTTTTATAATTACGTTCCTCCATTGCTTTCCTCCCTACTAGTGCATTACTCTAATGCCTCTCCACTTTGATCATCTGATCTTGACCCCTTAGTCATACCTAGGACAAACACCAAATTAGGTGTGATAGCTTTATCAGTCTCAGCACCTAAACTATGGAACACCATATCTGCTAGCATCAGACTCCGTCCCGTTACCAGCACCTTCAGAACCCAGTTCTGTTCATACCTTCAGCAGATGGAAGTTTGCATCTGTTTCAAGTCTTTGAACTATGTCTAACTATTTGCCTATTATGAATTATACTCTTGCACTTCTCATTTTGTACATACAATATGCTATTGTTGAATGTACACATGATTGTACCTTGTGCTACACCTTGTTGTAATATTTTTCCAGAGTGGTCATTGTCATACATTGTATTGTTTTACTGGTTTTACTCTCCCAGGTTGTGCCTGAAAATTGGCAAATGCTTGTCTAGTGCACCCTACCTGGTGAATAAAATCAATCAACCAATCAATCTGTAAATAAATCAATAAATCTACTGTGGAGTAAATAATTCCTCATTGGAAGTTGTCAGTGATGAAATCATTGTAGATTTTGTCCTGCCTATCCAGTCAGTTAAAACATTCCCATTTTCGCTAACTCACTGACTTCCATCAAATTGTCTAGTTAGATAATAATCAACCTTAGCTTTCTGAACCTGCTTCTTGCATAAGTTATGCAGGTATTTGTACTAGTTAACAATTAAAGTGACTTCTCTGTTTTGTACCATCTCCATATCCTGTCCCACTCCTTCATCAATTTTAAATCAGCTATGAATCAATTTTGATTTCTGTTTTTAATCCTAAGCTTTAGGAAAAGGCCAAGTCTATCACAAATTGGCAGAAATTCAGTTCAAATAAAGTGCAGCATTGAATCAATACCCGGTATTGCCATCAAGTAAGACCAGACAGGCTATGGATAGGGAGCAAACAAGGCTTTTTAGCCATCCAAGGACAAAACACCAGGCTGTGGTCACTCACTAAGTCAGCTCCTGTTCTAAAGGTAGGGGAACTCACTGTCTCTGATCCCTCCCAACTCTGTGGAGGCTGAATTCAACAATTTCTTCACCACCTGTGCCTCCTCCCTCCTTGCCTCCCAACCCCTCACTGCCCCCCACCAGCCTCTTCTGCTCATATCCCTTCTTCTTCATGCTTTTTCTTCTGACCTGTCTCCTCCAATGACACCCTATGAGAATTATTAGCCCTTAATCCTCACAAGGGCAAAAGCCCTGATGGCCTTGACCCCAAGCTGCTTCACCTCTCAGCATACACTATAGCCAACCCTCTAGCAACTCTCTTGAACCTATCCATCTTGCTTGCTACCATCCCCGACACCTTCAAGGTAACTGCTGTTGCCCCCCTTCCAAAGGGTGGCGACCCCCCCAACCCTGGTAACTTTTGCCCTATATTTCTGCTCCCAATCAAGAGCATCTGACTCTGGTGCAGCTCTCCCCTTTCCTTGATTCTTCTTCCTTCTTCACCTCTTTCTAATCTGGGTTCTGCAAAGCCCACTCCACTACCACCTCCTTTCTTCAGCATACTGACTCCATTCTCTCAGACATGGATCAGGGACACATCACCTCTGCCATCTTTGTTGATCTGGCCAAAGCTTTTGACACACTTTTGCCCACTCCCTTCTCCTCAGCAAGCTGACTGCAACTAGCCTCCCCAAATCTGCCACTTGCTGGTTCTGGTGATATATCACAGGCAGGTCCCAGTCTGTCAAGGTCGGCACCTACCTCTCCTCCCCTCTCCCAATTAGCACTGGTGTCCCCCAAGGCTCGGTACTTGGTCCTATACAGTACTATTTTTCATATTCCTGAATGAACTACCTGATGCCTGTTCATCTATTAGTATCCACATGTATGCAAATGACACCGTTTTGTTTACCACCGGTACTTCCCCCTAGGAAGTGGCAACCAGCCTTCAGCTGGACTTCAACAATATCCATTGCTGGTTTCGCAAAAAATTAATTCTCCCTGAATGCCAAAAAGAGAGTCTCTATGACCTTTGGCACTAGCCAGAAGCTTGTCAGGCTTGATACCACTCCCTCCTTCCATATCCTCCATGGTTCCATACTGGAAGATGTCTCCTCTTTCAAAGTCATTGGGCTATGGCTTGACAAGAACCTTGACTTTGCAGTGCACATTGATGCCATCCACAAAAAGTTATTCCCCAAACTTGGTGCTCTGTACCGATATCACAGCTGCCTTCCCCCTCAAGCCTGCAGAGAGATCATCCAAAAGATGATTCTCCCTATCTTTGACTTTGGAGACATAGTCTACAGCACTGCCTCCAAATCCATCCTATACAGACTGGACACTCTTTTCACTTCTTCTGCTGCTTCACTCTTGGTTTCTGCCTTGTACTCACCAC
Organism: Neoceratodus forsteri; assembly: GCA_016271365.2. Lineage (NCBI taxonomy): Eukaryota > Metazoa > Chordata > Ceratodontiformes > Ceratodontidae > Neoceratodus > Neoceratodus forsteri. Next base: position 1,361,533,436 of record CM057456.1, read on the forward strand.
TGTGACCTTTACACCTTGTTCTCCTTCCCATCTCTTAGTGCCAGATGCCTTGCCCATAGCGCTTCTTAATTGGGAAGTACTGGTTTGGCACTCTGCCACCCTACCTGCACTCCCTCATCTCTGTCCAACCAACCCCCCTCTATTCCCTCCGCAACTCCACCCACAGGGCTCTCGCCCCCCCCCCAGTGTATCACTTCAGGGCGAGCCACCTTCTCTTATCACTTCCCAAGTATCTAGAATTCTCTTCCATTAGACAGCCACTCCACTCTGTCCCCTCACTCCCTATCCCTCCTTTTCTGACATCACATAGCTCCCTCTTGCAATTGCGCCTGATCCCCTCTCCCCCTCTAGGTCTACTCTCCACCCTTCAACAATGTCCAGCCAATTTTGGTTAACTAATTCCCCATGCCAATTCCCTGTCTACCCCTTGCAGGGTTTTTGTATCCAGAAGGGGTGAAGGCCTTTGGCTGACCTAACTCCCTCCCACCCCCTGATCCCCCATAGCCTAACTAACTGACCTCAACTTGTACCTTTGTGACTGTGCAGATTTCCTAATAATTGATTGGTCCTAGCACTGTCCCTGCTAAGCTTCTGTCCGGTAAATGTATAGCTTAGCAGTGTGCATGTATTGTGATGTGGTTCTCTGTAAAGTAATTGCATATGTTTAAGCTTAAGTTTTGTTACGTAACTGTATATCTGGAAATGTATAGCTTAGCACTGTGTTTGTGTATGTGATATGGTTCTCTGCTAAGTATATGTTTAAGCTTAAGTTTTGTTATGTAACTGTATATTCTTACCTGTTCCCAACTGGATGGTGTGTACTGTTTATTTTGTATATCACTCTGTAATGTTATGTATCTTGCATTCTTATCTCCTATGTATCCCCCTCCCCCCAGTACGCATCTGGAAATTAGCTATTGCAGCTCTGTATGTCTTTCCTGATGAAACTTTTCAAATAAATAAATAAATAAGAGGGGCACCTTCCAAAATTCTACCAGATTGTGAGGTCAAGATCCAGTCTAAAAGGGTTTCTAGTTGCCCAACCAGTAATTTTTATAGTGTATAATTTTTTTTAAAAGCAAAACTGCTGAGCCACCGGGTGCGAGTCTCGGGACAGCTCCACTTTCACTTTCACACAGACTCACATTCAGTGACTCTGCAGTTTCCTTAAACAAAAAAAAACAAAAAAAAACGATGTTCACACAGTGGTTCTCAGTACAGATAGCCACAAAGTTCTGATCAGCTGATATGTTGTTGTATCACAAAAGGGTACAACCACATTCCATGACCTTTGAACTGTGGTACAACAACATTTCAGCAAGGATGGAAATCAGTACTGAACTAGGGCTCTCTATACACTATAATATAATTTTGTTTTGGACATTAACTTCATGTTTTATTTATATGATGGGAATGCATGATTTCTGGATGGACATGTGGTGACTTGTGAAAATGATAATACTTAACACTATGTATGGTGCTTCAAGGCAAACAGGTAATTGCCCACGCCCATGGACACACAGGAGGCTGTGGTGGCACTGACTTCTGGTGACGTGTTGTTTATGAGCAGGAAGTGACCCACAGACATACACTGTATCATTCCAGTAGGAACAGATGATGAGTCATTGGATGAGGGCATATAATTAATATGCTACTATTCCAATGTGGATACTACACACTCATTATCATACATTATACCCAGGGAGGAATCCAACCAACCAGTAGCACTTCCTGATATTCATGCAGAACCTTTTGTGCCCTTGGATATACAGCCAATACATGAGGAAGTGAACACTGAGGAAGAGGATGGAGAGCACTCAAAAACAGAAGAAGTGGAGCTGCTCTGAACGGCAGATACTCATGCCGCTTGAGAAGATAGGAGTTATGGCCTCAGATCTGGAGTAAGAGGTTGCTGCCCCATTGCACCACCTTTGACAGACTTGTCAAACCTTTGATCAGACTGACATATAATGCCCCACGTGCCTCTGCCAGTTTGCACATGCACATGATACATATTACACAAGTTATGTAACACCCAGATCCTCATCATGTATAGTGTTCACAGGTGTCCTGGGGTGATGACATACTATAAATAATGGGCCATTGTTAGAGTTGTTGCCTTAGATAATAATCATGTGTTAAGACAAATTATAACTCGGATATATGCCAATATATGCTTAGAAGGAAATTCAGTAGGTGTCTAGACAGCTGTATGTTTGTGTAAATATGTTGGACATTGGATGTTCATATGGCATTGATAAAGGTGTCAATTTTCTTAGCAGGAAGAGAATGTACCCTCATGGGGTTACTACACCTTTAAGACTCCCTTTACTGTCACACATTAAAGGCATATGCCACTGCCAGTGGAGTGAGACATCAGTGTTAGAGACATGACCTGTATCACCTGAGTGTTGCCTTCACTGAATCAGACATAAGAATGCACTCATGCAGGACTGGTTTGGGTAGGTAATTATGGTTAAACTGCAAAGTTAGTGTAAATAAGGACTTTTGAGGAAAACTGCCTTTGGACTACAAAGCAGCAACTATTTCTGTCATGTCTAACGTGCTCTTTCCATCGCCATAACGGGGCCAGAGGGTGACCACCCACCTAATCAAGTTCAGTTGCCTGAGAGCAGAGTTACAATTTCTCCTGGATTTTTGAAGGACCTAATTAATTCAAGCACCTTTGCAGCTGCCAATAGCCCATGGAGTTACAGAATTCCAGGACTGCCTAAATTCACTGACAACTTGAGCTACCAGTCTGAGCTGTTGACTTCCCAGTGATCAGCAGGGGCTGTTTTGAGCCCAGTTCAGTCTGAGTGTTAGCTGAACCAACTGGTAGCTGAGTGTTGTTGAGGGAGATAGCTTGGGTTGCATCACATATACAGACTGCATGCCAGCTAGAAAGAAATGAGAAGCAGATCCTCTGCTTAGAAAAAGAAGCTATTGCATGTTGAGCACTATACGAGCTTAGGAGCTGAAAGTTGCATCTCAAAACCAGCTTTTGCTTGCACTGTAGCTGGAGTCCAAGAATGTCAATGAATGCACCTGGTCAGCACTGCTGTCAGCTGCTGGTTATAGCCATTCCTTAGGGACTGGATGCCAGGAAATGCTGAGGGGGTGGATTCAAGGAGACTGCCACAGGAGAAGCTTCCACTGAACCAGAGGGTTCAGACACAATTAATAGAGTCAGGAGAGGCCTGCAAAGGGGCTTCACTGCAAACTGGGCCATCAGCCCCGGCACAGCTAAGGGATCCCCTGGTTCAGAAACCATGAGTAAACTCAGGGCTTGCATCTATAACCCATTTTTTATTTGTGATTAAACGTTTATTAAGATTAACAATGTCATACATTGAAGGTCCACCAAACAAAGTACAAAACCTGGCTGGGGGTAACCCCACGGAGACACAACTCTAAACATGGTCCAAACTACACACCTTAACAAAGTTACAGAACCACCCTTATGAAAATGGAATATATTGCAATATATTGATAAATATATGTTGATGTATGTGTATATACTGAGAAACACATTGACTCATTTAAATATATTTTTCAATATTTTTTGAAATACACTAGTGTAATACATTTTTAATATGTATGATTCCAAATATGTGTCAATATATTGAGTCAATGAAATATATTTTAACCACAATATATTTTTAACTTATATAATGCCTTATACAACTAAACACACTTTTTACAGCTTTCTCAGTTACAGAAACTTTCAGTCATACTTATGCTGGTGATAACAAATACAAAGGGGTATTTATTAATAACATGACAGTGGTGCGTTGTATTTGATGACGTTGGAGGAGCAAGATGGTTCATCACCCAATAGTAAATAGTGCTCTTTCTTCAATGTATGATATTTCAGCTGTGTTTAGTTTATGTTGTCCAACAATATTTGAAAGGCTATGCCTGTAGTTCGATTCGTGGAGCAACAAACCACTTCCCCATCGGGCTTTAAAAGGCACTCCTCCTGGCTAATCCAGGATTCGTTTCTTTTACTGTGGCCAGAGCCTTTGCCTCTCTGTTTGGCTCTCTTTGCCTTCTCTGTTTGTCTTTTGCCTCTTTTTCTCCTCTCTTGCTCTCCTCCAGCTTCTGCTTCCTGCCAATATTCCCCTGTGTCCGTTGCGGCTGTGTCCCCTTTTTCTAAAAGCAGTCTGGCTGCTTTTTTCTTGCTCGCCCTTGTCCCCCCTTCCGTTCATTCCTTTACCACTCCACAGCTTCATTTCCATCCCTCCCCCGTACCTTCTCCTCCATTGGGGGTCTGCTTGCTCCTTCTGTTTCTCCTGTTTTTTGCCTGCCTTTCTTGTGGGTCTTCCCTAGTCCCCCTTCTCGACACTCTACACCCATTTGCTTCTTTCCTTGTTGGGCTTCTCCAGTCCCTGCTCTGTTTCTCCCTCAGCTGCTCTATCCATGATGGGGTTGTAGCCTTCCCCTGACTACCGCTGCGTCTATTTACTTTTCATCCGGTGACTTTAACTGCCGCCACTTCATTGCATTTCCTGGTACTTCCAGGATCTGCCATCCCCTCCATGCCCAGCTTCCTCTTGTTGTGTTGGGGAGCTTGTTGGCGGTCTCCCTCTCTTTCCTCTGGTCCCGCTGTCTCCGCCTGTCATTTGTTCTGTCCGGGTGCTCCTCCCTGCCTGGCGGGTTGCGTCTGCTGGTTGCTACCACTCTCTCTTTTGTTCCTTTGCCATGTTCATCCCCATTCCCCTTCTGGACTCATGGTTCCATTTCCTGGGGCCTCTCCTCCTATTCTCACTGTTGCAGTTCCTCATCCTTGCCATGCGGTTGGACTGTCTGGTCTCCAGTCCCCACCTGGCCCTGTCAGCTCGGCTTCCACTGCCCGTATTTCTCCTCATTAACTCTTCTCCTCCTGATCCTTTGCTGTGTGCTGTTTTGGGAGTTTCCTGCCCTACCATCCATTTTCCTCATTTATACAATTACTGGCCATGTAATTTACTCCTTGCCTTGTCAGTCCAGCTGCAGCATCAGCATTGCCTCTGGTTATTCTCTCCTTCTCTTTTCATTGGCCATTTGGTGTCAGGGTGATTAATCGTGGCTTCTTTGTTTTTCCCAAGGTGGGGGATTGCGAGGTTGCACTAGGCACCATGGATCCTGGCAGCTGGACCCATTTCTTGTACATTACCCATCATCATCAGTCTCGTTTTACCTCCACCGTCGACTGTGGGCTGTGTCCAGCCATTCCCATCTCTCCTACTCGTGCAACTCGATCCACTCCTGAATTTGGCTCTTCATGGATCCAGTTGGCATGCACTCCCATGGTTGCTGCTGCAACCTGCCTCCTCAAGACCCACATTGGGGTCTCCTTTGCTCAATCTTACCTCATGTAGGTCTAATCGTTCACATCGACTATCCGAGCATACCCCTCATATGAGTGTCATGCTCCTTTGACTCAATCGATTATCCACTCGGAGACATGCCTTCAGTGTCCATGGCTCCATGGCTTGGGGCTAGCCTTTAGCTGACAGTCTCACTCTGCACCCACGAAGTCAACAACTAGAGCATGCAAAGCTCGGAGCAGGGTCTTTCTCCCTGGCCCATAGTGTGAATGTCTTTGCTCCGGGTGAACCTTCAGTCATCCCTTGTTCCGGTGACACCTCTGGATGTAAAATTTATGACTTCAAGCTGCAAGGGGTGGAGCTCTCATCAGTAGGACCCCTTTGGCTGCCTGAGTGGTTCAGAGGCACCCTTTCTACTATTCTCCATCTGATCGCCTCTGGTTCACTTGGTCTGTTTCATAGGCTCTTGTAAGCTGGCTGAGTGCCTCAGCGGTCATTTCTCTCCTCCTTTGCTTTTAAGTGCCTAGTTACAGAGACATTGCTTGCAACCCTCAGCAGCATTCCAGTTAGAAGGACAGAGCGAGAGCTTCATCTAAATTGGAATTGTTTCCTCTTCCCTCGATTTTGACTCTAAATTGCAGTAGCTGAGCCATCACTAATCAATTGTCCTTCAGCCTGGAGGGAAGGCAGCCTAGGCCCTGGATCCCTAGAGGTTTCCTCCTCAAAGGGCCTTTTTTCTCTCCTCTGTGCTGATGGTCATAATATTTAGGTAGGGTTAGTGCTTTCATAGGTTCCGTAGCTAGGTTCTACTATTGGATGGAGTTGGATGGTGGCCCTGGCTGTTCCCTCTCTCCTTAGGAAGTCCCACCTCCCGCTTAGTGTCAGATGCTAATCCACCAATTCTTCCTAGTTAGCTCCTTTCCTCTCGGATCCTGCCTATCTTCACCTCATTGACCTCTGTTCTCATCCTCGATATGATTCTGACTCCTCGCCTCCTTCGATGCTTGACACCCTTTTGGGTACTCTTTTGGGACTTCTTCCTAAGCTACCTTTAGCCAAGGGAATCATTTCCCACAGCACATATAGTGGTGGAACCCTCTTCTTGAGTTCCTCGCCATTGTACCACTACAGGGTGGTATGTCCCATGGATAGAGAGGTGAGCAACCACAATGTATCTAACTCACATAAGCATGCATCATATCAGTTGCATAAGCACATCGAATTGCAAGGTTATGCCTGTAGTTAGATGGGTGGAGAAACAAACCACTCCCCCATCAGGCCTTAAAAGGCACTCCTCTGGCTAATCCAGGTTTTATTTTGTTGCCCTACCATCTTCCCCTCCTCCTCCTCTAGCGGCATGTCTGTTTCCCATGGGCTTCTTCCTAAACTACCTTTAGCCAAGGGAATCATTTCCTGCACCACCTTTAGGGGTGGAACCCTCCTCTAGAGTTCCTCGCTGTTGTACCCCTACAGAGTAGTATATCCCACAGCTAGAGAGGCGAATAGCCACAATGTATCTAAGTCGCATAGGCATACATCATACCAGTTGCGTAAGCACATCAAATGTATCTTGTGCATTATAGTGTAATGTACAAGTTACACATTGTTGGATAAGATAAAGTAAATGTGTAGGGCAAATACCACACATTAAAGAAAGGAATCATATATTTCAACTATGATGTGCTATGCCATCTTGCTCCAGCATCTTCGCATATGATGTCACTGTCGTATTATGTGTCTGACTGGCAGAATGCTTTAAAATGCTTTCTTGATTCAGTGGTAGTAATACAAGCTTCAGAAAATGTATTTTGAGCCAAAATTGAAGTTAAACACTGCTATGTATTTGCTATTGCTAGACAGTCTTTGTAACAGAGCAAGCAGTAAAAACTGTTTTAATTGTCCTTTACAGTCTTATTTATGTCAACATTTAAATATCTTGATTTATGTCAATATTTAAATCTCTTGAGTTATTTTTATTTACTTATGTTAACATAACAATTGTTCATGCTTTCACTACAATAAGTTAAGCATGTTACCTCAATGTTACTTCTGCAATGTGCTACTCCATTTGTTTTGATATAAAATTTTGACAATATGTATCATTTAAGCAATGAGGCATGACTGTGTGTGTTCTGTATGGGATAATGTCATACCTAGGGTGGGTCAAAGCATTAAGCTGAAGGCCAAGTGCTTTCACCACCATAGGTGTGCTGTTATCCCAATACAGTGCACACCATGTACAACAGAAATTTCCTTAGTAAGCACCTGGGACTTCCAACAGTAGCACGCATAAGGATAGATGATGGGCCACTTAAGTACTTCCTCTATATCCTGCTGCACACACTTCATAGTGTATATTATTCAAAGTACTGACATGTCATCATTATACAAGGGTGATTCCAGTAGGATAAAGCCATCCAGTATTATTTTTTGGTCTGTCTGAGAATAGCACTTCATCACACAGCTGGCAGCTTAGGTTCAGTGCCAAGAAGTGCAAGGTGATGCATTTTGGAGCCAAAAACCCAGGATACAGCTACTGGATGGATGGTATCAAACTGTCCACATCCAATGAGGAGAAGGATCTGGGGGTGCTGGTGACAGGGAAATTAAACCACTCTGCCCAGTGTAAGAAGGCAGCGGCTAAGGCTAACAGGATGCTAGGGTGCATAGCAAGGGGGATTACATCCTGATGTAGCAAAGTCATATTGCCCCTGTACAGGTCCCTGGTGATGCTGCACTTGGAGTACTGCGTGCAGTTCTGGCGCCCGTACTTGAAAAGGGATATCAAACTACTGGAGGCAGTGCAGCGAAGAGCAACAAAGATGATCCAGGGGTTGAGCGAAAGAACTTACGAAGAAAGACTAAAAGAGCTCAACATGTATACCCTGGAGGATAGAAGAAAGAGAGATGGGACATGATTGAGACCTTTAAGTACCTGAAGGGGATGAACAGAGTAGGCTTCCAGGGTGGGTTCACGCTCCAGAACAGAAGAGATACCAAAGGGAACTCCCTAAAGTTAAAGGGGGGCAGATTCAGGAGGGAAAGGAGGAGGCACTACTTCACTGAAAGAGTGGTAACAGGGTGGAATACACTGCCTAAGCAACTCGTATCAATGCAGACTGTGGGGTGCTTCAAGAGGGGGTGGGACAAATTCAGGGGAAAGTATATACCAGGGGCAGTTGGGGAGGGAAGAGTTAATGGGGACAGCTGCAGTCGAATGGGATGAAGTGCTGCACACTCAAGCAGACTAGATAGACCATATGGCCTGTATCTGCTGGCAAGTTTGTATGTTCGTATGTAACCCTAGGTGGCACTATCCCCAGGGCTACTTCCCCTGCCTGCTTGGCTAGTAGCAGGTTAAGGGGCCTGAGTTCTGAAACAGGTGCCTCCACCCAGAGGCCAGGGTTGGTAGTGGTCAAGCTAACCTGGGCACAGCCCTCTGGGACACTGTAACCCCCCTGTTTCCCTGCTAGTGGCCGGAACAATACCCAATAGTCACTTTCACAATACCCCTGATACACCTTACAAGTACCCCCACTGTTTGCACTTACCACCAGGGCAGGTTCCTCTGGCTCATCCCTGGGGACCCCCTGTAAAACAAGGCTAGGCACAGCAAATAGCAACAGTACAGTACTCTTGGCACAAACTGGAACCACAGTCAGGTTAAATGCAGAAAAAGTTAGATCTAATTTATTCAGGGGACTTAAACAAGGGAGGGGCATAATCAGGTTGATTTGCTTAAATGCTCTATCAATCAGTTATGGATACACTTCAGAGTCCCTATCCAGTCACACCCTCTGGGTACGCAGGTGGAGAATAGATGGGTTAGCCAGGACCATTGCCCGGGGTAGGCTGGCGTCACAGCTGATTGGGGCCCTGTGATGGAAAAACAACATGCACAATATACACTTTTTGTAATCCGGAGCCAGAGGGCTCAGTTTGTGAAGAAAGAGAAACAACAAGGCAATCAGATGACACACTTAGATTAAACTGTTGCTGCAGGGAGCTACCTTGATGGTTACTCACGATACTCAAAACTGGACACAGGCAGGACAAAAATCGAGACTGCAGGTGGCTGATCTGGAGTGCCAGGAGAAGCAGGGCCCACACAATTTGCCGAGGTGTCATTCCTCTTCAAGCATGGAGCAAATGGCTGATCCCCAGGCAGGTCTCTCTTCGATGGTGTTCTCTGTGCAGTGGGGTAGTCTAGCAGGGCCCATGGGGCAAGGCCCAGCAGCATGGAGATAACCATGGATTCAGTCTGATCGGGCTGGATACAGCTTCCAGCAAGCAGAACACAGTTCACACAGTGAGGAACCAAATCATGACCCACTACCAATACACAGCATATTTCTATGTAAGAAATTCTACAGTACCAGGCAAGTCCTCTCTGGTCACAGTCGCACAGTCTCTGCACAAACCGGGAGTTTAGAGGTGGCTGGAACTCCTGACAGGTCGATCGCACTCAGCGAAATCTTCGTTCTTCTTCAGGTATGAGCTTGGTCACAACTCAGTGGCTTGCTTTGGCTTCTCTACTTGGATTTAGTCCGTAAATAACTCTTTCCTTCCCCCTCAGGGCGGCAGACAGGCATGCAGGCCAAAACTCAGGCCTTCCCACAGTTCTCCTGCGTGAAAATACGCAGATGGCTGCTCGACTGTCTCGAGCTGTTGCTTCTTCAGCTTCCAACTTATATCTGCCTAGAGAGCAGGCAGCCCGGGCATTTCCCCACTGATCCAACAGGCTCGGTTGTCTGTCTCATCTGTCAGTCACAACAAGGCTCCCCCTTTAGGTACAAAAAGGCACCAAAACTACAATTCCCACAGACTGTTACTCCACACAGCTCCTGTAAGCAGGCTCCATTTTGGAGTCCCAAAGTACTGATTGGTCCAATTCGGCAGTTCAGGACCAAGATGGTGGAGATAGGCAGAACAATCCTTACTGCAAAGAAGGCAGGTTCGAACAAACTACAATATTATTATTTCTCTAAAAGATAATAAACCAGTACATCTTCAAACAGAGCTCCCTCTGCACAATTAGCAATGGCAGAAAAGGAGCTAGTATCCAGCAGCCCAGGCTGGACTCGAGCATGGAAACATTCAGCCCACCCTCCCAGTTCAATTACGACTGCAACCAGGCAGCTCTTAAAGAGACAGTAACCAGAGGCTTTACAGGCACTCTCTAGCATTTAACATTTAAATGGCTAGAATGCAAGACACCAGCCTGGCAGTGAGCATTTATGCAAGCTCACGGAAGACCTTTCAGGAACCCCCATTGGTGGGGGGGGGTTACACCCTTTCCTGCCTGGAGAAAACTTGGCATCCATGTCAAGTCTGTACCATCACAGTATTGCAACTACAAAAAATATACAAGACACTTAGACCATTAGCATGTTATGCAAGTAACATCTGATGCATCAGTCACATAAACGTATACCTTTCCTATACATATTCTCTACACTTCACAATACTATATCCATTCAAACAATCTATCATACATATTTCACACAGGTAATTTACACATTACTATGCGGAATCAGGTAATAACTTCTTGTACATTAAACAATGTAAGAGGGGGCCCTTCTTTATCAGCTAACAGGGGCACCATACCTAGAAGGCAGAACAATCAACCGGGAATTGGTACTTAGGCTCAGTTTGGGCAGTGAGCTCTGAGAAACATAAATCCCTTTGTGGACCACATTGAGAGGCAAATCCACTGTCCTCCCTGGAGAGTCATAACTGAAGAGGACTACTGGTTTGACAGCTCGACCAGTCCTTCGGGGGGGAACAACCCCAGTCTCTGTACTCTCAACACTGGCCTGGGACTTTCATCACTTGTGAGGGGTGCCTCTGCCTGGGTAGGAATGTTCAAACTTGGAGCACTGTCAGCTTCTTGCTCTGTAGGTTCTGTTTCTACAACACTTTGCTCATTTTGAAGATGCTCTGGCACTGAAGGTTGGTTTTCAGCACTCTCATAGTGTTCTTCAAGTTCTGGCACGTCACCAGAAAGACTTATTCCATCAGCTCCTCCCTCAGGCAAATCATACAGTTCCACAATACACCGCGACTCAGCATCTTCAGATGTGATACTTTGCACTTCACTTTCAGGGAGCATTCGCTCCACCGATGAAGCTGAGGGTTTAGGTAGTCCAGAAGACCCATCTTCATCCCCACAATAAATCATGGGGTTACCTCGAAACAGCTGACTTAGTTCATAAGAGGGGTAATAGGCATGGTCACACTCACTTTCGTCAGAAGTGAACTGACAGTCACTATCATTCTGGGCCTGCTGCTGGGGAAACCTTAAATCTGGGACCACTGGGGTAGGTTGACTCTGTCTCTTTCTGACAGCAGCACAAGTCACCAGCTCAGGGGAATCAATCTCAGAGGGTTCAGCCTCAATTATGACTTGGTCGATAGGTAGCAAGTGGTTACAGTGCATGGTCTTGATGGCTTTGGAGTTGTTCTATGGGCGTACCTTGTACACTGGTAAATCATCTAACTTTCCAACTAGTACATGGGAAAGATGGTGCCATTGATCAGCAATTTTGTGTTTACCATGCAGTCCCAAATTGTGCAACAACACACAGTCTCCAGCCCGAAGCTCTTGAGCCTTTACTTTTCTATCATGTCTCCCTTTGTTGGCTAGATTTCTCTTGTCGGCCATTGTCTGGGACAGTTGATAGGCATGGTTCAATTGAGATTTCAATTTTTGTACATATTGCAGGTAATTTTTGTCTCGGATTCCATCTGGAGAGACCCCAAAACAGACATCAACTGGCAGCCGGGCCTCTCTCCCGAACATGAGGCGGTAGGGAGAGAACCCGGTAGCATCATTTTTTGTGCAATTGTATGCAGATACCAAGGTGCTAATCTGCTGGCTCCATTTATGCTTGTCTTTTGGGTGGAGGGTGCCCAGCATGTCTAACAGTGTGTGGTTAAAGCATTCTGGTTGAGGGTCTCCCTGCGGGTGATAGGGGGTGGTTCTTGACTTTTGCATCCCCCATAGAGAGAGCATTTCTTTGATTAGCCGACTCTCAAAGTCTCTGCCTTGATCAGAATGAATCCGCTGGGGGGCACCATAGTGGATGAAGAAATTTTCCACTAGCACCTTGGCCACGGTAGGTGCCTTTTGATCTTTGGTGGGGAAAGCTTGTGCATACCTTGTGAAATGATCTGTAACAACTAACACATTGCCAATGTTGTGCTGGTCAAGCTCTAAACACAAGAAATCTATGCAGACTAGTTTCATGGGGGTGCTGGTTGTAATGTTAACAAAGGGGGCAGCCCTCTGAGGGAAGGCTTTTCTCTGCAGGCAGCGACTACAAGTCCTTACATGGTGCTCAACATTGGCCCCCATCTTGGGCCAGTAGAATTGAGATCATACTAGGTCAAGGGTCCTGCCAATACCGAGGTGGCCCAAATGATTGTGGAAGGACCTCAGTACCAAATCTTTAAAGGCCATGGGCAGGACCAATTGTTGCTTGTCCACTTCGTCACCTCAATCTACTGTCTCTCGATACAACAACTGATTGAACAGCTTCAACCTGGGGCCTTCTTTAAACAATAAAGCAGTTTGCAGGTCAGAGGAATGCAACTTGGACACATCTTTTCCCACACAAAGGGCATCAAGTGCTGGCTGAATCATAGGATCTTGGAATTGAGCCCACTGAATGCTGTCATTGTCAAATTGAGGTAGTGCACTAATATCTAGAGCAGAGAAGTGGCAGTATGCAGCTGGTATGCAGGAGTCAGACGGGCCCAAGCAATCTACTAAGCAGCCCACTGTGTCCGCAGACAGCTTTTCATCTCTATCAAACTGTTGGCACAATGCTCGGATGTCAGGTTCAGACAGCCTGACCCAATCACTCTTGGAAGTGGGCCTTCGGGATAGGGCGTCAGCATCAATATGATTCAAGCCCAACCTGTATTCAACAGCATAATCACACTAACATACTAACTGCCAGCAGATTAGGCCTTACGGTCTATCGAGTCTGCTCGAATCTCAGATCCCTAGTTGGGTACCGAGGACCTCCCCCCCCCAGTGTTCCAGAAACCCCTATCATCCATCTCCACCCCCTGGGCCAGGCCATCATCTGATACATCCGCTTTCTGTGTATGTCCCACCCTCTCTTGAAGCCCTCCACTGTGGATCTCTGAACCAGCTCGCCAGGCAGCGCATTCCAAGGATCCACCACCCTCTCAGTGAAAAACCTCCTCCTCTTCCCCCCTCACCCTTCCACCTTCCAACTTCAAACCATGCCCTCTAGTGATACCTCCCTGCTTTAGTCAAAAGATCCCCTCCGTGTTTACCCTATTTATCCCCTTGAGGTACTGAAAGACCTCAATCATGTCCCCCCTGTCTCTCCTCTCCTCCAATGAAAACAGGCAGAGCTCCTTAAGTCTGTCCTCATGCATCAGATCCCCTAGTCCTCGTATCATCTTAGTTGCCCTCCTCTGTACCCTCTCCAGGAGCTGTATGTCCCTCTTCAAGTGTGGTGGTCTCCGGTACTGTACACAGTACTCAAGGTGTGGTCTAAGCAGTCCACTGTACAGTGGCAGAATCACTTCCCTGCTCCTAGAGATGATCCCCCTTATGATGCATCCCAAAATCCTGTTTGCCTTGCTAGCCGCTCTCCTGCACTGCTCAGAGTTATTCATACATGCATCCACCATGACCCCTAGGTCTTTTTCCTATTGAGGCCTCCAGCCTCCCTCCCAGGTGTACCTGTGTTTAGGGTTTCCGCCCAGATGTAACACCTTGCACTTGGTGATATTGAAATTTAATTTCCTGAGTGAGCCCAGCTTTCCAGGTGTCAGGTCCCTGCAGGGCCTACCCCCTCTTCCCCTCAACTACTGCTCCCATCTTGGAGTCGTCAGTGAAGAGACTCATTTCACATCCTACACCTCTCCTGATATCCGATATGTATGCATTAAACAGGATCGGACCCAGGACCGAGCCCTGCGGTACCCCACTACCGACCTCTCTAGGGTTCGAGAGCTCCCCACCGACCACTACTCTCTGAGTGCATCCAGCTAGCCAGTTTTCTATCCATCTGACCATCAAAGGGCCTACTCCCAACCCCATCAGTTTCTCCACCAGGCCATTGTGGGGGACAGAGTCAAACGCCTTGCTGAAGTTCAAGAATAATACATCCACATGCTTTCCCCTGTCCAGTTCTGATGTTAGCCATTTGTAGAACTCCACAAGATTGGTTTGACATGATCTACCTGGCATGTTGCTGACTATCCAGACCTCCCACCTGCTCCAAGTACACCCCCAATCGTTCCTTTAGTATACTCTCCATTAATTTTCCCACCACCGAGGTCAAACTGATGGGTCTATAGTTACCTGGTACTTCCCTCGACTCCCCTTTATGGATTGGCACCACATGTGCCTCTCGTCAATCCCTAGGTACCCTCCCTGTCTCAATCGACCTGTTGAAGAGCACTGCCAGGGGTGCAGCCAGTATGTCCGCCAATTCCCATAGTACTCTCGGTTGAATGCCATCCGGCCCAGGAGATTTATCTTTCTTTAGGGCCTTAAGGGCTAACCACACCCTTTCAGTGGAGATAGCATCATCTGTCCCCTCCACCTTACTGGCCTTTTTATCCTACATAGAAACATAGACTTTGACGGCAGATAAGGACCGCTAGGCCCATCTAGTCTGCCCATTTCCCTACCTACAGGATAGGCCGCAGATCCTAGTTAACCAACAGCCTATTTCTTCCTACCCCCCACAAGAATTGCCTTATGTCTGTCCCATGCATTCTTGAATTCTCCCACAGTTTTAGACCCAACAACCTCCTCAGGAAGGCTGTTCCATGCATCCACTACCCTCTCTGTGAAATAAAACTTCCTCACATTGCCCCTGAACCGCCCTCCTTCTATCTTTAAATTGTGTCCCCTTGTTCTTGCAAGTCTCTTTTTCTGAAAGATGCTGTTACCCATTATCCTTATCCTGATGTGACACCCCTGGGGTACCTCTCCCTCCCTCTTGCTCCATTTCTGTTGCTCCCCAGATCCCACTCACTACCGCTTCTATCCCCATCACACCTTGCTTTGTAGATATCCCATCCCCCTCCCTAGTGAACACAGAGGTGGAGTACTCATTTAATACCTCTGTTTGGTCCATCGCCTCTTCCACCCACCCTCCTTCTGATCTTAATCTGCCGAGATGGCCCTTAGTTTTTCTCCGCTCCCCAATATACCAGAAGAACCCCTTTTCCCCTCCCCGTATCCCCTGTGCCAGATGCTGCTGTTTACTGGACTTTGCCCCCGCACCATCCGGGTGACTTTTCTAGATGCAAGCTGGTACATTTCCTTTTCCCTATACCATCTTGTTGTTTTATATTTTTTGCAGGCAGCCTTCTTTTCTCTGACCACTAACTGAACCTCACTGGACCACCAGCATGGTTTATGTGACCTTGCTCCCTTATGTTTCACCTTAGCGCAGGTCCTGACTGCCTCATGAAGTCCCCGTTTTATGACCTCCCTTCTCTTTTCCACATTTTTCATTGATGTAATCCCCTTCAAGTGATCCTTGAGAATATTTCCCATACCCACAAAGTCTTCCCCCCCTGAAGTCCACTGCCAGTGTCCTAGATCTCTCCCCCCCATGCTTATTTGAAACCAGACAGTATTGTGGTCACTCCCAGTCACAGGATCCTCTACAACCAGGTCCCTTACCAGATCCCCATCCGCCAGAACCACGTCCAGGCCATGCACCTCCCTTGTGGACTCCATCATGTGCTGTGTTAAGAACACATCCTGGAAGCCGTCCAGCAGCCTCTGCTCCTTGGCCACCTTAGGGGACATGGTTCCCCAGTTTGTACCTGGCATATTAAGGTCCCCCATCAACACCACTCCCTCCCCTTTTTGTCCACACTGGGCAATGATGTTGTCCGGCAAACCATCTTCCAGAACATCACCCATCCTGGGGTCCTATACTACACAGTTTGACCTCTTCCTGCCGGGTTCGGCAGTGACCCCAAAACCTCCACATTTCCTCTGCCTCTTCTACCCTAGCAATTTCTATATCATCTCTAATAAACATAGCCACTCCACCCCTCTGCCCTCTTTCTATCCTTCCTAACATAGTGTACCCCTGACGTTTAGGTCCCAGTCATGGTTTTTGGCCCACGCTTCCATGACCGTCACCATCCACCCCTGAACAGCATGGCTGGAACTCTGGCAACTTGTTTCTCAAGCTCCTGGCATTTACTAACACCACCCCCAACCCCTTATCCCTGATCCCATTTGTTGAACGCCACCCAGGTTCCTTATACTTCCATCCTCCCTATGCTCCTCCTGAAACCTCCTACCCAGTCTGTTTCCCCCCTCCCCCTTGGGTTTGAAGGCTACTCCCCTCATTTGGAGGAGAGGGCTTCTGGTCATCCCTTCCCTTATCCCTCCTCCCCTCACAAGTCATAGGTGGATGACGTAGAAAGCCACTGATGCCCTGTGGCATCTAACTTAGCTGAAGTCTGCACATAGGTCAACGGGTTATTGTCAGTCTTCACCAATATCTTTGCCCCATAGAGGTATTCATGAAACTGGTCAATGATGGCCCATTTTAGCGCAAGGAACTCCGATTTATGCACAGGGTAGTTTCGCTCTGATGGGGTCAGACTCCTACTGGCAAAAGCCACTGGTCTCAAACCATCCTCATGGTCTTGATACAGCACAGCTCCTAAACCATGCAAACTAGTATCAGTATGCAACACATAGGGTTTGGTGGGATCAGCATAGGTGAGGATGGGGGCATGGGTGAGCTGGTATATAATTTCATGGAAGGCTGCTTCACAGTCAGGCATCCAGCAGGGCCGAAAAGTTCACCTGGGTGGAAGTATACTTCCTCTGATCCTTGAACGGCCCCTTTTTTGTATTTATGATTGGTAGGAGGGTAACCCTAGGTAAGATTCAAGAGTGGGCAGATCATCTTGGAATAGTCTTTTATGAACTTACCATAGTAGCCACAGAACCCCAGGAAGCATTGTAGTTCTTTCAGAGTGTGGGGATGGGGCCAAGTGGCCAGAGCTTCAACTTTACTGGGATCAGTCTCTATCCCCTCTGTAGATACTATGTGCCCCACATACTTCACAGAGGTTTGGAAAAACTGGCACTTGTCAATGAACAACTTGAGGCTGAAATCTTCCAGTCGGTCTAGGACTTTGAACAGTCAGCTCTCATGCTCCTCTAAGGAGCTCCCAAACACAATGACATCATCTAAGTACACCAGGCATTCCAGCAAATTCATATCTCCCACAGCATGTTCCATCAGTCGCTGAAAGGTGGCCGGGCACCCGATATCCCCTGTGGCATTCTTAGAAATTCATAGAACCCCAAGGGACAGATGAAGGCTGTCTTCTCATGGTCCTCTGGGGCCACCGGAATCTGGTAGTATCCACTGCGAAGATCCAACACCAAGAACCATTTGCTCCCACTCAAACAGTCCACAGCATCTTGTATACGGGGCATGGTGTATTGATTGGGGATGGTCCGCTGGTTCAGTGTTCAATAATCAATGCACATTCTCACAGACTCATTCTTCTTATGCACAACCACAATGGGAGAAGCATATGGGCTCCTGGATTCTTGTATCACACCAGCTATGAGCATTTCCTGCAGGTGTCTTCTCACATCATCTATGTCTGCTGGGGCTAGAAGTCGAGACCTCTCTCAAAATGGCCGTTCATCATGCAGGCATATATGATGCTCCACACCCTGGACACATCCCATGTCCCATTCCTTCAATGAAAACACTTGATCTCTCTGGGCAAGTTTCTTGCTAATTCTAGTCTTCCATTCAGCTGGCAATGGGGAGTCACCAAAGTCAAACAAGTCTGTTGTCACTCTATCCATCTCACCAGGGTGCTTGTTGCTGGGCAACACTGCAGTGTCTGCGCAGTGTACCATAGCTAGGGTGCAGCCTCTGTTCACCCGGATCTTCCAATCTGACACATTGTGAATCTGGACCATCACTTGTCATGCATAGGCATGAGCACAAGCTGGCAAGATGCTAGGCTTGACCAATAATCCTTCTGGCAATTTTCCATTGCCTGGCACATCCAACATCAGTATTTTGTTCTTGACATTTTTCCATAGGCGAACCTCCCCTTGTATGGTACACTGAGTGTTAGGGGCCAGCACCATTGAATCGGGATCCTTCTGCCACACAACCCCTACTGGTTCATCCTGGTCTATTTTCTCAGGATTCTGTTGCAAATCATAGGCCCTCTTAATCAGAGCTAGAATTCTTAGAGCCCTCCCAGTCCATTGCCCCTGTCTCTCATAGCAGAGTTGTGCCAGTCTCCCAAACATATGAGCATTGGTCCCAATTAACAGGGGAACCCCATCATACAGACCAGTAGGGGGACACACTAAGGCCAGGGTCTCAACCTGCTCATCAACTCCAGCCACCGAGGTAGAGAAAGACAGCCAGATCTGAATATACCCTGAGTACGGATACAACGTCTCATTGAACCCCCAGACATGCAAGCCTTCTAAGGGTTGTAAGGGCACATCAGGCAGGTGCTTCCAATACCAGTCTTGAAACATTATAGTCACTTAAGACCCGCTGTCAAGCATGGCCTGGATGGACACCTCGTTCACCTTTACTGTTGTTTCCATTGAAGGACCCACCACCTCGGATCATTCAGGTGGCGTAGACTTAGATGTTGACTTGGCAGCGGCCTTTGAAGAGTACCTTTTTTGAGCAGCTCCACCTGGTGGCCGGTTGTTGTTCTGTCGAATCAAGGCTAATAGTCTAATGGTGACCTTTCTCAGATTCTTTGGTGAGCGACAAAAGAAATGGGTGTATCCGTCCTCCCCACAGTGATAGCAAAATGTGGGTTCTCTAGGGTCTCTGGGGGGTCACGGGCCACCTCCTGGTTTAGGCACATCAGGGGCACTTTGCAGTTCTTCTTTGACTTGTGACTTGCATTCTTGATCCTCTGCATTTCTACCACATTTGGGGGTTTGGGTGGTTCATAGTAGATCCCCCACCAGTGCTCTCAAATCTCGTACTTCTTCCAATAGGTTAGCCTCAGTCCAGGTTTCTGAGGAGACAACATGCACCCCTACTCAACTAGGCAGGACCTCACTTTTTAACTCGGAGGGTGCCTGGTAGAAGTTAATATCTCTGGCCACCTAGGCTGCTTGTGAGTTACCCCTTAACTCTGTCAATTCTTTGATCAACTCTCTCAACTGCTGTGCCTCATCTTCATCACTTCTCTCTGGGTTCTGGCATGTATGAACAACCCCAGCACAGGGCTCCCAGCCTTCCTCATCATTCTCTGCCTCACGAATCTCTTTCATAAGCTGACAGTACATGGGAGGATTAGCCTTCCTGTCTTGCAACTTAAGTTTTAGCATCATCACACTGGAGTACCTGGCTGACTTGAGAATATGGTCCAATCTGACCAGGTTCAGTTCCTTAGGCGGCACCTTCCTTTTCTATGGGCCCTCTGCAGAGCCCTCTCAATTCTAGTGACAAACATAGACAACTTCTCATTCTTCCATTGCTTGGCAGGCTTGAATTTCCACAGTAAATCGTCCCCTGACTCAGTGCTCCCAAAAACTCCTTCCAAGGCAGAGAGGTATTCAGCAGCAGTAGCCTCTGGGCTAGTGGCTCATAGGAAGTGGATGGCCTCCAGTGCAGGGCCGCTCAAGCTTTCCATGAGTCTCTTCCTTTTCTCCCCCTCAGAGTATTGCCACACCTGTACCAAGGGGGTGGTATAGTCCATCCAGGTTTCAAAGTCATCCTCCTCTGTAGGCACTGGGACTGTGCCAGAGAAAAGTCTAAGTCTCTGGTAAGAGTCCAGTTGCACGGAGGGAATTATTATGGGGGAGGTGACCACGGGGGAACCCTTAGGGGAGGCAGGCGATATGGCCAGGGACTGCAAGGGCGTGGGTTCCTCAGAAAGGTTTAGCACCTTTACTAACTCTTGAGCGGTTCACCCCTCAGAAGCTAATAGCTTGAGCAGCTTGTCCTTGAACCCCTCTACACTGGAAGACCCACCTGGGGTAGCCGGATCACTCTGCAGGTGAATGACCCTCCACCCCTTCTGGCAAAATAACAGAGGGTACCTTCTCCAGATCTACAGGAAAACTGCAGGAAAGTAAGAATACCATGATCTGCTCAAACAGATCTGAATCCTTCCCCTTCACTTCAACTTTTCACAAACTTTTGACATGTTCTACGGCTTCTACAATAACAGCATTTGTGGTCCCTAATGGGACATCCAGTGAAAGGAGGGTTTGTTGGGTATCTAACCCCTCAGCCTCACTCCACCCCATCATTCAGTGCACTAAAAGCTTATGGGGGGTGATTTAGAGCTTAGGCGTAGCAAGCTCGTCCATTTTTTCACCAATTCTGAACATAATGGGGTAATTCCCTCCTTCGGCCACTAGGGGACACTAATCCCAGTGGTTCCTCTAAGATGTAACCCCTAGGGAGCGCTATCCCCAAGTATACTACCCATGCCTGCTTGGCTAGTAGCAGGTTAAGGGGCCTGAGTTCTGAAACAGGTGCCTCCACCCGGAGGTCAGGGTTGGTAGTGGTCAAACTAACCTGGGCACAGCCCTCCGGGACACTGTAACCCCCCTGTTTCCCTGCTAGTGGCTGGAACAATACCCGATAGTCACTTTCACAATACCCCTGATACACCTTACAAGTACCCCCACTGTTTGCACTTACCACCAGGGCAGGTTCCTCTGGCTCATCCCTGGGAACTCCCTGTAAAACAAGGTTAGGCACAGCAAATAGCAATAGTACAGTACTCTTGGTACAAACTGGAACCACAGTCAGGTTAAATGCAGAAAAAGTTAGATCTGATTTATTCAGGGGACTTGAACAAGGAAGGGGCATAATCAGGTTGATTTGCTTAAATGCTCTATCAATCAAACAGTTATGCATGCACTTCAGAGTCCCTAACCAGTCACACCCTCTGGGTACCCAGGTGGAGAATAGATGGGCTAGCCAGAACCATTGCCTGGGGTAGGCTGGCGTCGCAGCTGATTGGGACCCTGTGATGGAAAAACAACATGCACAATACACACTTTTTGTAATCCGGAGCCAGAGGGCTCAGTTTGTGAAGAAAGAGAAAGAACTAGGCAATCAGATGACACACTTAGATTAAGCTATTGTTGCAGGGAGCTGCCTTGAAGGTTACTTATGATACCCAAAACTGGACACAGGCTGGACGAAAATTGAGACTGCAGGTGGCTGATCTGGAGTGCCAAGAGAAGCAGGGCCCACATGATTCGCCGAGGTGTCGTTCCTGTTCAAGCATGGAGCAGGGTGCTGATCCCCAGGCAGGTCTCTCGTTGATGGCATTCTCTGTGCAGTGGGGTAGTCTAGCAGGGCCCATGGGGCAAAGCCCAGCCACATGGAGATAACCACGGATTCTGTCCGATCGGGCTGGATACAGCTTCCAGCAAGCAGAACACAGTTCACACAGTGGGGAACCAAATCACGACCCACTACCAATACACAGCACATTTCTATGTAAGAAATTCTACAGTACCAGGCAAGCCCTCTCTGGTCACAGTCACACAGTCTCTGCAGAAACCAGGAGTTTAGAGGTGGCTGGAACTCCTGACAGGTCGATCGCACTCAGCAAAATCTTCGGTCTTCTTCAGGTATGAGCTTGGTCACAACTCGGTGGCTTGCTTCAGCTTCTCTACTTGGATTTAGTCCATAAATAACTCTCTCCTTCCCCCTCAGGGCTGCAGATAGGCATGCAGGCCAAAACTCAGGCCTTCCCACAGTTCTCCCATGCGAAACTATGCAGACAGCTGCTCGACTGTCTCGAGCTGTTGCTTCTTTAGCTTCCAACTTAGATCTGCCCAAACAGCAGGCAGCACGGGGCATTTCCCCCCTGATCCAACAGGTTCAGTTGGCTGTCTCATCTGTCAGTCACAACAAGGCTCCCCCTTCAGGTACAAAAAGGCACCTACAGCCCAAACT
Source organism: Neoceratodus forsteri (assembly GCA_016271365.2). Lineage (NCBI taxonomy): Eukaryota > Metazoa > Chordata > Ceratodontiformes > Ceratodontidae > Neoceratodus > Neoceratodus forsteri. The sequence goes on from CM057456.1 coordinate 1,361,555,718, forward strand.
ACAATTCCCACAGATTGTTACTCCACACAGCCCCTGTTAGCAGGCTCCATTTTAGAGTCCCAAAGTACTGATTGGTCCAATTCAGCAGTTCAGGACCAAGATGGAGATAGGAAGAACAATCCTCACTGCAAAGATGGCAGGTTAGAACAAACTACAATATTATTATTTTTCTAATAGATAATCAATAAACCTGCACATCTTAAAACGGAGCTCTCTCTGCACAATTAGCGATGGCAGAAACGGAGCTAGTATCCAGCAGCCTGGGTGGGACTTGAGCATGGAAACACTCAGCCCCCCCTCCCAGTTCAATTATGACTGCAACCAGGCAGCTCTTAAGGAGACAGTAACCAGAGGCTTTACAGGCACTCTCTAGCATTTAACATTTAAATGGCTAGAATGCTGGACACCAGCCTGGCAGCGAGTATTTAGGCAAGCTCACGGAAGACCTTTCAGGAACCCCCATTTGTAGGGGGGGGTTACACATATATTCATATCAATGATTTCAATGATTTAAATGACCTCCTCTTCCTTTATAATGTGTTTTTTATTACAATTTCATACATTATATACATATATAACAGAACCCTAGCCAGAGTAAAACTCCCTTCGAGGTACAACACTAATTAGATCATAGCTAATAACTATTTCATAACAGTGTAATAGACTGTATCAAAAGCACATTAATGTAAACTTCAAACTTTACTAATCCATTGGTCAGACACTGCCACCTGACCATTTATGAAAGCTGAGCACTGAACCAGTCTCTGTGATGATCTTAGTTATTGTGTCATGCAAAGCCCGCTGTCTCAGAAACTTAAATCACTGGCTTTATGTTCTCTTGTTAAAAAGGTGCCATTCTTACAAGCAAACCAAGTCTGAGATCATGTGCAGCAATAAAAGCTCAATTCTGTGCTAATTTTGTTAGATCACAAGGCTCCACTGAAGAAACATTGATCAGAATACAATTGAGTATTGACAGATCTCTGAACAAGATAAAATTAGAAATAGGTGACTGTGCAATATTAGAACATGAAAATCAATAGGCGAGACCCTACTGAGAATGACACCAAAGCTGCAAGAAAGTCTGTGATGTAACAGAACTACAAATATAAGCAAAACAATGTAAATTCATTTTGTTCATATTGTTCTTTGTTTATCTATAACAGTTTATTTTCGGTTGAACAGTGACCATGCAAACACTTGCCACTTGTATTTCTTTCTTACTGTTATGGTGAAGTCTTTTGATTTTCATGTTCTAATATCGCACCATCACTTATAACGTTATAATATGATTCATATAAATAAACATCATGATATAAATAACAGCATGATAAAGCTTATTTCTAATTTCTAGTTAGTTCACTAAAGTCTAGTTGATCATGAATTAAAGACATTCAGCGATTTGCATGTGCCCTTACAATCAGAACACAAAATTTTAATTTTACATTTCCAGTGACTGTTGACATCAGTGTTTGTTACACACAAGATTTTTAACACAGAATTTCATATAAACAACAATAAAATATTGTACTTGGAAACAAATATACATTAGTTACATGTTTGATGTGGAACATTGTGTGTGTTATTAAAATGCTCAATGGGAGATACCCACTGTAAATAAATGGCATTAGTATTTTATGAAATTTAATAAGCGTCTCATTTTGTACACCTGGGTGCATTGATGCATGTCCCTGGTGGTTGGAGGTCACTCTGCCTTCTACCTCATGCTTGCAAATGGACCCACTTTGTGCATTAATGCCCCCATTTCTGCAAGGCCTGTTGTGGGTTGTAGCTTTCATAAACAGTAGGAATAGTACAATAGAAATTAGATTAAATTCTCTAAGTTACAAGCTCCTACATCATAAACCCTTATTAACATCAAGTACAACTATCTTTTCTTTTCTAAAATGTGTTTGATGCTGTGCATTATGGGGGTATGTGTGATTTTGTATTTCATTGAAACTTGGCTTCCTGGTCAATGCCCTTTGGGGTAACCACTGCCTCAGTGCTTGGGCAATGAGGTTCTTTGTCTCTCAATATAAACCTCAGTTTTCACCTGAATTCTACAGTGATCTGGAATTCTACACTTTTTTCATACCAGCTGTGGTGGAACTCAATCTGTCAGGTATGTGTATGTGACTGTCTCTGGTGTCCCCGTTTACGTTGCTGTTGGGTCTGTCTGCTCTCAGTGTATGAGGCTGCTTGAAAATAAGAAAGCAAATGCTGACTTCCACATTTGATGATGGCACAGTACCAAGAATAACTTGTTCTTGGATCGTGGCATGCTCATAATTTATCAATTCAGCCTATCTGAACCAGCCATAGCCTTGGCTAAATCATTTTTGTTTTACTTTCTATTCCTCCCCACCCCTACCCAGCACTGTCACCTGACTACCTGCTCTGGCTGCCTCTTCTCACTGGAGGCCCCCCATGGAGTCCTGGTTTACCCCCAGATGGGCACATGGTGGGGGTCCCCCCTTAACCCCTTCCCCAGAGGAATCAAGTACACATTGGGGGCTCGCAGTGGTACTGCAGCAGTGGGCGGGTGAGGACCAATCGGGCCCTCTCATCGGTGTCATGCCAGGAGAGACTTTGTCTGGTGTACACCCCCCAAGTGTGATGTGCAACACAACGCCATGGCTTGCATTGGCATCCATCACACTCCCCCTACTGTTGTGGCATCTGGGCTGCAATACCTCTGGTTGTTGTCAGAGGTCAGTCCACCCCCAAGCCAATGTGTTCCCTCCCCCCGGAGGAGCTGAGTGATCCATCGGATGCTCAGACATCCTCCCTCGGCCTGCCCTCTGGTTCATGGGTCTGCTCCCGAACCCGGGTCACCAGCATCACAAGCAGAAACCCAACCCCTACACCGATGGGCCAGCAGCCTTGACTCAATCATGCAGTGGCTCACACAAGTCTACATCTAAAGATTTCATACAAATATGACATAATATCTCATATAAGCAATAAAAAGGCACATTTCTTTTAATATATGTAGGTGTTAGTGTTTGCAAAAGTATGTAGGTCACTATAGTAGAAATTCAAAATTACCATCGTCCTGGAAAAAGGGCCACCATCTATCCAAATTTTCCCCCTTTTCTTTGTGACCTTTTAGTGTGGATCTAAAAGAGTGCTGGAGAAAGAGTACCAAAGTGAAAAAGGTTTCACTCCACTCCAGAAATAATATTAACTATGGAGTGGAGAGAATTCTGCAGCTTATAATCCACCTAGAGACTGATTTCGGTCATGCCTCTTTTCCCCTGCCATGATAAAACAAACTCTGGCCAGAGCTGATAGGGCTGTGAAGCACTACCAAGTGACGAGAGCTGCACATGTACATAGAAATTATTCAACACCCAGGTGTAATGTGGCCAAATGTTGGAGGTGTTGCACCAAATTTTTAACATGGCCTTTTTTGGACCCCTCCTCATGAACAGTGCCAGTGTCATTTTGTTCAATTGTCCCAAAAGGTGATTGCACAGACCAAATGTGCTATTCTGTGCCACAGGTGTGAAAATATGGTTCAGGCAGGTTGTGGAAAATGACAGCTATACAGTTGTGAAGGAGGTGTACAAAAATGGCTATGTTAAAAATGCGAAGTGAAAATATTAAAAATTAGCGACATTAGGAGCGTGGGTAGAAACTGCGTAGCGCATGCTCGTAACACAGTCATTTGTTGGAATTTCTTCACCAGATTTTCAACATAGCCTTTTTTGGACCCTTCTTCATGAACAGTGCCAGTGTCATTTTGTTTAATTTTCCCAAAAGGTGATTGCACAGAGTAAACGAGCTATTCTGCACCACAGGTGTGAAAACACGTTTTGGGCAGGTTGTGGAACATGACAGTTGTACTGTTGTGAAGGAGGTGTGCAAAAATGGAAATGTTAAAAATGTGGACTGAAAATATTAAAAATGAGCGATGTTATGAGAGTGTGTAGAAACTGTGCAATGCACGCTAGTAATGCAGTAATTTTTTTGGAATTTTTTCACCAAATTTGCAACATAAACATTTTTGGATTTCATGAATCAGTCCTGAAAGGTGATTCTGTGCAGTGACTGTGAAATCACCACAAAATCACCTTTCTTGAATCGGTCCTGAAAGGTGATTCCGCGCAGTGACTGGGAAATCACCTTTTGGGATTGAGTAATAAAATGACAGTGACAGTGACAGTGTTCATGAGGTGGGGTCCCAAGAATCCTATGTTGAAAATTTGGGGCAAAAATTCCCAAAAATGGCTGCGATATCAGCATAAGTTGAAAATCCCATTGAATAGCTGTATTGCACGCTTACCTTTAATTCTTCAGTTCGTGGTTGGGCTTTGAGAGTGCAGATGTGTCCTGGTCCAGAGAGATGACAGCGCTGACCTCAGAGGTAAGTATGGGGTAAAGGGGTGTAGAGTGCAGTGGGAGGTGGGGAGGGGAAGGAGACCACAGCGACAATGAGGGACCATTTTCAGTTTCACAGGGAAACAAAACCAACAACGAGGGACTGTTTTCAATTTTACAGGAAAGGGACCAAAAAAATATTTTGGCACACTGGGGTGGGCTCCCAGTGTGCTACAGGAATGCTGACATGGGGATTGGGCACCCTAATGTTGGGCATGAGGTGGGCAGGGGCAACGCAGTAGAAAAAAACTCAGCAAGGGACTGTTTTCTAATTTACAGAAATAAAAGAAATGCTGCACACTGGGGTGGGCTCCCAGTGTGTGATATGAGATGGGCATGATGATGGGGGCACAAAATAGTGAATGGAATAGTGCCATATACAACATGGCGGCACTGCAGCATTGTGCATGCGCATGACTCTGCGCATGCGAGAGACTCATGTGCATGCGCAGTGCAAGCATCGGAATTCGGAAGTAACAGGTGAAATAGTGCAGCTGTTATTCCGTATGCTGATTGTGGCAGAGGGCTTTCAGCTCCTTTGGGCTTTTGGAAGGATACCTCCAAAAGTCCAATGGAAGAGGTTGTGAGATCAGCTGTTTTCAGAGCTAAAAAGCTCTTGCAAAATGGCTGTAGGCTTCTCCCACAGCCCTAAAAAAAGAAAGAGTAATTTCAATGTAGAAGACAGACCCCATCAGTGAGAACTGACAGCAGATTGTATGAAGATAGCTCCAGCTTGTAAAATGGTACTAGTCAGTCCAGACTGCCTAACAGTATCCAGACAGTTGTGGGTATGAACAAGAAAGAATAGTTGCGTAACTACTTACCCTAACAGCAGATCTGGGAGAGCATCTCGTTCAGCATGTCATTACATGTAGGAATGTCTAGCCACAGGCATCATTTCCTCCATAAGATTTCTCAGCAGTCGACGTGGGACCTCCCCCTGACAGTGGTATCCCATAAAAGTTGCGAGTCAAAAATCATGCTTACACAACAGTGAGTCAAATCTGAAGTTGTGAACTGCAACCATAACATAATAGTACCTGTACGAAATAGTGATGACTGCTGTCTGAAAACAGGGAATGCAAAAATTGCTACTGACTTCCCTCCTTACCTCTGCTACTTCCCGTGTCCTTCCCGTTCCTGCTACTTTGTCTTTTATTCACCTTACCTGCAACAGAGTGCCAGCTGCAGGAGTCAGTGAAACACCTAGAAACTACAGAACACCCCTCCAGCCCTGGTAGGCTTATGGCAACTCCCCCATCTCCGGACCCCAAGGTGTACACCAGATGATCAATCCCCCAATAGTGTATGGTCTCCCCACCGGTGCCCGATCCATGACTGCATTATACTTTTGTCCTATAACTTTTCCATAATATAGTGTATCCCCACTCATCCTGATCTCTAATCAAGGCAGAAGCCATCCTCGTGCCTCTTCACTTGTCCTTATTCTCCGATCGATGAGGACGTCCTTCCCATAGATCCCACATCCTCATTTCTTGATCAAAGCAGAATGTATCCCCACACCCCCACTCATCTAGAATCCCTGACTGATGCAGGATAAATCCCTGTTCCTCCCCACTCGGCCTGAATCCCTGATCAAATCCCATACCCTGCAGTCATCCATAATCCCCAATCAAATCCCCATACCCACCACTCATGCTGTTCCCCCCACTCATCCCATTCCTTGATCGATGTGGAAGTACTCCCAGTACACACTACACATCCCCATTCCCCAATCAAAGCAGAATGTATCCCCACACCACCCACTTGTCCTGAATCCCAATCAATGTAGGATTAATCCCTATACCTCAAACTTATCCAGAATCCTTGATCAAGTCCCCATACCCCCAATTTGTCCCCATTCCCTGATCGATGTGTAAGTACTCCCCATACACCTGACAGTTCCCTATTCTGTGATCAAAGAAGAATGTATCCTGGCACCCACTACTCATCCAGAATCCCTTATGGATGCAGGATTATATGGACTAGGTGAGTGTGAAAGCCTCGCCCAACTTAAGACAATTCCTCAGAAGCTCTGGTGTGCTTCTCTTTATTGTTTATCAACCCTGTACTAACTATTTTGGACTTTTAAGCACCTAAATAGCTGGTTTTGAAGTGTATATTTTATAGTAATTTTGAATTCGTTTTGGGGATTTTTAATGTGTTTGAGAGAAGGGGAGCATTTATTTTATTTATGTTTCATTGCTTAGTCATTAGGGGTTGGCTTTTGGGGGTTGGAGGACATGTGCTGGCCAAAGGCCCTTCTGGTCAGGTACTACTCCTCCTCAGAGCTCAGGGACTTCTGTCCCTTTAGTTGTTCCCCTTTGCCCACCGACGTTTATACCCATTACTGGGCTTTGGGGATTGTGGGTAGGAGGTGTAGGGGAGGGAGCCTTGGGCCTAGGTGAGGGGAGGACCTAGGCTGCCGGATTGGGGTAGTGGGGAGAAGAAGACACCCTGGGGCAAAATAGAGACTGGAGAGGGGTTCCTCCTGCCTGGTCCCCATACCCAAGGGCTCCACCTTGAGTGGGCAGGTTCCTCGGTCGGCCTTGGATTCTCATATAGCTAGGGTGGTGTTGAGCAATGCCAGGTCCATAAAGAACAAGACGGCAATGATTGTTGATCTTGTTGGGTCATCTGACCTGGGATGCATCACTGAGACCTGGCTGGATGCCAGTGCTGGTCCAGTTCTGGAGGTGGTGGTTCCAGCTGGGCTCTTGGTGATGCACCACCCAAGGCTGGATCATAGGAGCAGGGGTGTTGCCATTTGTTTTAGATTGGAGTTGGATCTGGTAGATGTGCCAGTGGGGAGATTTGATTCTTTGAGTGTATCATTGGTGCAGGTGGTTGTGAGGCTGGTCCAGCATCTGGCGGTGGTCTAGCTGCAGGGAGATTTGTCAGTTGGGGGGAACAAGGCTGATTTGTGTGTGGTAAGGGTGGATCAAATGCAGGGAGGAAGCTCAGTTGAGGGGCTGCAACAGGGTAAGCGAGGGTGGTCCAGTGACTGGGAAGGTGAATCTGTTGGAGCTGGGACCACTAGCTCTTTAGCCACCCCAATCATGATGTCATACCCCTCTTAGCTCTGGCAGCATGCTCTCAAGCCCTAGCTTCAAGCTTCCCAACCCCCACAGCCATGTCATCACAGCTTCTGACTGCTACTGATCATGCCCATAGGCTCCTGATCCCTCCAGTCAATTTCATGGGTGGAGGCACTGTAGTTTGGGGTGGTCCCCTAGCTGGTCCAGATAAAAAGAGAGGGTGAATGTTGGGTGGGGATGTCTAGCATGTGGGTCCCCTGGGAGGTGGGGGGAGGAGAGTTGGGCCATAGCTGGGGAAGCCTGGGAGGATAAGAAACCAGGAAGACCTTGTTTGTGTGGGTCCATTTGATGATTCAAATGGGTAAACATGCTCTGAGTGGATCCTATGTGTGATCTATGGGGCAGAGTATGGCTCCAAGGGAAGAACTCCCACCTGTCTGCAGGCAGCCAGGCATGCAGCCCACGATTAACCCATCTCCTCTCTCTCCCCAACTGTTCCCTAGGTTGGGGCAGTGACTCAGCAGCAGCAGCATAATGCAGGTGCTGTCTGCTTGAACAAATAAATTTAAAGGAAAAGAAGTTTCTTTTCACGCTGAGGATGCAATAAGGGATGGCCGTGGCAGTTAATGAGGTCAGGGCAAGACTCTGGAGCAAGGGACTGCCCAAGGCTGGATTTCTTAAAATTTATTTAAATCACTCCAGAGAGGGAGCTTAGGGCAAGAGGTGGCCCTTTTCAAAATTATCTAAATTTATTTAAATCATGCTCCTGCTTGGACCATTAGGCAGGGGTGGGTGGCAATCAAATAAGTAGCTCCCAAAGATGGAACCGAGGGCAGGGCAGGCCCTAAATTAAATAGTAAACAGGGTTTCAGACATAGGTGGTGCTGCACTGGGGCACACTAGGACACATGCCCCAGTCTAAACATGCTGTGCTCCAGTTCTTTCCCCAGTGCTCTGAGTCCCTGATGCAGTGCTGCATGTTACAACTTAACACTTGTATACTTCCTGCCAGCTGCACCGGGGTCCCAAATAATTAATGTCCCAACTCCCGACTCTGAGTGCCTTGCTGCCTGCCACCACCCACTCACTGACAACAGACTCCTATCCTGTTAGCTGTGTGGCACTTAAATTCTGCAGTACAGTCGCTGGCCCTGTTTCTGTAAGTTTGCAGATGGAGTCAGACCGCTGCCTCTAATGCCATTTTGTGGGCGGCCACAAAGAAAAAAGGCACTCTTATCTCTTGTGAATTCACTAAAGAAACTGCTTATCTTGTGCCTTCTCTGTTCGGGTAACATGGAGTTAAACCCTGGCCCCCAACTACCACTTTCATCACCCACGGAATTCAAGGCTGCGCCCTTACTCATACTAATGCTAGTTAATATACTGAGCCTTACCAAAAAAATCGACCAGCTACAAGTGTGGGCTACACATACTGAGCCAGATCTTATTATTATCACCGAACCATGCTCAAAAAGACCAATACTGACCAACAAGTCACCCTTTTAGGCTACACTCTTCACAGGGCTGATAGGGACGCCGGGGGAGGGGGCAGAGTGGCTATCTACACCAAAACTAAGTATACTGTCAGTGATATCTACTGTAAATCAAAACCTAAGGAATACGAAATAGTATCCCTTAAGTTGCACCTTCCGTCTACTGAAAGTATTACTGTTATTGGTGGTTATCGTCCCCCAGCTGATAGCCCTGACATCCTAAACATTCTCAAATCTCTAACCATCGCCGCCAACTCTGAAACCATAATCTTGGGGACTTTAACATGGACTTGCTTACCCTAAATTGCGCAGCCTGAAATCCTTCTGTGACGAAGTCGGTCTTGCACAGCTTGTTAGCGAACCGACTAGAATCAATACTTCAAATATCGACAACAGTGCACTCCTTGATATTATTCTAACTACACACCCCCACAAAATTCTACATTCTGCATTCTTTCATAATGACATGAGTGATCACGGAGTTGTAGTTTGCTCAAGATCACAAATAAAGGTTCACCAGCAGCCTAAATGTACAACAAAGCGGTCCCATCACAAGTTTAATATATCAGATTACTTGTCTGACCTAGGCAAAGTTAGATGGCATGACCTTTATCTTGCCAAACCAGCCAAGGCGGCTGTCACTGTGCTTAATAACAACCTTACTGCACTGGCCAACACGCACGCCCCCTGATTAAAGTCAGGATGCGTAAAACCTCCAACCCTTGGTTCACACCAGATCTTAAGGCCACACTCCTACACCATGATAAGCTCTGGTCAGAGGCTAGAAGCTCCAAATGCCTGGCTGATCGGCAAGCATTTAGAGCATCTAGGAATGCCTGCATTAAACGCATACGTTTAAGCAAAGCAAACTATTATGTCTCTACCTTTGAACAGGCAAAAGGGAACTCGCAAAAAATCTGGAGGACACTTAAGTCTATTGAAGGTCGGACAGCTGCACCCTTCATTCCACCGAAGATCCTCATCAACAGTAGGATCGTGGAAAGCAATTGTCAGATCCTTGAAGAAATGAACACCCATTTTGTTACTGCCAGCCTAGCTTTCGATGCATCCCCTTATGTGGGCAATGATAACAAACATGACTATAATAACATCACTCCTCAAACCTTGTCTTGACCGTTCCAGTTGCTTCTTCTTAATTACAAAGAAGTCGGAGACTCGCTCCTCAACCTGGATACTCAGAAAAGTGCCAGAGATGACGGCCTAGAACCATTTTTCTTAAAATTAGGATATTTCCACCTCACTGCCTCCATTCTCCACATATTCAGTCTCTCCATTGTCACTGCCACAGTTCCCTCATGCTGGAAGTCTGCCCATATCCTCCCCCCCCCTCTTATTTAAAGCAGGGGACCCATGCGACCTAAATAACTACAGGCCCATCTCAATCTTGCCCATCCTCTCTAAAGTCTTCTAAAAATTGACATATTCTCAACTTAAGCACAACACTGAAATGCATTCAGTTCTTAACTCAGCACAATCTAGCTTCTGGCCTAACCATAGCACAGTTACTTCACTGCCCAAAGTCACCAACAATTGGGTTTCTGCCATGGATTCAAAGAAAGTTACTGGTGCAGTATTCTTAGATCTGAGCAAAGCGTTCGACACTGTTGACAACAACATGTTAGTTAGAAGCCTTACTAAAATAGGTGCTACCCTTCCCCTCTACGGTTCAGTGGTTCACCAGCTACCTCTCCGGAAGGACCCAAAAAGTTCAAGCTGATGGCATTTTTTCAGCCTCCCTCCCAATTGCCAGGGGAGTTCTGCAAGGCTCCATATTAGGCCCCAACCTTTTATCTCTGTACATCAATAATCTCGACACACATATATCCAAGTTCTAGCTGCACTTCTTTGCAGATGACACAGTTCTGTACACATCAGGCTCAACATTGGCAGAGGTGAGGGATGTACTACAAGCTGACTTTTTTCCAGCTAGAAACTAACCTAATTAATGCCAAACTCCTTCCCAATGCAAAAAAAACAAAGGCCATGATCTTTGCTCCTAATACACCTGCCACCTCCTCTGCTGAACCCCCAAAGACTTTGTTGTCACCTCCTTAGAAGAGCCTTGAAAAACCATCTCCAAATTTAAATACCTTGGTATTTGGCTAGACAACAAGCTCTCCTTCAATGACCACCTTGACGACCTGACAAGGAGACTAAAAGTTAGGCTAGGTTTCCTCATCCGTAACAAATCCCTCTTTCCGCTCGAGATTAGGATCATGTTGGTCCAGGCCATTTTCCTGCCATTACTTGATTAGGAGATCTAATCTTTACCTCCTCAGCGGTCTTAAGACTAAGCAAACTAGACGTCCTCCACCATCTTGCATTATGGTTCATTTCAAACTTACCCTACCGAACCCACCACTGTGATTTGTATGTTGCAGTTGGTTGGACGTCACTTTCCACTAGACACACACTTCGTGCTGGTATCTGGACTCTTAAGATGCTTCTGAACAAGGTCCTGAACTACTTTACAGCCCTCTTCCACATTTCCCACAGTGCCTACTCTCTCAGAAAAACTGACATCCTCCTCCTTGATGTACCAAGAACCAGCACCTCCTTTGGCAAACGGGCCATATCAAGTGCTCTCCCAATCATTTGGAATCGGCTCCAATCTACACTGAAGCTTACTGGCACTGTCTCTGTTAACCACTTTAAAAGGCCTACTGCATCCAACATAAAAGATACTTGCAGCTGCTTCTAAACCTCCTCTCTGTCAATATCCTGTGCCGCATCTCTTCTACTTCTGTGACTTAGTCTTGGCTAGTAGGTTTTTCACTAGCATTGGCCCCTGACCACTAGTCTTTAAATGGCTACCCTGGACATATTATTAGTCGCCACCAGTCATCCTCTTTACTGTCCCTTCCCCCCCTGCCTACCATGCCTCACCCCCTTCTACGCCCACCTAACCTTTCCTTTCACCCGTTACCCTCACCCATCCCTGTTACCCCTTAACTCACTCTGCATTTTCTTCCCCCTCTCTTAAAAACACCTAAATCTTTCCTACCACCCATAGTCCTTTAACCTCCTAGCCACCTTGGTCCTCCATACATCAATAATTCAATATTCATACAGCTGTTTGCTTACTCAATCCCACTTCCCCTCTCTATTCCTACTGCCTTCCACCTCTCAAACCTTTCTTTCTACTCTGTTACCTCTTAAGGAAGCACTGTGTACTGTATCTCCTGTACCTGAATATTATTACTGTGATATTGTCAGTTATGCAACTTGTATTTGTCTGTTATATGTCTAAGGACCTCCTTGTGAATGAGCTTGCTAAATGGAGTTTTCCTTCAACAAACTTGAACTTTTGCAGCTGTGACACAAGATGCACACTGTGTGTAACATCAGAGCACCAATATAGCCAATTGACTGTGCTGCCATTCAAGAGAGCTCCAACTATATTTTGCCACCTCCACTTCAACAGGCAGCTGTTTTGGTGGCCAGACCCATCAGGTCTGTGCTGTGTCCCATTCAGTACCTCTTGCCTCTGGGTGCTCTTGGACAAACCACAGTAATTGTCTGCTAAGAGAGTAGAGTTAGCACCAGTCAAGGATTGAAACCACCATAGGATTGCAGAATGGTGTCACTTATAAGTCTGAGGACTGTGCAGTTGAAAAAAATTGCTTTGCCTGTCACTTACATGAATTGGGAGCCACTCGCTGCCCATAGCCACCTAACTGGAACCATATTGGCAGTGCTTGCAAGCAGCAGCACAGAAGTCCCCCCCCCATGACCCAACAGTAAAGCCAACCTTAAAAGAGCTGTGCTGACTCTGTTGTACTTTTGTCACAAAAAACTAGAGCGCAGTCCGGTTAGTAACAGGATAGAGTAGCAGCAGCTAGCCACCCTGCTCAGCCAGCCAGAGTCAGTCCCTCAAGTAAAAGTCCAGACAACAGTATCAACAACCAAGAGAGAAGTTGCCTGCAGAACAAGAGAGACAGGGTCCTGACTTCTTATGCCTTTTTGTTGAGGTAAGTGGCTGTGTTTATTTGAAAATGTCTCTGTACTGTGGGGTGTGGAGGGATTCAAGGGAGAGAGCGGGTGGCCCTCTATCTCCTGGCCCTGCCACTGTGGGTGAGCAATCCATTAGGACAGATTTGGGAGGGGTATCCTGTGTATTAGGCGACCGCGATTGAGCGCTTTCAAAAAGGGTGACTCAATCATGGCACTTTTACACTGGGCCACTGTGCAGGAAGGGTGACTGGATAGGGAGTTCAGTTACTATAGCGACAGGATGTTGCTATGTACACGTGCATGGGGGTGGGGAGGGATCACACTGTGTGACGGGCGGAAGGGGAGGGAGGGTTTGTTGGGTGTTGTGCGGTGGTAGGCTGCCGGGCTGGCCATGTGGCGTGGTGGGTTCATGGTAGGCTGGGGTTGGAAGGGTGCTGGATTCAGTTCTGGGTGTGCTCGTTTTTTGTGCCTGGTCACTTTTTTTTTTTTTTTTTTAGATTTGCACCCCCCCGACATGCACCACCCTGGAGTTGAGAATCCTTTAGTCAGTGGAGGCACAGCCCTCCACAAAAACATTAAAATTTGAGTCCCCGGCACTGTCTTGCTGTTCACTGCGAGTCTACATTGCTGAAATTCATTTTCGGCTATGCAGACTCTCCCAAATGGTGATCACTATTACGAAGTCGCCATTTTCACATGGAACCTTTGGGAGGGTGATAGCTGCTGGAAAGAGGTGGGATGGCCCTACTTTTCCTGACTCATGGTAGGATGGCCCTGCTTTTCCTGGTTCAGGAGGGTGGCCCTGCTTTTTGTGGCTCAAGGGGGATGGCCCTGCTTCTTCTGGCTTGGGAGGGCAGGTATGGCCCTACTTCTTCTGGATCGGAGGGTGTCCCCACTTCTCCTGGCTCGGGGGGTGACCCTACTTCTCCTGGCTTGGGTGTTTTAGTCTCACTTATACTATACTTATTTTCATCTTGTCACATGCACCCACAGTGTAAGCCATCTTAAAGTGACCAAGTTCTTTTTTTGTGCATTTCTGTGAATATAAGCTTTCTTAAACAGGATTTTTGTTAAAAGATGATTTTTCCTTCACTGATACCATTGTTAGCAATGGCACTGAGAACCTCTGTGGCTCTTTTTTTTTAATTAGCCATGTGAACTTTTACTTTCACCTGGACAGAGACCACAGGTGGGAAGAAGGGGCCTTGGGTTAACATCTCATCTGAAGAATGGCACCTCAGCAACCACTGAATCTGCATCCCCCCAATCCATCTCCTCCACATGACCATCCTTCATGAACCAGGACCACTTTCAGCCCCACAACCAGCCTCCCCAGCTAAGCAACATCCTTGAAAATCCCTCTCTCCCATCTGTGGTATGTGCAAGTCACAGGGGGAGGAAGAAAGAGCAAGAATTCAAAGTGACTGTGTCCCTCATTCCAGTGACAAAAAGTTGAGAAGTATGGTCCACCACTACCATGGGTCATTGTCACAAATGGCAATTACATAAATACATACTACTCAGCTCATTGTGTGAAAAATTGATTGTGCTGCATGTATTTCTGTAATAACAGTAATCAGTGTTGGGTAAAGGCCCACATTAAACAGAGTGACAGAGCTGGGGTATGAGGAACACCTGGACAGCAAAGACTGCTTTTTTAATATGGGATGGGGAGAGTGAGGAGATGCCATTGGATGCCAATGACTTAATTTACATGGAATGAGAGGAGAAAGGTGTTTCCCAATGGATGCTAGGGCTGCTAGTCCACTGCCCCCTAAACCTTTACATAAACTCCATTTACACCCACCAAGGGTGGGGTTCAAGATGTCGGAGGCTCACAGCCAGCATGTTCTTTAGTGGGTCCAGCTTCTGGGGCTGGCTGGTCTGTGTGAAGGGGGGTTCCAGCTGTGGGGGTAGACTGGTTAATTACCCCCAACACTTGATCCCCTCTCTTTATAGATCACTAAATCCTCTCTCATTCCATTTGCACTCCTTTCACAGCCCCGGGTACTCCCCCCCAGCCCCTCTTCTAACCAGTAACACATGTCAGCCACAGCAACCTTAACATTCCTGTCCCTCTCTGGTCAGTTGAGATCCCCTCATACCCTTGACTTATTGCCTTCCTGAAAGGTCCCCCACTGACACCTCCCAGATCCATTAAGCACCCACCCACTCCATACGGACTGTCAAGATACTTTTCCTCCACAGGCCTGTACAGCCCCAGACACTACCCCCTTTCCCTTTGTTGCCTGACACTAGCTAAGTCTTCTTACACAGCTCCATATACCAGCCTCACCTCCTTCCATGGCCCCCAACACTGCCTGGCCTCCCACCACATACTCCCACAGATCCCTCAACAGTAACCGTTCCATCCAAAACCCAATACAAGTCCCCTTGCCACCTCCTTTCTCCAGGCCCCATCACCCCATAGTTCCCCCAACACCCTTGCTGTCTCCACAGTCTCCCACTCCCTCTACCACCAGCCCACACTTTACCACCAGTGATACTGACTAAGAGAGGTTTGAGTGGGGAGCCGGTCAGGGATCTGGAAGGGGAATGCAGTGGTGTGGAGGGTAGTCAGCCAGGGGGAAGCGTTCCAGCTACAGAGAGAGTGGTCAGCTGGGGGGATGGTGAACTTGGGGCAGGTCTAGTTGCAGGGAGTTTTGGGGGGTGGAGGGTGGTTGAGGTGTAGGATGTTGAGTCAGCTACAGGGATAGTCGTTAGGATGCTACTTCAGGTGATGATAGTTGGCTAAGGCAGGGAGGGCTGTGTTGTGGGGGGGTAGAGCATGCAGAGCAAAAAAAAACTCACTAAAACCCATTGGTTGTTGCAATGACAACCATTATGGAAACAATGTTGTCATCGTTCCTGTGCTATGTGCTTGACCCAAATCTCCCCTCTGTGATGGCATATTTAGTCAGTCAGTGTTGTCATGGTAACAGTGTAATTTTTTTTTTTACAGCTCAAGATTGGCATCTAAGCCATTAACCCCACACTTTCACACTAAACTGACATTTTTTTGTACATTTTCTTAGTCAGACAAACTTGCTCTCTAGCCAATACCGACATCAGCATGATGTCAGAATCTGATATACTGTTTTGCAGCTGCACAGATGTTCTTGATGTGCTCTACAGCTCTGCAGAAGCACATATGTCTTTGAACATCTGCAAGCTGAACTGTAACATAAACTGAATGTGGATGAACTGATGGCCAGATGGTGTAAGGACTGGTGGAGTATAAAATCAGGTACAATTAAAAAAAAATGAAACAGCTAGTTTGAAGAGGTGTTTTTATTCACATTGCTAAAAAAATAATAAGGTACTCACAGGGGTTGCAAATATGTTAATCACATCCTTGGGGCATGGCACTCGGCTTCACCTTATGCCACATTACCTCGCAAGGATGTGAGTTACATATGGTTAATACAACCCCTGCTCATTTCTTATTGCTTAAATATTTCAGGCCTGCCACAGTAGCTTCTTGTTCAGCTGTGACCATATCTGATCTCCCAAGACTCTATTCAATTGTGAAAACTTGTGCAGAAAAAGCAGGACTTCACTGAAAAAAGAGATCTTTCATTTTTGACAACCCTAGGTAAGTAAATAGGTAAATAAAGCCAGTCCTCTAAGATACACCTTTGTGTAATTGTCCTTATGACCCTCATTTTTTTCATAAATAATTTGGAACATCTTGCAAAACTGACAGATTGTGCGTGCATGTTGCTTTAAAAATCTACTCAGCAAAGACTTCATTTCCCATGACTGTTTTGCCTTTTGGCAGGATGTGATACTGCCACAGGGAGGCACTTCCTAGTTCCCTCCTAGTTTGAAAGCAGTTCTGGCAGTTGCAGCTTCTTTGTGAGACCGGAAAGAAAAGATATGCAGAGACTTTTCAGGTATTTGTTTTTTACAATTTTGTAAACAGTTTAACTCAGAAAGGTGTTTTTTAATCTAGAATAGTTCTAGAGAGTCTCTTAGCTTATAAATATAGTGCAGTTTTGCAAAGTTTCTACCTGCTGGGTCAGATTACAATTGAAATAATTCTTGACTTGCTGCATATGTTTAATTAGTGCTTTCTTTGTTTTTCCTGCATTTTTAAAGTTTTGTCATAACAGAAACTGAACTTTTAAACTAAGAAATGTGTGCATTTGCAGTTATTTGAATGTATACCAACTTGTGTTTGTGTGTGGTAGGAGGACACTTAATGCTTTCTCCTCCAGGCTTTGAATTCAAATGTAGTATTTGTAATGCTGTTGTGTTTATATACTATAGTATGTTGCAAGCCAATGAATGTTACTAGGCAATTTACCTCTCAACCCTGTGCAATTTAAGCTGAAGAATTTGTTTTATTATTATTGGAACAAGGGGTCAAAATCAGGAACAGCTGGCTTAACAAAATATTTAATATTAGCTGAAGAAATTGTTGTGGCTGTGTGTGTGCATAATATTTTGTGAAAGAAAACTAGACTACACCACTAATATCTGACATGGATTTTATGTTTATATATACTGTTAATGTTATTGTGTTCTTGGAGTGACTACAGTTTGTGACCCAGGTATCAGAGCGTACAGAAACAGTATGGGGGATGGGAATGCCATGACTCTGCCTGTCCACTACATTTTTTCCAAAGTGAATTTCTGTTGGGGGGGGGGTTGTACTGCATTCGTAGGGCACACTGTACAGTACAGGTGCCAGGGGAACTCAGTCTATGGCTGGCTTTGAAGGTGATCAGAAGACTGTGCCAGTTGCTAGGGCTCTTGGTGTTGGGTCAAGGGGGCCACTGGGATGATACAGCACTACCTGTCAGAGTGAGGGTCCACTAGACCACCAGGGACAGGGTTTGTCTGCTACAGGCAGGTAGGTTTTAGGAAGGGGGGACCAGTGGACCACCAGGAAATTCTTTCATTTTCCAAACAAGGATGGGGATTAGGGCTGGTGAGAGACAGCTGTGCCACCAGGGAGTCTATTGTTTTTAAACAAGGATGGGAATCGGGGCATGGGAGGGGGGACGTGGTCCAGCACACTTAGCTGCTGCAATAGGATGCAGAGGAGTCCATAGTGGGCATGCAAATGACCTTGTAGTGAAGTGGGATCATCTGCATCTTTGTTTGAATATTCATCTGTAGGGGTGAAGGACTAACCAGTGTGTGCTGCACATTACCCCTATGGGTGGTCTTCAGCCCATACCCTTGTAGCGCAGCACAAAGCATGGTGACCACTGGTTGGGTGCCACACTACCATGGCTGATATTCACATGGATAGTGCAGTCAGTTCAGATCGTACTATTCATGTGAATATGGTGCCGGAGCCAGTTGTCCCCATTTTTTCATGTGGCACCCCCTTATGCATGCGCAGCTGGATGGCTCTGAATATTGGGCTCATAATGCCTTACCTATTAGATAAGTACAGTTTGATTTAGGTGTATCGGGTTATGTGGGTATAATTACATAATACAGTAACAATAATTGCAGCACATACTGTAAGCTGTCATTCAGCAGGCATCTGCAGTGGTATGCGGTAGGACTGTGCAAGGGCCGAATATTATTTTCCGTATATCACGAATAATGGCCAATCCAAATATTCAGAAGCCTTTTCCAAATAGAGCACTATTTGGGTGGTATTCATATTCAGCACATCCCCCTGCACAGACCTAATAAAAACAACCCCCCTTCTCTGCAGCCCAAAACAATTGCAATAATGTATTCCCCATCCTCCCACCCTCTAGCAGTAGCAGCCCAACTCCAACCTCTGGTTCCTACCCCCCCAAAACCTGCAAATTGTTATAATAAATTAATAATGTGACACAGACTGAGACATTCATTTGGTAATGAAATAAAAAGATAAAACACCGTGAGTGGCGACTGGCACAACCCACCCACCTCCATGGCCAGCCGCCCTCTTGTAAGATGATCCTTGCACCTACAAATAATACTCCCTCACCACCCCCACACTGTCAGCACCGTATTTCAACTCTCCACCCTCCCAGCACCCATGATTTGTTATAAATAATTCCTAATGGCAACCGGCACAATCTGCCCACTTCCACGGCTGGTCGCCCTCTTGTAAGTGAACCTTGTTGGCTCATGCTTTTATAGCACTCCCTCCCAACCACCCTGGCAGCAACCTACTCCTACCCAACACCCAATTCACCTTGTCAGAAGATGATCAGCAAAACCCTCCCTCCCTCTTCCCCGGTCAAGCGCCTTCTAATGAATGAAACTGTTTGTGCACATGCATAGTAAAACCAGCAGATCACATGATCAGCTGGCTTTACTATGGCACTCGAGCGATTTTATTCATTAGAAGGTGCTCGGCCATAGAGGAGGGAGGGTTATGCCTATCGCCTTCTGATAAGGTGAATAGGGTGCTGGGGAGGAGGGTGGGTGTAGGGTGCTACCAGGGTGGGGGTGGGAGGGAGTGCTATTAAAGTATAAGCCTATGAGGTTCACTTACAAGAGGGCAACCAGCCGCGGAGGTGGCGGGTTGTGCCGGTCACAGATCAGGAATTTATTATAACAAATTGTGGCTTTGGGGAAGGAAGATGGTTAAAGTAAGGTGCTACTGGGATGGGGAGGAGTATTGTAAGTGCAAATGTAGGAACAGAACTAATTTGAGTTAAATATTTTATTATAATATTATTATATTCTTAATTGTTATTCTGTATCCTTATATTGACTTAATTATTAAGTCCTATAAATGTTTCTGATCAAATTAATGTCTAAATGAATCCTTAAAACAAGGGTAATGCTTCTTAAGGCTTAAATACTAAAATACAATAATGATGCCATGAAAAGGGAATACAGCATATATGGTCAACTTCAGAAAAAAAAAAGTGTTTCTAGGATAGCCTGTTTAAATTGAATGGCCTCTTCCAATTAGTAGCAGAAGAACTTGAAACTTGACATAATTTACAACCTTGTTTTTCAGTACCAGCCAGAGCACATCTCAGAGGTTAACATAGATTTAGACTGGCTTTAAGAAATTAAGACTTTTATTTATAGAAAATATACAAAAACTCTGATACATTTCAAAATTATACAGGTTATTGAAAATGCATGTACCTGCCCAGTGAGTAAGTTTTAAACCCATCAACAAAGTGTATTATGAGCTATTTACAAAATCTGTAGCCTCAAAACTATTTAAAATATATTGACACGTTGGTGTCTGTAAGCTGACCTTGCCACCTTTTCAGTGGGTGAGGGTAAAGTGTTTATTTAATAGAAACAACTAGTCGGGTGGATATAAGCATCTGGATAGCTACATGAGGTCACCGTTCAGTTATTTTGAACAAAGGAGATCCCTGTCTTAAAGAAGTTTTATTAAATTTATACAGTTCCAATGATAGCAGGTATGCCAAAGTAAAATCATTTTAAACAGGAAAAAATGTACCTCTGAAATCTGTAAATACTTTTTAGATATCTATAAAAGAAAAAGTGTTATAATACTTTCATAAATTATAGATTTTATATTAGAATTGACACCATCATGTTTGGTCTCAAATGAATCCTCTCCTTTAGTTACATTTAAAAAATGTGAGTCTTTTATATGTACAAATGTGCATGTAGATGCAAGAAAGAAAAATTGTTTCATATCAAAAATAGTTTTTCAGGATGAGGTCATATTGAGAAAAAAATGGCTTAGCAGGGGCTAACAGTAACACCCTCAAAGAGTGCTCAGACCAATCATAACTTGATGGTGATGTCGCCTAGTAAGGGGGACATAAATGGGATGCTGGCAAAGCCAGCCCAGAACTGCTTAATTATTTGGTGTGTGAAGACCTGTGTTTAATGTTATGACAATTTTGGATGAGCTTGGACTTATTCTAGACTAAAAGCCTGAAGCCACACCTGCTGGGAACATTACTTGGGCTTTAACATTGCCACTGCAAGGAGTGCTAAACCAGCCTGAAAGCCTGCAAAACTCTGCCACAGGTCCAGCTGCTAAAACAGACTGTTACAGAAAGGACTTCCTTCCAGTATTGGATTAAGCAAGGCCTATGTTTTGCATACTGAGAATTTGTACTAAAAGTAATGTTTTGCAATGTCTGTTAAAAGCCTGAACAAGAGACTGACTTTGGAATTTACCAGCCAGCAAGTCTGCAGTGCTGTTAAATAGCAGTGAGTCCAGAGTTGCAGGTTCAAAAGCAGAAATGAACTAAAACAGAAAAGAGTCACAGAGTCCAGTTACCCAAAACAACATTGCTGTCCACAGGGAGAGATCTTTCTACAGACTGTGCTGAGCTGCTAAAATCTTGTCAGATTTTTCCCACTAAATCCTAAAGTGACTTTTGATGATTTGTGACATCAAGCAAGAAGGATCCAGCCTGCATTGCTTCATTGATGTCAAAAGACTCTACGGTTCCAGGTTCAAGGGAAAAAGACAGCAGACTAAAGCCAAACTCACCACCAAGGACATTTGTCATCCAAAACCAACAGTTCTCACCAAGACTTTGAAAGCTAAAAAGTAGAAGACCACATCTACAGATAACTAAAACATAAGTATTCCTTCCTCTTACTATTAGTACTTATTTGGCTATCTGGGGTGATAACTTGGTGCATTTTAACTCCAACCCTTGGGGTTTATGGTTAAGCTAGAATTTAAATCTAAAGAAAATACCTATTACAGTACAGACTATAAAGTTTAAACAAGTATTATACCAAGATAATCTGAAACACTATTGTAATGAGTTGCAAGTTCTCATAGTAAAAAGAAAAGGTCATGCTATTTATAAGTATGCTAAAGAAATAGTATAAACTGTTGTTTATTATGCTGAATATTGCTTGATTATTTACATTGCTTATTGCTGAAATTTGTTTTGTTTTAGTTGATTTACTTGATTTTCTAAAATCTGTTTTGTTTACATTACAGTTTGTTTACATTTCTTTTATTATGCTTAATATTTATGCTAGTTATAAGTATTTAGGACTTGTATATATGTGAATAAAATATATTTATCCCTTATATAATCCAAAGTTTGGCAACAGTGTTTTTCACCATCATTTTGAATCTGGATAGCATAGGATAATATCACATATGAATATTTAGTATTTTTGTAATTTATGAAATAGTTTTTGGGTAAGGCCCGAGGTAAATCCAAGTGCATTATAATAAAAAGTGATATTATAAGCCTTTGTTCCAACATCTTTGGGGTTCTCGTTCGTGAGATGATTGTTAGTGAATAACAGCCCACACTAAGGTTGTATGAGAAATAAATATTATTACAATTATTGTTTGCAAGTTACTAAATTGAATAAGTAATATTTTTCTGTTCTTGTTTCTCAAGGATTTAAAGATAAAATTACCCCCTAGACAGCGAGAAAAGACAGAAAGAAGTAATTATCTGGCAGGAAAGCTTCAAGGAAAAGGACTTTTGAAGTAACTCAAGGAAAAGATTTGGTTCTTTGTTTAAAATTGTAGTACATAAGCATTGTGATTACCATTGTTGTTTAAAGGGTATTATTGTTGTTAAAGTAGTGATTATTGTTACAAAAACCATGTCAGTGCAAGGTTTATGTGCAAAAGTTATAAAATCCAAAGCAGTGATACATTCTCCAGTATTTTCCCAGTCTTCAGTTATGAGTAAGGAGGAAAGAATAAAAGATCTTGAAAGAATGAATGAAAAATATTTAGAGCTAATTGACCAGCTAAATCATGATCAAAGATGTTTAGCAAGGGAAGCAAAACAGTTAAGGGGAACAACTACAAGAAAAATCACTGGAATGTAGTAAATTCACAGGCCAAGTTGAGCTATTAGAAAAATTAGTTATATGTAAGTAATCTGAAAATATTTGATGGAGACTGTGTCCTAATCAACTTAAAGACTGACGTTGCTGCCTTGAAAAACTTGAATGAACAGTTAAATGAGCAAGTGCTCAGCTGCAGAGGCAGAGAAGGCCAAAATATTAAAGACTAATGAGAAGCTTAAAGAATGGGGCACAGCTTTGGAAAGGGAAAAAGCAAAATTAGAGCATGCTAATGAACAGGTTACCAATGAGCTAAAGGAAATGGTACAAATGCATAAGGATGTAAGGGAGCAATATGAAAGTGATCAGAAACAATGGAAACAGTGGTGTACCCTTTTGGAGCAGCACCTCTATAAACTAGGAAAAGAAGCCAGAGATTTACAGGCCCAAAAAGGTGATACCAAAATCAAAAGTAAAGATCATGTAAGAATAAACACATCTGAGGAATCTGGCTCAGATGACTCCTCCCCTGAAATGGAATATTCTTGTTCAGAAGAGGAATCACCTGATAAGCATAAAAAGAGATATAAAATTAAGCAAAAAGGAAGCTCAGATTCTGAAGGTGACTCATCTGATGGGTCCAGGAAAAATAAAAAGATTTCTGAAAAGGAACAGGGGTATTTAAAATCAAAAACTGTTACTCAAGCTTTGAAACTGGTAGGTGAGAGATATAATTATAAATCTGCGAAAGGAGGCATTGAGCAGCATATTCGAAAACTAAAAGAGTGTTTTGAATCCTTGTACATAATTGATGAGGGGGAACAGAGTTTTGTGATTAGGTGGTCTGTTGATGATCCTCATGCAGAGTGGTCAAGAATGTCTACAGAAAGTAGGAACAAACCTGACAAACTGCACTAAGGGGGCAGCCAGACGTGCAGCCTACCAAATGCGGTGTGGGGCTGATCAAAGTCCTAGGGAATATTATTGCAGGCTAAAGGATGTGTACTTTGGAGCAGAAGATCACTCAGACAGTGATTCAAATGACTTCCGAGATGCATATTACCAAGGTTTACCACCTGCTATCAGGACACAATTGGCACTTAATTGGAACAAGAGGTCCAGGGACATCCACTGATTGCCAGACAGGCAGAACACATCTGGGACTCTGGAAGAGGTGATGACTCTCCTCCACAGAAAAAGGGAGGGGGCCCCAATCCCAAGGTCCAAGTGTCTGAAGTAACTACCTCGGATACTTTGGATATGGAAGGGGGTGAGCTATCTACCCCCAAAAACAGGAGACAAAAGAAGAAAAGAGGTAACAACACTCAACCAGGAAAAGCTGTAGAGCAGCCTAAGGCTGTGGCTGACCCCGCAGTAGTAATCCAACCTACCAACCCTGCCCAAGCTTCCCGTGTGGTGGTTTCACTACCTGGCCCTGAGTCATGGTTCTATCAAACTCCTCAGCAATTCCTACAACCTCAGCCATACCAAAACCAAGGAACCTCCTATCGAGGTTATGATCCTGGTAGAGGATGTGGCCAAGGCTATGGGAGAAGATACAACAATGACTATAGGGGTGGTGGAGGTGCCTATAGGGGGCATCAAAACTATAACAATGGGCAAGATGGTTACAGGTTCCAAGACAGACCTCGACCTGGTTCCCCAGTCATGGAGGAAATACAGGGAATAAAGGAGGAGATGGGAGACTTAAAATTGCTGCTCCAGCATTTGGTCCCCCCTCCTCTTCTGCCTTCTGGGTTTCCTACACCTGTGCAGAACCCATCTACAACCTCAAATGACAATGGAACCAATAATAATGGCCAGTGACTAGAGCCTTCTGTCCTTCCTAATGCTGCCCAGGATAATGAAATTGCAATTGCTGACAATGGTAATAAAACTGCTATAAAATTGAAAAATGAGAATGTTAATGCAAAACCTGACCTTACCCTAGAGGTATCCCAAGTTACTGCTGCAGGCAGTGTAGAGTGTCACAGTAAACCTGCCATGTTGCCAGGAGTTAAAAAAAGCAAATTCTACCTGAGCAACTTAATCCCTAAAGGGGGCAGATAGGTTTTACTTTGACATCAACATTGAAAACAGCCTAAGTCATGAAGCTTTAGTCGACTCCGGAGCGGAAGTTACCTTGAAGTCCAGAAGCTTTTATGACAAACTGGTTGATGCAGTAGGTGACTCTAAGGTGCTAAGAACCCTCTCTGATGGCTTACAAGTAGTAGGTTATAGAGGAGGGGCTCAACAGACCCTAGGAAAAGTGTGGCTAAAATTGAGGTTTGGCAAGATGGAAGTCAACCACTCGGTGTATATCACTGATAGAACTAGGGATGATTTCTTGATTGGAAATGACCTCCTAAAAAGATTTCGGCCTGTCATTGACTATTTCCATGGAATCCTGTGGGCACAGGTAAACTGACCCATTCCATTTGGGAAGAGTCTTAAGGTTGCTAATCAATCAGAATCATGTTACCTTGAGAAAAGGGATGCAACAATTAAATTGAATTTTGTATGTTCTGATGTACCTGATGTGTGTACTAGGTGATCCTGAAAATTTGGCTCCATGCAGAAGCAAATCTCACATGGTTTGTCTGTCAAAGCATGATGTGCTAAAGTCTGAGATTAATGCAAGAGGCCTCACTTTCTTCACCAAGGAAGTGGACCCTGCTGTCTCAGAAGCATGCCCTGCAGTTGAAACAGAGACATTGAACTCAGAGTACCTAACACCCTCTGGGGATGGTGGAAATGAAACACAGCCACTAAGTCACGAGTCCTTACTCTGTAATATAAGGTCAGAGGAAGGCAGGTTAAAGGTGCCCATCAAAGCAGAGAATTTGCAGATAGTGAATGCTGTGTTATGCTTAAGTTATGTGCACTGTTTAACTATTGAACTGTTTTACAAGATGTTAAAAAAGGCAGAGGCCTAGTATAACATGTGTAAAGAAACAGGAGTGGTTGGAAAATGCCCCATATCAGACCACTAGTGTGAAAAGCATAGGTATCTGTGCTTTGAACTTCCAAATAGGGCAAAAGAAAATACAACACCCTGTAAAGGTAGTACAAGGTCTAAAATCTCCCATGTACCTGGGGTTAGACATCCTTGTATGACTCGGTGTGTATGTTGACCTAGCCAATGATGTTCTTTGCTTACGAATAAGGGGAGACCCTTACCCAATAAAAGTGACACCACAGGCCTTGAGGTCTGGATAAACTATTCCTCAAGTGTGCCAGGTGGTAAATGAGTTCACTACAAAAATTCCAAGTAATGTCAAGGATTTCTCTCTTAGGGTCAATGTAAAGAAAGGCCAAGAAATGTCTGACAAGACTGCACTCTTTGTGCTTGACAAGCAACTTAGTGAAGTGGGTTTAAAAATCCACTCCATACCTTGCTTGGACATGAGCAGCAGAGTAATGCACCTCATGGTACATAACCCAACAGTACAGCCTATCACTACAGCAGCTAACTGTGAGTTAGGGGTAGCGATAGGCGAATCCTTTTATGATTTGGAGTTAACTGTTCCAGTTATTTGGGAGTTACCAGAAGACATTGTTCAGGATGACACAGATGAAGAAATAAGGTCCTTACCAAATGGTTTAATTGCTTTACAAGAGATTTGTCCAGTACTTAAGGAAGAAATACAGACATGTAAAGTTGAAAATGATTACCTTGTACTGTCCACTATGGTTAATGAAACAAAATAATTTAAAGAGGTTCATGTGATTGATGCTGAAAATGTTTCTGAGATAATAGAAGATGAGGTAGAAATAGGTAAAAATTTACCTTTCCCAGGTTTTAAAGAACAAATTGAGCAAGCTATACAAAACTGTAATTGTGAAACAGAAGTAGAAAAATAAAAGGTTTGTGAAATGTTCCTTCAGTTTAAGGACATGTTCGCAAAAGATGCTCATGACTGTGGGATAACTGACCTCCATGTTACCAGGGTCCCTACTGACCCTAGTAAAGGTCCACTTTATGTACGCCAGTACAGAATACCACTAGCATCTTATGAACATATACAAGAGATACTAAATACCTTGATGGAGTGAGGAATTATGAGGCAGGTAAACTCTATTTATAATTCCCCCATTTGGCCTGTACTAAAACCCACAGGAAAGTGGAGACTCACTATTGACTATAGAAAGTTAAACCAACAGGTGCCTTTATCTCGCTGGCCCATGACATATTTGGACCAAAGTTTGGTCAAAGTTCAAGGTGCCAAATATTTCACTATGCTAGATAAAGCAAATGGATTCTGGACATTAAAAGTAGACCCAAAAGATCAATACAACCTGGCTTTTACCTTTGGAAGGAGATAGTACACATGGAATAGGTGTCCTTTTGGGTACTTAAATTCACCAGCGGATTTCAATATCTTTCTGCACAAGGCCATGCCTGATGCAGAAAGCAGAGGAAATCTGGTTTATGTGGATGATGTACTAATCAAAGGCAACACTTTTGAGGAACACCTAGCTGAGGTCACCTATGTGTTAAACCAGCTCAAAGCCGCTGGTGCCAAGTTGTCTTTACCAAAGGAGCAATGGTTCAGAGCTAGGGTAAACAATCTTGGGCATGAAGTTGGTCCTGATAGGCTTCATCCTCAGCATGCTGAAGTTGAGGCCATCCAAAAAAATTGGTCCACCTAAAATTTTAAAAGAGTTACGCAGTTTTCTAGGGATCTGTAACTACTCAAGACAGTTTATCCAGAACTATGCAGAGATTGCCTATCCTCTCACCAGGCTGATGAAAAAGTCAGAACCCTGGGTGTGGGGGTGGAGAGCAAGAGACAGCCATGCAAGCTCTAAAAGATAGTCTGAGTCAAGCACCATGTCTTGCTTACCCACAAATGGATAAGGATTTTTATCTAGAGGTAGGACATATGAGTAGCAGCATCAGTGCAGTGTTATATCAGAAATATGATTCAGACAAACGGGTTATTGCTTATGCAAGTAAAACCTTGAGTGATGTTGAGAAAAAGTTTTCAGATTGTGAAAAGGCATTGTTTTCCACTGTATGGGCAGTACAATGGTTCAAAACTTACATTTGTGGTAAAAGAGTTTTTGTAGAGACTGGTTACCAACCTCTTACCCTTCTGGGGAGCCAGAAGCTTAAGAATGGTAATGTGTCTAGCAGCAGAATTGTGGCCTGGACCTTAGCACTCCAGGGCCTACCCCTAGAGGTTAGGTATGCAAAGAACAAAAGGAATGCAGTAGCTCAAGGCTTAGCAGACCTGGAGATGCATAATTGTACTGTAGATGAACTTCCAGTACAAGACCCTGACCTATCTCCTCAGCTGGATATGGCGTACCAACATAACAGGCACCACCACTATGATGAAAATGTGTGTGAAAATTTGCCTAGAGCCCATGTTGATGGTTGTTCATTCCGGCAAGGTGAAGACCACTGTTCTGGTTTAGGAGTGGTATGGCAGGATAATGTACCATGTACTTCTATCAAGTACAAGCTTGGTTCTAAGTCTAACCAATATGCAGAATTGGCAGCCACCTATATTGCAGTACAGACTGCAGTACAGCATAAGTTACAAGACACTGTAATTTGTACTGACTCTGATTATGTTAGGTAGAACTTCCTTACACATTTACCAGGATGGAGGGTGAATGGTATGATCAATTCAAGAGGCAGTAAGGTGATGCATGCAGACCTTATCTTAGCCATAGATCAGTTGGTTCAGGAACATAAGTTGGTTGTTTATTGGAAAAAGGTAAAAGGACACTCCAAAATTCAGGGATCAGACAAAACAGGAAATGATCTAGCAGATGCTTTGGCTAGGGAGGGTGCATTAAGTGGAGAAGAATGGAACTTTGTCCCTCCTGTCCAGGCTAAGGTGGATGTGGTTACCGGCAGACAAAAGCAGCAGAAACAGGAAAATAAAGTTCTACACTTGTATAGTGAAAAACCTGACTTTGATTTAGTAAAAATGCAACAAGAAGATGAAGTGGTAGGAAAATGTTATTGTTTCATTAAGGATCCCACTAAAAGCATGATTTCTGACAATGACCTACAGGATAGCTCGGACCTGAGAACCATGTATAACCAGAAGGACAAATTCCAATTAAGGAACGATCTCTTGGTAAGGACTGGTAAAAACCCACATGAGGACCAATGGGTGGTTCCTTTAGGCCACAGGGGAATTATGTTACAACATGCCCATGATGAACCATCAGGAGCACATAGGGAGGATAGAATAACTTATGAAACCTTGAAAGAGATAGCCTACTGGCCCTACATGTATGATGATGTTGCAGGGTATGTACAAAGGTGCATAACCTGTTGCAAGTTCCCAACCAGCCACTCCCAGACATAGAGCACCACTATAGTCAAAAGGCATCGCTATGCCTTGGTCAGACATCCAGATTGACTGGATTGGTCCTGTTACCAGATCTTCAAGGGGTAACCAATACCTTTTGGCAGTCATAGCCAGTTTTAGGCACCAGCGAACCCTGCGGTTGCTGGGAGCCCCTGCTTATGGGGGCCCCCAAGCAAAGAAGTTTACCTTATTCATTTTTAAACATTTTTTTATCTTAATATATTTTTAAAACATCAGTGAAGGACTATGCAGATCCTTCTGGTTATGTCATGAAATACCTCAACAAGCTATGATCCAGTCAATATGAGGTGGACAGGCAACAATGGAAGGGGTGGGAAGACCAGCCCCAAGAAATGACACTGCTGTGTCCTAAAAATATTTTAAAATACTACTGGTTATACTAAAGCTATACATAGAAACACAGAAATACAAAATTTGCCGGCAGATAACTACTGCTTGGCCCTCCTAATCTGCCCATTTTTCCCTGCCTATAGTATCACCACAAATAAAATCTTGCACCTATGGGCTACAGTAAAACACATGGGCTAAAGGTAGGCCAAGTAGAGAGGCCCCATGACTTCACTAATTCTGCTGGGGGCCCCCAAAACCCTAAAGCCGGCCCTGTTGGCAGTTACTTGTCTGTTCACAAAATGGGTTGTGTGTATACCTGCTCCAAATAACACTGCCGAAACCACTGCTTTCTTATTAATAAACCATGTGTTTAGTCAATGGGGATTACCATTAAGAGTAGAATCTGATAGAGGTCCTCATTTCACAAGAGAGGTAATAGAAAACGTGTGGAAAATTCTAGGAGTACAGAGGAAACTACATGTGTCCCACCATCCACAGTCATCTGGACAGGTGGAACGTACTAATCAAACAATTGTGTATATACTGAAGAAATATATCAGTTCTTCAGGAAAAGATTGGGATATAAAGTTACCACTGGTATTAATGGCCATATGGGCTACTCCTAATAAGTCTACAGGTGTTCCTCCTTTTGAAATGATGACAGGAAGACAGATGGTGTTACCTTTACATCTTCTGTATACCACAGGAAATGTAAATTCAGCACGTGCCACTGCCACACATGAATATGTAA
The DNA here is from genome assembly GCA_016271365.2 of Neoceratodus forsteri. Taxonomy (NCBI): domain Eukaryota; kingdom Metazoa; phylum Chordata; order Ceratodontiformes; family Ceratodontidae; genus Neoceratodus; species Neoceratodus forsteri. The sequence goes on from CM057456.1 coordinate 1,361,585,731, forward strand.
CCCATTTAAAACAGCATTCGCGAGAAACATTTGCATTTGCTCAGAGAAACTTAGGAAAAGTGCTGAAGCTTCTAAGTCATATTATGACAGGAAAACTAGTCCAAAAGAGTATCAAATTGGAGATAAAGTGTTTTACTTTAACTACAGTAGAGATAAAGCCACGGTCAAAAAGTTTCTTCCGAGTTGGCAAGGGCCCTTTGTGATTACTGACAAAATCTCACCTGTAGCCTACCAAATTGAACTAAAGCATAAAAGCACTGGAGAGGTAGTACCTAAATGGGTTCATATTAATCAGCTGAGGCAATATCGTGAACGCAATAAAACATGGAAAAATGTTCTAAATGAATCAATGAGTGGTGATTAGGAATTAGAGTCTAGCTAAAATGTCAGTTATAATGCTGATTTTTTTTAAAGTTAATGAACAGAATTTGTTGTATTGAAATGTTTGACTATGTAAAAAATGTTATTTTAAAAATGTGTACATAGTTGTAATCATGTTTAATCATGTTAGTTCATGTAGTACTGTACATCTATCTATGCAAAATAGTACATCTCCAATGATGTCATCTAGTTATGTCACATCCTATGATGTCACATGTGATGATGTAATGTGCTGACAATGTCATAAGTTACCACAGGATGATGACGCTTTGTTTTTTATATTTCATTTTCCCTGCAATGCCTAAAACTATATACTCATATAAAGTAGAATTATTGTTTTGAATTACAAATGCATTTTTAAGGTGCATTTTGATTCAAAAGGGGGGAAATGTAGGAACATAACTAATTTGAGTTAAATATTTTATTATAATATTATTATATTCCTAATTGTTATTCTATATCCTTATATTGACTTAATTATTAAGTCCTATAAATGTTTCTGATCAAATTAATGTCTAAATGGATCTTTAAAACAAGGTGCAATGCTGCTTAAGGCTTAAATACTAAAATACAATAATGATGCCATGAAAAGGGAATACAGCGTATATGGTCAACTTCAGAAAAAAAAGTGTTTCTAGGATAGTCTGTTTAAATTGAATGGCCTCTTCCAATTAGTAGCAGAAGAACTTGAAACTTGACATAATTTACAACCTTGTTTTTCAGTACCAGCCAGAATACATCTCAAAGATTAACATAGATTTAGACTGGCTTTAAGAAATTAAGACTTTTATTTATAGAAAATATACAAAAACTCTGATACATTTCAAAATTATACAGGTTATTGAAAATGCATGTACTTGCCCAGTGAGTAAGTTTTAAACCCATCAACAAAGTGTATTATGAGCTATTTACAAAAATCTGTAGCCTCAAAACTGTTTAAAATATATTGACACGTTTGGTGTCTGTAGTAAGCTGACCTTGCCACCTTTTCAGTGGAATGAAGGTAAAGTGTTTATTTAACAGAAACAACTAGTCGGGTGGATTATAAGCGTCTGGATAGCTACATGAGGTCACCGTTCAGTTATTTTGAACAAAGGAGATCCCTGTCTTAAAGAAGTTTTATTAAATTTATACAGTTCCAATGATAGCAGGTATGACAAAGTAAAATCATTTTAAACAGGAAAAAATGTACTTCTGAAATCTGTAAAAACTTTTTAGATATCTATAAAGGAAAAAGTTTTATAATACTTTTATAAATTATAGATTTTATATTAGAATTGACAACATCATGTTTGGTCTCAAATGAATCCTCTCCTTTAGTTGCATTTAAAAATGTGAGTCTTATATATGTACAAAGGTACACGTAGATGCAAGAAAGACAAATTGTTTCATATCTAAAATAGTTTTTCAGGATGAGGTCATATTGAGAAAAAAATGGCTTAGCAGGGGCTAACAGTAACACCCTCAAAGAGTGCTCAGACCAATCATAACTTGATGGTGATGTTGCCCAGTAAGGGGAACATAAATGGGATGCTGGCAAAGCCGGCCCAGAACTGCTTAATTCTTTGGTGTGTGAAGACCAGTGTTCAATGTCATGACAATTTTGGATGAGCCTGGACTTATTCTAGACTAAAAGTCTGAAGCCACACCTGCTGGGAACATTACTTGGGCTTTAACATTGCCACCAAAAGGAGTGCTAAACCAGCCTGAAAGCCTGCACAACTCTGCCACAGGTCCAGCTGCTAAAACAGACTGTTACAGAAAGGACTTCCTTCCAGTATTGGATTAAGCAAGGCCTATGTTTTGCATACTGAGAATTTGGACTAAAAGTAATGTTTTGGAATTTCTGTTAAAAGCCTGAACAAGATACTAACTTTGGAATTTACCAGCTAGCAAGTCTACAGTGCTATTAAATAGCAGTGAGTCCAGAGTTGCAGGTTCAAAAGCAGAAATGAACTGAAACAGGAAAGAGTCACAGAGTCCAGTTACCCAAAACAACATTGCTGTCCACAGGGAGAGATCTTTCTACAGACTGTGCTGAGCTGCTAAAATCTTGTCTGATTTTTCCCTCTAAATCCTGAAGTGACTTTTGATGATTTGTGACATCAAGCAAGAAGGATCCAGCCTGCATTGCTTCATTGATGTCAAAAGACTCTACAGTTCCAGTTTCAAAGGAAAAAGACAGCAGACTAAAGCCAAATTCACCATCAAGGACATTTGTCATCCAAAACCAACAGTTCTCACCAAGACTTTGAAAGCTAAAAAGTAGAAGACCACATCTACAGATAAGTAAAACATAAGTATTCCTTTCTCTTACTGTTAGTACTTATTTGGCTATCTGGGGTGATAACTTGGTGCATTTTAGCTCCAAACCTTGGGGTTTATGGTTAAGGTAGAATTTAAATCTAAAGAAAATACCTATTACAGTACATACTATAAAGTTTAAACAAGTATCACACCAAGATAATCTGAAACACTGCTGTAATGAGTTGCAAGTTCTCATAGTAAAAAAAAAAAGGTCATGCTATTTATAAGTATGCTAAAGAAATAGTATAAACTGTTATTTATTATGCTGAATATTGCTTGATTATTTACATTGCTTATTGCTGAAATTTGTTTTGTTTTAGATGATTTACTTGATTTTCTAAAATCTGTTTTGTTTACATTACAGTTTGTTTACATTGCTTTTATTATGCTTAATATTTATGCTAGTTATAAATATTTAGGACTTGTATATATGTGAATAAAATATATTTATCTCTTATATAATCTAAAGTGTGGCAACAGTGTTTTTCACTGTCATTTTGAATCTGGAGAGCATATGATAATATCACATGTGAATATTTATTATTTTTGGTAATTTATAAAATAATTTTTGGGTAAGGCCCGAGGTAAATCCAAGTGCATTATTATAAAAAGTGATATTATAAGCCTTTGTTCCAACACAAGGGTCATCTTATAAGAGGTCGGCTGGCCATGGAGCTGGGTGGGTTGTGCCATTTGCCAATCTCAGGGTTTTATCTTTTTATTTCATTACCAAATGAATGTCTCAGTCTGTGTCACATTATTAACTAATTTATAACAATTTGTGGGTGCTGGGGGGTAGGAACTGGAGGGTGGAAATGGGCTGCTGCTGCTAGAGGGTGGGGGGATGGGGAAACATTATTGCACTTGGTTGTTGTGCTGCAGAGGAGGGTGGAGGCGTTTTTATTTTATTTTGTTAGGGCTGTGCTGAATACGAATAATTCAACTGAATAATGAATACCAGGGGCCCAAATACTGAATATTCGGCTGAATATTCAAAAAATGGTATTCATATAGACCTAGTATGCGGGTGGGTATGCTGCTCACTGATGACTGGGGGCTAGATGGGCTGGGGTTCTTTGTGGGTGGGGGAGGGTGGAGGTACCACTAGTCTACCAGGGACCAATTTTGGTCATGTTAATCGGCGAGCGGGGTTACAGGCGGGGAGGGGGGTACCTCTAGACTACCAGGGATCTGAAAGAATTTTTTTTACGTGATTGGAAGTATGGGATGGGGAGGAGTACCAATAGACTACCAGGGATCGGAGGTACGGGATGGGGAGATGGGAATCACTGGACCACCAGTGAGTTTTGTGGATGCTTGTGCATTGTGTTCTGGGGGGATGCCACTCAAGGCTGGTGGCTGCTGTAATGCACCTTGCATTACAGCAGGACATCTGTTGGTGGCTACCAGCTGAGCCATTTTGTACAGGCTCAACTTTGTACCCAGGTATGCGACACATCTCTGGGATGTGCCTGCAGATGTGCCACACATCCTGGGCTGAATATCGGGATGTGCCACATATGCATGGGCACACTCCCTGGAGATGTGCCGCATATATTATCTTTGCACTCCGGTGCATCAGGGATTGTGCTGTGCAATACCCCCTCTTGAATATTCCCCTAGGACACATTTCTGGGGTTGCACTGGCACCACCCCTTTGAATATCTAGGTCAATATGTATATATACACACACATAAACTCAGTATAAGGCCACCTCCACCCTATTCTCCCTTTTTGTAGCTTATTTGAATACATCCAGCCTTCTGGGGCCTTTCCCTGTTCCAGTAACTGCCATAGTCATCCTTTATTGTGCCCTAAGCATGAAAAGAAATGCTTCCTTTTATTCAGGCAGACAGTACTTGCCTTGCAGAGCTGCCACTAATTCATCACCCCAGCCTGGGAAGAAGTTAAAAGGAGGAGGAGGGGATGGGGAAATGTATGTTCAGGCAGGGTGGGGAAATGTGTGAGCAGGCAGGGAGGGTCTTAGGTCAGTCCTGCTGGTCCTTCTGACTCTCCCTTCACTGCCACGGCCCAGCTTCACTATGCCACTGAGGGGCCAGTGCAAACTTTAAGCTTTAAAATAAGAAACTGGCAACCGAGCCCACACTGCAGCTGACCAAACCTTTTCTGGGGATGGCCTCAACCACTGAGACAGGGACCAAAGCAGGACTACAGGTACTACCAATTTTAAATTTTACCTCCCTGTGTCCCATCTCTCTCACTGGCTGTGGTATTTGGTGGCTGAAAATAAGTACCTTAAACACATCAGGGTCTTGGTAATAAGAAAACACATCACACAGAAATCTAGGCCTTCTCTGTTTACGTCCATACAGCACAGACATAGGGAGAACACTTATCTCAACACACACAGGAAGAGTTACAGGAAATACATTTCTTAAAGCTATACTGTCTAACATTTCTTAAAGCTGCACTACACATAACACTGGCCACGTAACTTTCTTCTTTTTCTTTCATTCAGGGTGACTGATAGTGCTCCCGCACCACACTCCTTGCTAACCATCTCCAAAATTCAGCCATTACTGGCCACTCTTGGAAGCCTCCCTGGCAAGATTGGGATGCCAAGTTCCTAATGACTATGGGGCAACCAGCTGTCCAGAGGAGCTAGATCTTTGTGGTGGTACAGGCTTGTGCCACCCTTCCTTGGCAGACTGCAGCAAGGAAGCAAAAAGTTTTAAATTGCAGGCAGCAGTTTATTCAAATGGGGGCCCTGCCACATCATTTATTTCCCCTTTTTCACACTAAACCACTGGGGTACCCTATCCTTGTGGGTATTACACACATATACACACACACACACACACACACACACACACACACACAGAACTCAAAAGGAAAGACTAGATTGGCAATGCCCTATTCTGAGGCATGTAAAGTGCTTTGCCATCTTTTGGATGGCAAAATCACACTGCTTCTGGGGGGTTGCTGCTGGGCTTCCTGTGGTTTTGACAGCTTACCTTGTAGCTTTCTTGCTCCAACACTGCATGCAGCCTATATTCCTACTCTCCTGGCCCTATTGAGACTAGACAGTACTCGTAGCACTGCAGGGTTAATTTGGCGTGGTTGAAATGTGTAGGTATTGTTTTGCTCCCAGTCCCTCCTTTTAAGCTGCAGAACAGGCTGGGGAGGGACTAGGGGCTCAAAACAACTGTTCATTTGGCTATCAAGGAGGTTGTTCAGTTCCTGAGTTGTAGGAGAGGTGAGAGGGAATCACAAGGGTGGTGGTGGCTGTGGGGGTCAGCTGCAGGAGGTGGGTCTGGCTAGAAGGATGAATGGGGCAGTTCCCACATATCCTAACTGTCTCTATACAATGGATGTCCCTCATGGTTACCCCTTCCCCTTCCTAACTGCAGATTGGGGCAGATGAGAACACTGGGTGGGGGGGGTGCTAGCTGCTTTTTTTTATTTATTTTAGATCTTGGATTACAAATACCTTTGAGCTTAGAGCTCTTTTACAAAGGTTCCACATCAGCAGCATAATACAACAGGTTAACAGAACAAAAAATATGGCAAAACAGTACACATAGGGAAAGGAGAGCAACAGGTTTAAAGACCAAACAGTGTATAGTAAAATAATTGTAAATAAGAAAAGAAGCAATAGTTGGCATTCACAGTGAATTAAAGAATAGAAATGAGCAACGCTAAGCAGTTTCATGCACAGGAATGAATACAGTAAATTGAAAATCAGCCAAAACAAGCTTGGGGATGGAGTTTCTATTGCACCGACCAACACAGACAGCAGCCTCCAGAGCTCTTGAGCACTCCCAAGTCCTGGTGGCAGGCTCCTGGTCTCCACCAGCATTGGCAGTATATTACTCCCCATAGTCCACGGCCTTGGAGGAAGCTTGCAGAGCCCCACCTCTAGCTAGGGACAGTAGGCTATGGAGCACCAGCTATCAGTGACAGCAGCCTCCAGAGCTCTTGAGCACTCCAAGTCCTGGTGGCAGACTGTTGAGGCACCCCCCCACCAACTCTCTCATAGAAAGACCCTGTTTGCAGTGCATTCTTGCTTCCCATTTCTAGACAACAGGATGACTTTCTGTGCTTTTAGGATAGAGGTTGCTGCTGCCGGGCTCTCCTGCATCCACGTGATACAGCCAGTCAAGACAGGGCAGTGCCCATTAGTCCCAACACAAGTAGACCATTACACTAAGTGCCATGCTTCTACCTGCTTTCTATGCCATCAACATCTTCTTGTGCTGGAGTAGGGGAAGAATAAATGGCTCAATGGCGCTTGGGGAGGGTGGTTTTGATGTGCAGGGAAGGGTGGAGACTGGCCCACTGGTGGTGAGGGGTCCAGCTGCCAGGGCGGTTAGCACTTCAGCATACTTTCACCAGGAAAGGAGACACTACTGGACTATCAGTATTTTTTTTTAAATGGGTCTGCAGCTGGGGTCCCAAGTTTCCTAAATTTTTATTTCCTCATGCAAGTGTCAATGATTGGCCACAGACCCCCAGTCCATTGATATCCAACCCATGTGGGGGATGTAGCTCAGCAAAGCTCAAAACCGTACTGACCACTGTTGTTGACAAACGCAGCCCCCCCCAAAAACAAAATCACTGCAATAGGCACTTACCCTCTGCTGTCACCTCTGTCTCAGGAGCTTTGTTCATATTGTAGTCACTCAGGTATAACATAAGTGACCATACTTGTGCAGGGCTGATGTCAGTTTGACCTTCTGCTTCAAATGTTGTGAGTCAAACCAGAAAACCTTTGGTCAGAAATTTGAGTGGCTATGTACTACATTATCAGATACTTTTCTGCTAACGATATTGGTGCAAGCCTTTTAATATCCAGTGTCGGTGCTGAAGCACTGCTTTTATTTTTGTGCATAAAATCCTCAAAAATCCCATTTGGAGACTTCATTAGGGGATTAACGCAAGCCCTGCTTGTGTGGGATGTTGATTAGCTGCAGAGGTGAGCAGAGGGTAATTGCTACATGCACTGCTGCTCCAGTGTTGTGCCAAGGGCCCTGTCATATGCAATGCAGTCACTACACTTTGTCACATGTACTGCTGACTCCACACTACCATGTGCACCACTGACCTCACACTGCCACATGCACTACCAGCACTGCACACTACCATGTGTACCACTGACCCCACACCGCCATGTGCACTACCAGCACTCCACAGTGCCATGTGTGCTGCCAACTCTGCCCTATACAATGTGCACTGCCAGCAACGCAGTGCCGCATGCACTGTCATCACTGTGTGTTGTTACATGCACTGCTGTCTCTGTGTAGTTCCTAGTGTGTGACTGCCTCCACGCTATGCCTCATGCAATTCTGATATGGTGCAGCTAACACCTCAAAGTGCTATGTGCACTTCTGCTGTCTCTGTGCAACACCCACTGCCACCGAAAGTGAAATAAATGACCCCCAGCCCCACAGTTCGTTGACAGCCAACCTATTCTCTTCTGACTCAGAGACATATGTACTACCAGCTGAGCCACAACCACACTGGCAAGTATTTTCTTCTGTTCTTACAGCATTGTGTCCTGTGTACTACTGTCACTGCACTGTGAAGCAATTTCCCAAAAAGCTGCCTTTTCCCTGCCAAGCCCAAGTGTCCATCACTTGATAATACTCTTTTCTTCATTTTCTTTCCACTTTACAGTTGTGTGTCATCTCCAGTTTCATTTGTGATACCCTTTCACCTTTTGGTGTTGTTTTTGCAAGCACCATACTGCATGTTTTCATTTACAGTGCTGACACATTGCATTCTGCAAAATGAACCATGCACTGTTTGTTCCACTGAATATATGTAATAGATAATCCACTCTAAAGTGTGATATACATACGCCTTGGTGTGCATCAACCACACAAGGTGTGCGTATACCAGAGCACGACTGCTCATCCTAGAGTGGGTTATCTATCTTAATAATGGCAAAATTGTTTTGGAGGGCAGTGAAAGTGCAGGTGTGCGGTCGCGCTCTGATATACACATGGTCATGTGATATTTTTCAACCAACCAGCAGAGATAATTTTTCCTACTCTGTGCGTGTGTGTGTGTGTGTGTGTGTGTGTGTGCGTGTATTTTCTGAAAATACCAGTTTTGAGGAACTGCCATCAATGTTTCTCTGGTGCTAGTGGTTCCCCCCACGCCGATCGCTATCCTGAAGGTAAAACTGAAAGTTCTCTGGTATCTAGTTGCCCCACCCCCTGTTGACTGCTGTCCTAAAGTTAAATATAAATGTTTTCTTGGTGTCTAGTTTTGCCCCTCCTCAGTCGATCACCAGCCCGAAGTCAGAAATTAAAGATTCCCGAATGCTAGTGGTCCCCCCCCCGACGATCACCACCTGATGTGTGTTTTAAGAAAAAAAAAAGATGTTCCTTGGTGTCCAGTGATTCCACACCCACCTGCACCCATGGCTACAATAGTATTTCCTGGTGTCCAGTGATTCATCCACCCAGCACCATTTCCCTAGTGTCCAGTGTATCCCCACCCCATTCCGATCCCCTTTATAAGAAAGATGAATCATTCCCTGGTGCTCTAGTAAACCCCCTCCCTATCCCCAGTCCACTTATAGAATACCATCTGTATCTTTCCCAATGACTAGTGGACACTCCACCCAGGCAGGTAGTGCCTCACCACCCTGGCCCCCCCTTCCCATCCCTGAGCCGGGGACTGGTGCAGCCCTCTGCTTTACACTATGGTTGGCCACTGACTCAGCTATCAATGAGTGTGTACTGTATACAGTAGGTGCTCTTTGACAGCTCAGTCAGTGTCCACCCATAGTGGAGAGCAGTGGGCTGTGCCAGTCACTGATTTGGGGATGGGATGGGGTAAGCAGGGTTGTGGAGCACTACTGCTGGGGGACGGTGGCCACTAGCCACCAGAGAAAGATATAGTCTGTATTCTACAGGCAGATCAGTAATGGAGAGGGGGTTCACTAGACCACCAGGGAAGCATTCATTGTATTTCAATGAGAGATTGGGGATAGGGAGGGGGGGTCTTCTAGACCACAAGGGAATGGTTTCTCACTCTGATACAGGGGGTGGGGTGGGAAGACGCTGGACACCAGGGGAAATGCTGTCTGTGTGTTGGGTGGGGAGATGGACCACTAGACATCAGACAATGATTGGGGAGAGGGACCACTAGCACCAGGGAATCTTTACTTTGGGCCAGTGATCGGGGTTGGGGGTGGCACCACTGGATAACAGAGAATCTTTCAATTTTACCTTCAGGATGGTGATCAGTTGGAGGGGACCACTAGCACTAGGGAAACATTGATGTCTTATTTTGGGAATGGCGATCAGGATGGTGGGGCACTAGACGGCAGGGACTACTGTGATGGGGTCAGGGGACACCGCACTTCTGCTGCCAACAACTTGGGCTGAGTGGGAGTAAGTCAAGGCTTGGATTGGCTTATGGTGGAAGCACTAGATGGCAGGGACTACTGTGTTGGGGTCAGGGGGACACCGCACTTCTGCCAACAACAGCTGGGGCTGAGTGGGAGTAAGGCAAGGTTTGTATTGGCTGTATGTGTGCCGCGCAAGAGAACTGTGCAAAACTGCCTTGCACTGTGCACATACTCTGAATATTGGACTGCACCAATATTCAGGTCCCTGCTGCTTCATTTGCATTGTGTCCCCCCAACCAATACACACACACCACTTTTTTTTTCCCCAACCTCTACATGTCCTTCTCAACCAATCAGTATTTTTATTCTTCATACTGAACCATTTTCCCTCATATGTCTACAGGTCTGACAGAATGTTGACCACATGTAGGACAGCACTGAGCATACGTATCAGTAAGTATCATTTTTTTCTTACCCTACTTTGTCATAGTTAGTTCATAATGAGCTGCAGATCCTTTGTGATCCCATTGCTGTTCTTGTTTTCAGGTATGACTGGCTGTTCCCCTGAGACCCCCTTATCCCCAGCTGCACAGGAACCTGGTAAGAGATCTGTTATTTGTGCTAGGTTGTTAACCTGTAATGGTGCAATGCCAAGTATTATGACACTAAGCTTTCACTTGTTAGGTGGTTGGTGATGCAGGGTTTGAAATATCTCCACTATTCTGTTAAAACTCCACTTTCACAAAAGGAGGGAAATTTGCTGCAAAAAAATTGCATCAATGCACACATTAGGGTGGAGGATGGCAAAGCGCTCAAAGTACACAAAGGAAAAAAATTAAGAGTTTTGAATCTTTGGAGTCTTGAAGAATCGGTGGTGTGATACATGCATAGATACATAGAAATTGTCAGCAGATAAGTACCATTAGGGCCATCCAGACTGCCCATAAGCCCTAAACTTGTATGCAGTCACTGACCCTAAGTGATCAATGGCTTTTCATCACTCCCTCCTCCCCTACCTATCCCTTGTGCCTGTCCCAGGCATGTTTAAAATCCTACACTGTGCATGCCCTCCCCCCCACCAGTATCATCTTATGCCCTATGCTCAGACTACTATTAACCAGCCTTCTGTGTGGGATGGTATCAAATGCTTTACTGAAATCTAGGTAGGTGCTGTCTACCGCCCCTATCTGACTCCTCCCCCTTGTCCAGTTTAAATGCTCTCTGCTGAAGCATTCCAACTTCTCACCAAGAAGTGAGGTCCCCTTCCCGGACAGATGAAGGCCATCCTCCTCATATAAGCTCCGTCTGCCAAGGTGGGTCCTAGATGCAGCGAATTTAAATTCCACCAGCGAAGTGACCGAGCAGGCATCTTTGCATACGCCACCGCTACGAGAAAGGGCAAACGCAGTGCTCACCCATCTTTTCATTAGCACTTTATGCTAAGGCAGAATGGCAATGCGGCAAGGCAAAGTCATTGTTTTTAATGGACTTCGTGTTCCTCATTATGATTCTAAGTGATCCACTTGGTGTTTCAGATTTGGCAGCCCCCACACATCACATGGCTTACAATACTGTAAGTCACATGCTCTTTAGCTAGTCAGGAAGAAAGTGAGTCATAGAAGCAGACACCTTTACTTTCTCCTGTGCAGATGAAGAGAGAGGGGTGTGTTTTGTGACTGCTGATACTTTGAGATCAGAGCGAGGAGGAAATTTAAACTTTGATTTAGACCCAACAGCTTTTTTAAAAACTACCTTTTTTTGTCTTTTCTGTACTCTTTTTTACTTAATTTGTTCTTTCTGTAAATGTTATTTTTCTTACCTTTATAAGTAGTTAGTTGTTTGTCTGTGTCTGTGTGACTGTGTGTGTGTGTTGTATGACAGTGTGAGTAGTGATTGCTCAGACTGAGGGAGCTCAGTAGGAGAAATGGACCAGGGTGACAGAATGTCTGGGTTGGGGGCAGCTCTGGGAGAGCGTGGTAGTGGTAAGCATCGTACCATGCGCATGCATGGGAGGCATGGGGGCCTATTCCTGTTGGACCATTCAAAACTTGTGAGTGTACCCCCCCATAAGCAGGATCAGCAAGGCCTCTGGTCCTGACTCTGAGGCAGTTGAACCACCACCACCACCCCCACCAAGTCCAGCACCAGGTCCTCTGGAGCAGGATGTGCCTGTTCCCCCAGGCCCAGGTGTGGATCCTATCCCTGTTCAGCACCATGACCAGCCGGCTGCCAGTTCATCTGGTCCTCCCCTGCCTGTGCCTGGTCCTCCCCTCACCTCTGTTGTTTGGCAGTTTTGTGACTGTGTCGGGGGGGACAGCAGTGTGGTCACCTGGAGACTGGGGGCCAGCAACCCATATGCTCAATCACCACCAGTTGGAGTGGCAGGCTGCTACAGAATGGACCATGCCTGCACCTGCTGGCCATTCTGTGGCAGAGGGCTCAGCCATGCATGGCAGCATCCCTAAGAAGAGGAGGGCCACAGCAGAACTTGCTGCTCCACCAGCACCCCCACCACCAGCAGGTCAGCCTGTAGAACGTGTGGACCACAGAGAACTGCGTGTAACACTAGCTGACTTGGAACTGCTGCTGGATCACCATGGGATCCCACATTATTTTTTTTTTTCCTGACACCATGTGCCCCCTCACACCTTCCTTGCTGTCATATAAAATGTATTCCTCCTCCATCCCTGACCCTTGTATGCAATTATGCCCTTTTTTGTTGTCTTCTTTATGCGTGACACTTTGTATTCTGAGCAGTGCAAGTATACTGTGCTAACCTGCATGTGTGCAGTCAGTCTTCTTTCCAGTCTGTGTATGTACTGCAGACACTGTCCAACTCCCTGACTTAAAAACACTTATTAATGAGTACAATGGTGGGATGGTGAAGCCTGGAGAGATACTACAAAACAGGCTTACAATACATCCAAGTAACTAGTAAAAAAAGTAATGTTGTGATTCATGACGTAATCGTAATTCGTGGTTTGTGACTGCATTTGTGATCATGATGATGAATAAATGCGAATGCCTACGGATGTACTTCCCCAGGCCCCGATGAGGTGTGGCACAAAACTCCCCGACTTAAAAACACTCATTAATGAGTACAATGGTGGAGTGGTGATGCATGGAGAGATGCTACAAAACAGGCTTACAATACATCCAAGTAACTAGTAAATACTGTAAATTAATGTTGTGATTTGTGACAAGATCATAAATCGTGATTTGTGACTGCATTTGTGACTGTGATGATGAAAAAAATGTGAATGCCTTTGGCTGCGCTTCCCCGGGCCCTGATGAGGTGTGGCACAAAACTCCCTGACTTAAAAACACTCATTAATGAGTACAATGGTGGGGTGGTGAAGCATGGAGAGATACTACAAAACAGGCTTACAATACATCCAAGTAACTAGTAAAAAAAATTAATATTGTGATTCGTGACGTGACCGTAAATCGTGATTTGTGACTGCATTTGTGACAGTGATGATGAAGAAAGTGATTTATATCACTAGTGACTCGTGATGATGGTCCTGACTTAAAAATACATATTAATGAGTACAATATTCATGCAGAATTATGCTCCACACCTGTCCAGTACTCTGAAGGGAAGCCAAAGAAACAACTGTGACTTAAGTTACAGATGGAGATTGGGCCCTAAAGAGATGCAAATGCACAGACAGATTAAGATTGTGCTGTGCACTGAAGAGATGCAGATACAAAGGCACGCCACCTAACCAGTGCTCACCATCAGAATTTCAAATCTGGAAAAGAATACCTTTGCCGGTTGGGGCAGGCCACGAGGGGGGGCAGTGTACTGCACTGCTGCAGTAACAGTCACTAGTACTAGTACCAGTAAAGATACCACAAAAAAGTACAAATATTACACAGCTGCAGTGGATAGCAGGTTCACATTGCTGTAATTATGTGGCACAATAAAAGGTGTCTGATTTGATGACACGCGTCACACACATACTCACACACACACACACTAAGTAATGCATAGCAAATTGAAAACTTCAGTAATATAACCACATATTTTCAACAAACTAAAATTATGCACTGCTGCACCACAACAATCAGCAAAAAAATGGCAAGAATTATTGAAAATATTACTGTGTGTACATTAACACAGTTAAACAAGAAAAATATCACCAAAACAGAAAGCACTGTCTTTTTCTCCAAGTTAATCTTCCTACACCACAGATACACCCCTCCCCCAAAGCACACTTCCACTGTCTCTCAGTAAACAGACTGAATGTTGTACATTAACATTCAAAATCCACACACAAACAATAAACACTTGATGATATGAGCACAGGAGGGTTTCCTATAATCGATGAACTAAAGTTTCAGCAAAAAAATGACTCAAAAAGGCTTTTTTAACAGCTTTTAGAAGGTTTGAATCTCAGAGAGATCTCAGAGCAGATTGTTTCCTACATCTTCCTACACGCACTACCCCAAACTGAAACTGTGCAGAACAATCTAGAGCCCATGTGACCCGAAATCCCATGAATCACTGCAAAATTCGCCTTTGGAGCTTCAAAACAAGGAGAAGTGAGGCGAAGTACATTGTTTTCAATGTACTTCACCTTAAAAATTAGTGGAGTAGTGGTTTGGGAAGGCGGAGTAATGTAAGTCATTGTTTAATGGACCAAGCACCATTATAACGCCGGCATCTACCCTACTCCGCGAATCACTTCGCTGGAGCGAATTGGGGCCACTCACCCATCTCTAGTGGGGCCCCAGTCCCCTATGAAGCCAAATCCTTCCCTTCCACACCAATCCTTCAACCAGGTGTGGTGTTCCTTGGGGTTGTCAAGCCCAATGCCCACCCCCTCCCTTATGCAGACGTGATCTCTTGTATCATACAAGGCCATGTGGGAAGAAACCTATAACCGATTCTGTTGGCCACATGTGCCAAGCCATTCTTATTTTTTCTAAAGGTTAATTGTCTATGAGGCAGTGGCTTGGAGCTGTACCTTGTGCTTCAGACAGAGGTTATGGTCTGGGAGAAGAGGGGTGGGCATTAAGGTTAGCAACCCCAAGGCACACCACACTATCGATTTGCCAAGATTCCTGAGGCTCAAAACCCTGTTTTTATTTTCTTTTTTTGTGCGCTTTGCATTCTTCAACCTTAATGTCTGCATTAATGTTGTTGTTGTGTATACACGGTATGTATATATGGAGGGGCCATGTAGTGTTTTTGGGGCACTCGGTCACCATAAGCAAGTAAGGATGCAGTATAGCGTAGTGGATATGGGCACAGACTGCAAATCTGGAGACCTGGGTTTGAATCTCATCAGCTCCCACTTACTGTACATACTTTGTGACCCTGAACAAGTCAAGTAACTTCCTTGTGCTCCCTGGCCATACCTGGAAACCAGCTCTGGCTTACTGTGCCTTTCTTGGTTATGCTACTTCCCCTTCCCTATAGGTAAATTATTCTGCACCACTAAGATCAGAGAAGTGAAATACTGATGTTGCATGATTTAGTTTTATGTATATTCGATCTCTGTGATTGCCAGATCAGGGGTGAGGGTTTGGATTGTGGTTGGTATTCTGGGTCTCTCTCTGCTGTTTCAAATTCCCTGTGTACCAAATGGCAGCAGTACTCTTTTCCTTCACTCTCCTAGATTGTAGAATGGAAGCAATTTAGTTTTTTCATTGCACCTTTCATGCAAAATGTATCCCAAAGTGCTTAACAATGTAAGAGGAAAGAAACCTAAAGTTCTTTGGAATAAGGTGCTAACTAAATCAAATGTCTGAGCATTTCAACAAGCCTTTAAACAAGTTTTTTGTTACTTTTATAGCATGAAAGCTGAATTCCAGTGTCCTAAGAGAAAAGGGGAGGGGGAAATGCTTAACTAGGAAAGGCACACTAAGCTAGAGCTGTTTCCAGGTGTGACCTGGGAGCACATGGAAGTTAAGAGATTTGCTGAGGGTCACACAGTGTGCAAGTGGGGGCTGATTGGATTCAAACGCAGGTCTCCAAGCTTGCAGCTCAGTGCCCTTGACCACTATGCTGTACTGCCTCCTTAGCATTGTAAAAAAAAGCATACTGTCCATTTGCCGCAAACCCATATTCTGGTTCCAAACTTTGTTGGGGGGGGGCTATAATTGACTCCTACCATGTGCATTTTTATCGGCAAGAACAAAGAAGGGGGTTATTTCTGAAAAGTGCAAACAAGCATTGGTACCACTTTTTACAGCATGTGCCACCACTGAGATAATGCTGCTACTGGCTAGCTAATACCTAATCTCATTTACTCCAGTCAAGTGCAGAGGCAGTTTGTTGATGGGGCCTTTTAAAGTTTTATTAAAATAATTGGGAAGGGTGCCATCACAGAGTGTGCTTGGCATGTGCCTTTGGACATCAGGGAGTGCTCATCACTGTGTTGGGAGGGTTAGACCAGTGCCACTGGACACCAGAGAGTGTGTGGCACACATTGGTGCTGGGACGGTTTAAAAAGTGGTAGGTCCAAGGATGTAAGGGGTAAATTCTCCCTTATTAAATACACTAACATGATTGCAAAAACTGATAGGGCCACTTATGAAAGTGGTAGGGCCATGGCCCTAGTGGCCCCCACCATTCCGGCACCTATGGTGGCACAGGGTAGGAAGAGGAAGAGGTGCTTCTGATCCTAGGTAGTGCTTAATGGGACAAGGAGAGATGTGCCATATAGGTAGACTGTTTGACGTACAGATGGAGACTGGGGCCACTGGACACCAGGGAATACAGGGCACAATATGGGAATCACAAAGTGCTCCATAATATATTGGTTTCAGATCAATAAGCAGGTTTAAATATTAATTTTGGTGCAATATTTGTGTTTAAATACCATTTTATTTCTTATTAAATAAATGCATCTTTTTAACAGAAGTTAACTTCTGAAGTTGGCATTCTTGTAGCAGAACTGTGGTATAATTTGGACTTCTTTGGTTCTCATAAGCCTCAAAAACTAAGGTCCTGTGACACTTATGGGGCTTCTATGGTTATGAATGGTTCTGTGAAACCAGGGGAAAATCGTGGGAATTTCTGAAATCTAAATCTCAAGTACTGTGTCTTTAGGGCACTGTTTATAAGTGTATCTCTGGGTCTGGGATCTAAAAAGCTCAAAGCACTGTGTTTTTAGAGTACTGTTTATTTGGTTCTGCAGTACATAGAACTTGGAAGTTGCTTCGGGGCCTGAAATCCTAGCCGCAGGTGTTTCAGGGTCTGGCATCTAAAGTCACAGAGGCTGGATATTAATATTTCGAGTGGAGGGGGGGAATTTTCACACTAGGGCCTGAAAATTAAAGCTTGTGATAAGCCGTAGGGAAAATGGAGGGGCGTATAAATTGGAGGGGTCAATGGAGCAGGGTGGGGACAGATCTGAGGCATGGTCCCCAGGCTGCAATGCCTGGGGGCAGGGTGTACAAATCCTATTGCCCCCTTTCCGGGGCAAGTAAAATTTCCTTGAAGGGCAAGTACAAAAAGAGAGCTAATTTCATGTAACGAATAGGGGGCCAAGTGAAAATTCAGCTACAGTCATACCTGGGCAAGCCCTAGAAATTTTGATTTGAACACTCCTGCCTGGGGGCATCTTTGGGAGGATGGTGGGGTGCACTGGTTGTGGGTCAGCCACGGTACTGGATATAATTTGGAAAGTGGGGGGGTTGCATAGTATATAGGCAGCGTGTGCAGCTGAGAGAGGAAGTGAGATGGCTGAGATGTGGGGGGACAAGGAATGGTTAAAATGGGAGCTGTAAGGGGACAAGGAACAAATACAGAAATAGGCAGGGAAGGATGTTGTGGGGAGTGGAGGAAAACAAGGGAGCATGGAAGCAGGGTAGGAGGGGTAGAGGATGGCTCTAGTGGGGCTACAGAAATCCCAGATAGAGGAGGCAAGAGACACAAGGGAAACCAGATAGAATGGCAGGAGGTTAAGTGTAAAGGTCCAAAGCCCACACAGAGGGCAAGAGTAGAGGAAGCAAGGGGTGGAGTCCCAGCCAGGTGGATACAGGCAGAGGGCTTGGAGCAGAAAACCAGATATGCTCCACTAGGGGCACTACTACTCCATGGGAGTGCACAACCATGGGGGGTTTCAAGCAGGCCCTAAAAACTTATCTGTGGTGCAAAGCCTACTCTGATTGATTTTATTGTATCTACTGAATTTTTATTAATTATCTGTATTTATACTGTGTTTTATCTATTTTAATGTTAAAGCGCCTTGATAACTTTGAAAAGCACTGGATAAATAAAGTTGTTATTATTATTATTATTAAATGGGGGAGAAAATCAGGAAAGTGGAGTTGAGGAGTATCCAGGGAACATAGGAGAAGCAAGCATGAAGGAAGATGAAGAAAAATTGGAAAAGGGGGATGCCCTTTCAGGAAAGAACAAGGAGGGTAGTAAACATAGGGATAGGGGTGCAGGGGTGAACACACCCCAGAAAGGGCAAACCAAAAAGGGGGGAGACAGGGAGCACAGGTTCAGAAGGGCTAGGGTTAGACAGGGCTGGGAAAGGGGTAAGTTCTCTGGGAAATTCAAGCAAGGCAGGGCTTGTGGCAAATCAAAGGGGAAGGAAAAAGCTTGCAGATGGTGGGGCAGAGGCAGGCAGCCTAGCAGTAAATGTCTGTGGGGAGCATGGAGCTAGGGGAGTACAGTGGGAATACAGTACACCGGGAGATGAAACGGGCTAAGGGGATAGTGAGAATAGGGTGGGAAATGTAATGGAAGGGGTTGGGAGAAGAACAGAAGAGAAATGCAAACAGAAGGTGATGGAGAACAGGGTCCTACTTGTTGGGGACACTATAATAAAAGGAATTAGATGGGGGGCAGGGGGGAAAGAGTAGCGCAGTATAGGTTGAGTGTCTGCCAGGCATGAAGGCGGTGGAGGTCAATCACTATATCCCCTCGGGGGGAAACAACAGGATGAGAAAACACACCTTATGTTCCACCTCAGAACAAATGACCTGGCAGGAAAAAGCCTGTTGGAGGTACAGGCAAGGTTTAGAGCACTTGCAAGATACTGCAGCAGTCTAGGGTTCAGATCAGTGGCTTTCTCTGAGGTGTTGCCAGTACCAAAGGCAAATACTGATAGGAGGCTGAGGATTAAGGAGTTCAGTGAGTGGCTGGTGGGGTGGTGCAAGCAAATGGGGTATGGATTAGTATGGGACTGGGGATCCAAGTGGGAGGATGAGAGCCTATTTGCTCCAGACAGACTGCACCTGAATAGGGAGGGTGCGGCAGTGCTAAAAAGCAAATTATGAGAGTCCATAGAAGAAACCTATAATTTAAACTAGATTGGGGGGGATGAAAACTCTGCTCCACAAGGCAAGAGAAATGGGGTGGGCTACCAGCCTCTCCCCAGGATAGTGCTAAAATACTGGGCATGAGGGAGAATAGAGAAGGGGGAATGGAGAGGGAACCTGGTGGAAGGGCTTAGCAGCCAACACCAGGAGCTTAGCAAATAAGATGGTAGACTTGGAGGCCATCGTGGGGGATGAAGGACTAGATATAGTAGATATAAACAAGACCTGGTGGACAGAGCTGCACACCTGGGAAATGACTATCCAAGGTTACAGACTGTTCAGAAGGGATAGGGAGGGTAAGAAGGGGGAGGAGCTGCTTTATTCATCAGGGAAGGTATAAGTGTATCTGAAGGACAAGAGGAGGATGGGGAGACTGAGATACTGTGAGATGCTAGGCAGGAGGATGGGAGAATCCTTGCAACTGGGGGTGCTATACAGGCCACCTATGCAAGGGGAGAAGGGTGATCAGGTAATTCAGGCAGTCACAAGGCTGGCCCTAAAAGGAGAACTACTGCTGGTAGGGGACCTAAACCTCCTGGATGAAACATCATGAAGGAGCAGGGAGATACTAGCTGTGCTTCAGGGGGTATTCCTTCAACAACTAGTCAGGGAACCAACAAGGGGCAACGACCTTCTGGATGTGGCCCTAACAAATGGGGAGCGTGTGGATGAGGTGCAGGTGGGAGAAGCCTTGGGCAACAGCGACCACAGCATGGTAATGTTCAGGGTCAGGGCAGGGAGGGAGACAAGTAAAACTGGTACTACAGTCATGGACTTCAGATGCACAGACTTTGACAAGATGAGAAGGATAGTAAGGGAGACAATGGAGGGTACGGAGAATATAAGGACAGTGGAGGAGTTATTGCAAGCTATCAAGGGAGGGGTACTGAAAGCTGCAGAAATGTGCATAGAAAAGGTTAGTAAAAGCAAAAGGGGGAGGAGTCCACTTTGGTTTACAAAGGAGGATGACAGAGCAGTCAGGGAAAGGAGGAGGGCTTTCAAAAAATTTAAGAGCATACGCAGTGAGGAAGATAAGGAAGAGTATAGGGAAAAGAGGAGTACTGGAAGGGAAGAAGATCAGAAGGGCAAAAGCAGATACTGAGGAGAAAATAGCAAAAATGGTCAAAAGGGGGGATAAAACCTTTTTCAGATATGTGAGGGAGAGGAGAAGGGCAAGGCAGGGGATTACTAGACTAAGGGGGGGAGGGAGAAATAAAATTGGAAAGGGACTGTGAAAAAGCAAAGTTATTAAATAAGTACTTTAGCTCGGTATCCACGAAGGAGGAGGACAGTAGGGGACCTGAGCTAAAGTCAAAGGGGAAGGAGGGAAAATGGGTGGATCTGAGCCCGTTCACTGTGTAAAAGGTTAGGGCAGAGCTAGATAGATTGAGGGTGGACAAGGCTATGGGGTCTGATGGGTTACACCTCAGGGTGATCAGGGAGCTGGAGGAGGAGTTGGTCACACCCTTGATGAGGCTCTTCAACTTGTCCCTGGATATGAGAAGAGTGCCAGAGGACTCGAAGAAGACAGATGTAGTGCCTTTACACAAGGGAGGTAGTAAGGAGATGAAGGGGAACTAACAACCTGTTAGCCTCACGTCAGTGGTGGGGAAGGTAATGGAGGCATTAATCAAGGAGAGGGTGGTGAATTACCTGGAGGAGAGTGGCTTGCAGGACAGCAGACAGCATGTCTTCATGAAGGGGAAGTCTTGGCAGACAAAACTAATTCAGTTATTTTATTGGGTGACACAGGTTATTGACCAGGAGACAGTGGATGTGGCCTATCTGGACTTCTGTAAGTATAGTGGTGAGTATCCCCGCCTGTTACGCGGGAGACCGGGATTCGATTCCCCAATGGGGAGTTGTGGTTTTAAGGAGGCAGTATGGTGTAGTGGTTAAGGGCACTGAGCTGCAAACCTGGAGACCTGGGTTTGAATCTCATCAGCTCCCACTTGCATACTGTGTGACCCTGAGCAAGTCACTTAACTTCCTTGTGCTCCCAGGTCACACCTGGAAACAAGCTCCGGCTTAGTGTACCTTTCCTGGTTAAATAGTTCCCCTTTCCCTTTCCAGTAAGGCCTTTAACACCATCCCTCATTGGAAGCTGTTGAGCAACATTGAAAGCCTGGGGTTGGGTGGGAAAATAACAAGCTGGGTGGAGGCCTGGCTGTCAGAAAGAACTTAGAGTGTGGTGCTCAATGGGGTGCACGCCAGGACATCGAGGGTGAAGAGTGGAGTGTCACAGGGGTCAGGATTGGGTACACTTCTCTTCAACATCTACATCAGTGATATTGCAGAGGGTTTGTGGAGGAAGGTGTGCCTATTTACTGATGATACAAAAATTTGCAACAGGGTGGACACCCCAGGGAGGGTGGAGGACATGAGGGAGGACTTAAAGATGCTTGAAAAATGGTCTGAGATGTGGCAGCTGAAATTTAATGCCAAGAAATGTGCTGTGATGCACTTCAGAAGTAGGAACAGAAGAGCAGGGTACACCCTAGGTGGGGAGGAAATTAAAGTAACAGAACAGGAGAGGGATCTGGGGATCATAGTCTCCTCAAACCTTAAGGTAGGAATCCAATGTAGCCAAGTGGCAGGAAAAGCCAATGGAATGTTGGCATGCATAGGCAGGGGCATTACTAGCAGAAAGAGGGAGATAATAATTCCCCTTTACAAAACCATGGTGAGGCTGCACCTGGAGTATGGGGGTTCAGTTCTGGAGGCCTCATCTCTGCAAGGATATAGATGTGTTGGAGAGGGTTCAGAGAAGGGCAACCAAGATGGTGCAGGGTATGCAGGGAAAGTCATATGAGCAGAGGTGTAAGGAGCTGGATCTGTACACGCTGGAGACAAGGAGGGAAAGGGGAGACATGATTAAAACTTTTAAATATGTAAAGGGGCTCAATAAAGTGGGAGAGGAGTGTTTACTTAATAGGAAGGAGGGGGTCAAAACTAGAGGGCACAGCCTCAGACTGCAAGGAAAAAGATACAGGGGCAATGTGAGAGGGCATTTCTTCACAGAGAGGGTGGTGGAGCCCTGGAACAGACTACCAGAGGGAGTGATGTGGGTTAAATCGGTGGAAGAATTCAAGAGGGCATGAGGCAAGCATATGGGGCTGAGTATCGGAGAGGAGGGCGGGGTCTGGCAGGAAGGGGGAGGTGTAAGGGGAAAAAAAGGGCAGACTAGATGGGCCAGTATAGTCCTTTCTGCTGTCAAGCTTCTATGATTCTAACTTATTTATGGATTAATTGAACACGTTAGTTGGCAATATTCTTATTTATAGCCTTGATTGCCTGCATCGAAAATCTTACTTCAGGACATTTGCAAGATTTGTCATACTTAAATTAAGCAAAGAAATGTCTGGATTTATGGGAAAGCAGTCTGAATTTAGGATTTTCTTGACTTCAGTATGTTTAAGAACTCTTGCTTCAAGATAGTTGCAAGATTTGTCAAACTTAAATTAAGCAGAGAAATACCTTGATTTTTGGCTAAATGGTTATCATTTAAGATTTTCTGGACTTATTTCAGTATGTCTAAGAACTCTAGTTTTTAGTTAAAAGTCATATTTCGAGATATATTATTTTAAGAAATTTTAAAGAGGACCTTCACCAGTCCTTTTGACTTTCATACATAAATTACCCCTTCTTGCATTGATTCTGGAACTGTATTTCATTACTGTCCACTGCAGTTAGTTTTTGCATTCTGAGCTGCTAAAAACTGCAGGATGTACCAGAACTTCTATAGCAAGCCTGGTGTTGCTGTGGGCCGAAGGTTGTACTGCTGACATCACTGTAGGGCAGAGTCAATTTCAGACAAAAAACATACTGACAAGGCATTTGGATTTTGGCATAATGCATTGCTTACATGGTGTCTTGGAGAAGGGGGAACACAGTATGTACACTGAGTACTGGTAGGTTTCCCTTGCAACATTGTTGCAACTGCATGGTACTGCACAGTGTGAGTCAATCCTCTATCCTATAGTGATGTCATCAGGAATCAGCAGCTGAACAGCAAAGGCAAGTGCAGCAGGGCTCAACAATAAATCCAAATTATGGAAGGCAGAGTAAACATCAGCCAAAAATAACAAATGCACACACCTTTTCAGGTCTAGTATTGCATATAATGACTAAAAGCTGTAACTTTTTGGACCACCATGAAAGTTCCTCTTCAAGAATGTATGCAACATCTAGATTCAAGTCATAATATCTTATATTTTAAAAGTCTTACAAAGATAATTATCTTACTCCATTGGCAGATTATTTTGCTTATTTTAAGCATACAATAAAGATATTTGTTGTTTTTTATAATTTTAAGACAACCATTTTTTGCAGTGTGCACTGACAGTGAGATAATTGAGTCTCTGGCTGTAACACAGGCCTTTGTTGTACTGTATGTGTGTAACATTCTGCCAGTGGAACTGAACATAATTTTTGAATCCATGTATTCCACGGGAAACATTCCATGATAAACCTTGGAGGTGTTTGGAATCCACACAGCATGATACTGTAGTCTGAAAGTGTTGGTAGCCAAATGCATGTTGGTTGGGATTTATCTCATGTAAGGCATGTATTATTCATTTTTGTAAAATGTTAATTCAAAGAAACATATGTAAGAAGTTTAAATTTTTATTTCCTTTACTGAAAGGTATTTATTTTTTATTTATTGAATTTTGTTGACCTGTAGGCCACTGAGACCAGAAGTCCCTTTTTTAGGGGCAACTGGGGGAAGTGGGGGGAGCGATACAGTTTGTAACCAACTGAAATGAACCAGATTAAGCTGTTGGTGGTATTTTTAGTTTTTAGTATTATACACACCATACACAAATTCTGGAAACCTCAAAACCGAAATGTTGCAAGTTGATGTTTTTTCTAGTACAGTTATCAAATGTCCTGCCTGATCAGGAGCAGTAGCAGCTATTGTCCTGCCTGTAATTCATATTTAAGACTGCAATGGACACTAAATGTAAAAACACAAAAACAAGGGGCTGCATCAGCATGTGGTCTAAAAGTAAAACAAAAGGGTTATATTAAATGCATGCTGAAAATAGAAAATAGAGTTAAAAATCTACGTTTCGACCTTAGGTCTTCTTCAGGAAATATCTAAAAGAGAAAAAACCAAAAAGCAATGGACACTATCTGACTTCAATACACAGGCATAATTAGTCATGAAGTGTGAGCCATGAGTACTCAAGTTAACAGAGAACATGTTTTTAATGTGAACTGCATTTACTGTGCATTACAGCAACATCATTTTGTGTGGCCCGTGAGGGTAATTAAGAGAGCAGTGAAGAGTAAGGTCAAGGACCAGCTGTGGGTGGAATGATGGGGTAGGGGAAAGGGGTGGCCATGGAAGATGGGACATCACCGTAGGGTAGAGGGTAACTGGCCTGCAAGGACAATTAAGAGAGCAGTGAAGCATAAGGTCAAGGAACAGCTGTGGGTGGAATACTTAGGGATGGGGAGGGTAAAAGGGTGGCCATGGAAGAAGGGATGATGGGGCAACACAGTAGGGTAGAAGGGAACTACTGGAAGAGGACACCCACTGGGTGGAGGGACCTATGGAGAAGAAGGACTGGGGAGAAGGGGACTAGTAGGATGGTGGGGAAGGGGGCACTGGCTGCTGCTGCTGCAGGTACCCCAGGAAGTGCTATATAGGAGAAATCAAAGTTAATGCTCAATTGAGCATCAACTGAGTTAATGCTCAATTGAGCATCAACTGAGTTAATGCTCAATTGATCATCAACTGAGTTAATGCTCAATTGAGCATCAGCTGAGTTAATGCTCATTTGAGCATCAGCTGAGGTGACGCATAATTGGGCATCAACTGCATATTAATGAGTTGAGCGCTAGAAAATTTGCAAGTGAAAATCTCAACAAGCACTCATTTAGCCTTAACTAAATATATGTTGAGCATTATTTGAGAGCTCTATGTTGAGCACTCTATTAATTTTTTTAATTTTTTAAACCCATTTGTCAACCATCGAGAGGTTGCCAGGGCGACCATGTAAATCTCGAGAGCGACTCGAGAAGGTTTCTCACCATGTAACTTCTCGAGATCAGATAAAAGCAGTTAACCATCGATGTACCATACATTGTATTTTATAGTGTATGGTACCAATTATGTTTTTTAAAAAAGAAAGCAGTTCCTTACTGTAGTTTTTTTAATGTCACCGCCACTCTGTTCTCACTGCCATTTCCATTTCAAAGCCATCCGATCCAGTTGCGAGCATGCCCAAACTGTTCCCAGTTGTTAACCCATTGATGTGACATACCATCAATGGGTTAACAACATCGTGACATCGCATCAATGGTAAAATGGTGTTATAAAATGGTGGATTTATACCTATAACAACGTTCTACCATACATTATAACACAATATATGCTAAAATGTTTACAACTTTATGAAAGAGAAAAATGTGACCACAGTGTAAACTTTTTTTTTTTTTTTGGTCCCCTTTTAGCCACTACCCTTAACAAGTTCACACATACCAAAAGGAGTGACACTGGACAAGCCATCAATGGGATGATCAACTATTTGCATTACACACAGAAGAAAAATGAACAGAATGAGTGTAAAGACATTTAAATGTTGATTGATATATTACATCTGAAGACAGGTTCTGCTTAGTTTCCATGTCAACAAACAATTCCTTTCCTGTAGCTGTTAGGGATGTATAAGTTGGCTTTAGTTTCTCTTCAATCCTCCTGGTAGATCCCTTTGATTGACTTGGTGGTCACCATGCATTAGCATATGAGAACATGATGTCAGATCAACCACTTATATCATGTATCTCTATGCTGAAAGAACACATACCCTGCAAAAACTTTCTGAAAACTCATAAACCGAATGAAATTTAAAGGGAAGAAACCTGCATTATAAGTTGAATACTTTGCAAAGGTTAGTGAAGGTAAATGTAGTATTTCACACCTTTTTGCAGCTTGTTTCTTTAAAGAGTAATTAAGCAGACAGGCATACTGGGGAATTTAAAGGTTGATTATGCATCTTGTTCTCATATGTTAATACAGCTCTCTGGGACAATGAGATTTGATCAACAAGGAAATGGAGCCTCCCTGGACAGTAACTCGGCCTAGTAAACTACACCTTCATATAATTTGAATCTTATTTCTTTCTTTGTCAACAGACAGTTTCTTTCTGGTAGCTGTTGGGGTGTTATGTTTTAGCTTTAGTTTGTTTTCATTGGTCCTGGTAGCCCCGTGACTGCCCATGTGGTCTCAATTTCATGGTTGTTGAAATCTCATTGTCCATAAGAACTGCATTAGAACATGAGAACATGATGTCAGATCCACCATTTATGTGTATGTGTACAGCTGAAAGAAAAAAAACCTACGTAAAATTTCTGAAAACTCAAAAACTTAATGGAGTTTAAAAGGAACAAACCTGTATTATACCTCAAATAGTTTGCAAAACATACTGAAGATAAATGTAATATTTCACACCTTCTTTGCGGCATGTTTCTTTTAAGACTAATGAAGCAGACAGTCATGCTGGGAGTTTAAAGGTTGATTACACATCATGTTCTTATATGCTACTGCAGCTCTCAGGGACAATGAGATTTGAACATCCATGAAATGGAGCCTCCTGGGACAGTAACAAGGCCTGGTATGAGCTGCAAAAACAGACTAAAACAGTGGCATACATCTTTAACATCTACATGAAAAGAGTTCTCTGTTATCATGGAAACAAATAACATTTAGAAGAAATGAGGGTGTAGTTTTCCTTTAAGATCAGAGCGTGTGCAGGTCCAGTACCCTTACCAAAAACATAGCAGCATACCATCCACAAAAAGGATTACATAATTCTGAAATTACATTGTGAATTGGAATTGAGATTGTGAATTAAAATTGTGTAATTAAGAAGTGTAATTCTAACTGTGCAGATAGAAAAAGTAAGGAATAGCCCATGACAGGTCATGGGTTTATAGAGAAATGCATGCACTGTGAAGCAAGAGGCCAAAGGAAGAGTGTGTTCAACCACACAGAGCATGCATAAATTATCAATAAACATATGCCCTATTGTGGATTATAACATGGGGACATATGGATTACAAAGATAATTCTCAACTCCTTGCTGTACGAGGATGGCAGCAAACTGACTGCCAGCCCATAGAAAAGTGGCCGCAGCACCACATTGCAGGCCACACCAGTCCCCAACAAACTAAATGAAGGGGACAGCAAGCCACAGACAGCTGGCACCTGCATGTTTATCACATGCAATACTGGTCACTTCGCCAAATGGCAACACTGTGAAATCCTGTGACACACATTGTGGATCGCACTGCTACAATAAAATAATGCAGGCAACTGTGTCATAGTGACCAACACCCACCCACCCAGTGGACCATGAGGAAGGGAGCACACACTGAAGTTTTCAGTCTGCAGCCCATGATTTGGAGTAGTAAACTGTGGAGGAGCTAATACAGACTCCCCCCACCCAAACAGGTAGCAGATTATGAACAAGGAAATGGAGACCAAGATACTGATATGCGTACCATGCCTTGGTCTGTCACATACCTCTTCTGCACATGTTCCCATGCTAGTAGTGCTGCTGTGTCAAGTACGAAACCTGGGACATCCTTGCAATGTGCACCAGCAGTTCTCACAGACACTTACCCACACAGTGGGCACAACAAGTTCTCCTCCCCCTCCCCTGCTATCTGTCAAGTGTCTTGGCACACCAAACAAACCCTGTCCACTTACATTGTTTGCCACGCTGGTATGCTGCTCTATTCAAACCCACAAGACTTCATATTCAGAGCAGAGACAGACGTCGCCCACCTGTGGTCCACCTCAGTCCCCAAGCAGCAGATCTGATGTCCCCAGTCGCAAGTCGAGTGCAACCTCTGGTGGTGGACCTGTTCTGCTTGAAGTGTGTGCTTACCATTTAACCACTTCCATGCACAATCCCCTATCAGTGCTTCTGATCCTTGTCTGTTCAGACTGTGCAGTAACCCTGTAGACCAGCAACTAGCCATAGATAGCGTGGCCCAGTAATTATCCCAGTTGCACATGTCCCCACACCTCCAGCAGTTGCTCCCCTGTTTACAGCACATATGTGATCCATGATCCACACAATGCAGCACGTCCGGCTGCACTTCAGACTCCTGATGCTCTGCTGCATCTCTGTGAAAGAAGAGAAGTAGAGCACAATGTCCAACATGGCGAGCACCTGTGAGAGAACTGGCAACACATTGCGATATGTGACCCTAGCAGCTGTAGTTGTTTAGGCACCCTTAGAAGGACAGCATTGCTGAGATCACCTTAAATATGTCTCTGTCACAATGTTACTCATGTCTGTTTTACAGTGTCATAATCTTTCAGTGCATATCAGAGGATAGCATAATCTTTGGTCACTGTCACCAAAGATGTGGTATGTGTCTTTAGCAATGTTTGCCATGTCTCTGTTATGATGTCACCATGTTTCTCTAAAAATCAGAGGACAGCATAATGGTAGCTTAGTATATTAACAAAGTTCTGATATAATAAAAGGAGAGCATAATGTGTATTCACTATATAACCAAAGGTCTGTTACAATAAATGTGTATCACTTGTTTGCACGTGTCTGGTGTGTTTACTTTATCTGCAATGGGACTACTTTATGTGGTGGCAGGATACCTTTGGTAAAGTCAGCATTTTCCGCTTACCACATGCGTTCCATTTGCCTGTTTACTACAGGGATCACACCATGTTCTAAACCAGGGGTTCTCAAATAGTGAGGCCAGCCTCCCTAGGGAGGTCCCAAGCAGTTCCAGGGGAGGCTCAAGCAAGTCTGAAAAGTACTGTATTTAAATGTTGAGCTTTATATATTTTGCGTGGAGAGATGAAGCAAACTGAAAGAGGATAATAGCAGGTGAATGTTATGTATTTATTTACTATTAGGTGACAAGGGAAGGTGAATGAGGCAAGGCTCATTTCAGGTGTACCCAGTGAAGGGTAGGTAGTGAATACATTTCAAAAGACAACTGCAAAACAATTAAGAAATACACAGTGAACAATAGTGCAAACAAATATGAACAATAAACTAATAATGAGTGGTGGTAATTGATCAATTTGTAGACTGATGGTAGAACAGCGCAAATACAAGGGTTGAGCATAGAAGTACTAAGAGCAATTGCAGGAAGGAGCAAAGTAATCCCAGAGAAGTTGCTTAGGAGCAGAGAAGGAGGTGGAAAGGCAAAGTATGTAAGAAGGTTATTTCATATAGAGAGGAAACCGAGAAAGTTGTCTGACCCATGAAGGTTCTGTAACAAGAGGTAACAATAGTTCACAAATTAAAATAGTGGAGCAAGTAGGCTCACCTGTGGGGGGTGGGGGTTACAATAAACTGAATCATAATATTTGTTTATTTTATTTATTTGTTATTCAGATTACACCTTTGAGCATAGGAGCTCTTTTTCAAAAGTTCCACGTTAGTATAAGACAAATAACTGAATGTGATCCAAGTAGTCAAAGGGGTTTCAATTTATTCATGGTGTACTGCGTAAAGTACAGTATGTTATTTTCTTTTGGGGAGGCCCAAGATTATTTCAGTTTTTGGGGAGGCTCAAAATCTTTTCCACGGATTTTAGGGAGGCTCACTGTGGCAAAGTCTAAGAACTATTGTTCTAAACACAATAACCACACTCCAGGGTATGCAGGTATTTGGGACTATTCAACACCAGCATTGTGAGGCATGAAGCCACAGGTTTGGGTGCGTGTTGTGGCTTATGTTTCTGTCACAATGGGTGATTTATATAAACAATTCATTTAGCCTATATATTGGGCAGATGTAAATGTGCTATGTAGAATATATTTTGAAATATACATGAAATAGAGTATATAACACATACATATTATATGTAGAATATATTGAATAATACAAATTAAATACATTGACTCTATATATTGGACATACATTAATATTATATGCAGAACATATTGAAAACATATGAAATACATTTAGTTGATATATGGGACATGCATAAATAGTACATGTGCAATATACTGAACAACAGATACATTAATACTTTGATAATGTATGTGCAATATATATAGAAACATGTATGAATACATAAATAACACATATTACAATATACAAGTAGCATAATGTGCATACATTTCAAATGTAAGCCACAATTTTGCATAAATGCATTCATCAATATATTTCAAATGCATTTTCAATCAGGATCAATATATGTACAATATACTGGGGGCATGACTATCGATGTATGTGGCATATATTGCAAAATATACAAAAAGAGTATAACAATATATTCACAATTATTTATGAATATACATGTGCAATATATGTTGAATATATATTACACAAATTTTGGGGCTGGCCCGGTGGCGCTGAGGGTTGAGGAACTGGACACCACACCTCGCACCACACCGGCGACCTGGGTTCGGGAGCGTTTTTGGGTGCCGTGGGTCGGCAGGGGAGGGATAGGATTGAGAACCCAGCAGGCTACTCTCCTGTCCTGGGGGGAGGGCATTGGGTAGTCTGGAGCTCCGGCAGCCCCTGGTGGAGACTGGGGTTGTTGCAGAAGCTCAGCTGCACATCACAGCATGCCCGATGCTGGCAGGGTTGCCATGCATTAAGTGTCAGTGATGTGCATGCATAGAGTGGGCGGGGAGAAAAAGTGGAAAATACCCAGCTGGAGGGATAGGTGACAGCACCCTTCCTCCATACCCAGCTCCGGATCTGGCTGGGCAGGACCCTAATCACTCCTCCATGTGGCCCCGACCCATTGCTGGAGTCTGAACTGCAAGGAGCCCAAGTAAGTGGCAGGGCTACCCTCCTTGGCCGGGTTAAACCAGGGGTACTGGCAACGGGAGGGAGGGGAGAGAGAGGGGTACAGTCCACAGCGGATCTCAGGCGGGCAGGCTCAAGGCAGAGATGCTTGAGAGAGTTCCCCCAGCTGAGACGGGGAGGAAAATAAAGTTGAAAAAAATATATATTACATAAATTTCTTTTTTTTATAAATGTATTGGGAAATGTTTTCTTTGATATACCTTGAACATTCCACAATGTATTACACACACATTTATAAATGCATTTTATGTACGTTCATAAATACATAAGATAAAATGGGAATATATTTATGAACACATTTCCGAGATATGTTTAGTACATTTTGGAATGCAATAACAGTGCATTGTACATATATAGTGGCTCATACAAATAAATGACACAAACATATTTTATTATATTATAAATCTATCATGTATATTACATCTATTTAAGTGTAGGAAATGACATTTCCAATAGATTTATAAATATATTATCAATATATCAATTACCCACATTTACAATACTTAATACAGTGTATTTGAAAAAAAAGCCAATATATTTTCCAATATATGGGATATACTAAAGCGGCCATACTAGATATATTTTCTGCATATACCAATATATTTCAAATTTCAGCACCATATTTCAATATATTGAATTTTCAATGTATTGCAGTATATTTTACAACACAAAGATATAAACACACTGAAACATATGAAAATATATTTCTAATAATATATTTCAAAATATATTTCATTTTCGTAAGGGCATCAACAATTACATATGAAGTTCAATTCACATAAACTCACAATGTAACTAACAGTAACAGTAAGTACATATATATAAGAACTTGAGTTATTCTAGGACATTAAAGAGGGAAAAACCCCTGTGACAATACACAATAATAGATAATACTTTAATCTCAACAACTAAGGGGAGCACTTAAGGGTTAGGACGGAGAGATGTGTAATGACACAAGTATGTTGTTGAGTTGACTCTAGGTAAAAAGGGGAGATTAAACCTGGTACTAGCCTGTCCCCTTATGGGATACAAGAGAAAAACTGGGAATTAAGTAATGGTTGGGTGGAATGGCACAGTATGGGGAGGACAGGAAGGGGCCCCATATTTTATCGTATAGAGCTAACTGGCCATTAGAGGAATCAAGGACCCACTCAAAACATGCTACTTTTCCAAGTTCTACCAGCCATTCAGAATGTGCTGTGGGGGGGGGGAGGGTTGTTCTCCAATAGAAACATAGGAACACAGAATTTGACGGCAGATAAGAACTGCATGGCCCACCTAGTCTGCCCATTTCCCTTCCTAATGGATAAGCTGCAGATCCTAATTAACCAACAGCCTACTTCCTCCCACCCCCCCCCCACTAGAATTGCCTTATGTCTGTCTCATGCATTCTTGAATTCCCCCACTGTTTTTGACTCCATGACCTACTCAGGAAGACTGTTCTATGTATCCACTACCCTCTCCGTGAAAAAATAGTTCCTCACATTACCTCTGAGCCACTCCTCCATCTTCAAAGTGTGCCCCCTTGTTCTTGCATATTTCTTTTTCTGAAGGATGCTACACTGTTGGACTTTGTTGATTCCCTTGAGGTACTTGAAAGTTTCTATCATGTTCCCCCTCTCTCTCCTTTCCTCGAGGGTATACATATTAATCTCCTTTAGTCCCTCTTCATATGTTTTCTGGTGCAGACCCTGCACCATTTTAGTTGTCCACCTCTGGACAGCCTCCATCTTATCTATGTCCTTGCAGAGATGGGGTCTCCAGAACTGCATGCAGTACTCCAGTGGGGCCTCACCAACTATCTGTACAGAGGGATAATAACTTCTTGTTTTTTACTGGTGATGCCTCTCCCTATGCATCCTAGTATCTTCCCAGCCCTCCTTACTGCCTTCTCACATTGCTTGCCCAGCTCTACATCATCTGATATGACTACCCCCAGGTCCCTTTCCATTTTTGTTGTTGTTAGTATCTCACTCCCCATTGTGTATTCTTCACCTGGGTTTTTATTTCCCCAGGTGCATTACTGTGCAGTTCTTTGCATTGAATCTAAGCTGCCATGCATTTGACCATTCTTTCAACCTTGCCAAGTCTGTTTTCATCCTTTCCACCCCACCTTGTATATCAAGCAATGCCAGAGTATAATTCTTTTAACTGTGACCAAGGATCCCGTAAGTAAACATTTAGTTTGGCTGACATCGGCAAGCTTCCATCTCCTGATGGGAGGACTCCTAACATGACTAGCATGGGGTTCAAGCTAAGATCTGTTCCTATTACCACTCTACAGACTCTTGGACATCATTCCAAAAGGATTGCAGTGAAGGGCAGGGCCAGAGAATAGGGGAAGTATCACCCAGTGGGGCAATGCACCTCCAACACTTGTCCATAGGCATCAGACCTCAGTTATATAGTCTAGACATGGTTCTGTACTATCTGTTCAGTATTCTGAATTGTGTAAAGTGGCTCCAGGTATTTCTAAAGGCTGACTTTAACATTTTCCAGCATGTATTCCAGTCTGATTGTGTTAAAGTGATCCCCAGTTCATCTTCCCATTATTTATGTAGCTTCTCCAGTGTTGCTGTATCAGAGAGACATATCCAATTGGAGATGATGCTAGCCCTAAATGTTTAACTGTCCACAGGTGTTAACAGTTTCTTGATCTCACTGGTGTCTATTCAGCAGAAACTGTGGCCAAGGAGTGAGGTAAATGAGGAATAGAGTTGGAGATATTTCCAGTGTCTATGCTTCTCTAGCCCGAACTCCATTTGCAGCTGCCCAAAGGATTTTAAATATCTAGTTGAGTGATCTGTCAAGTGAGATAAGAGCATGATGAATTTAGATGGCCAAGCAGTCCAGTTAATTGGGGTGCCACCAATGATGAGAAGAGGGTTCTTCCAGAGGGGAAGATCTGGGGAGGCTTTCGGGTCCCAGTTCACAAGTTTGGCAACTTTATTCCAAACTTTTGCCATGTATCCTATGGTGGGGTGTGTATTCAGACTGATGGGAATATTGCTGTACGTTATTATACTGTGAAGGTCACTGCTTAAAATATGAGCTTTGCAAAAGGCCCATTTAGGTTGTTTTTTTGCCCCACAGGTAGGATGAGGCTTGCAACATCTGCATCAGTACGTATGATGCATGCTTCAGGTAGAAACTGGAGAGGCCCAATCCCCTATTAACTAGGGAAGAGTAAGCTTCCTCTGTCTTAAACATCAGGGGCTAGAGCCCCAAGTGAAATAGAACAACTGGGAGTGTAACTGATGACAAAGGTCTGGCTTGAGTTTCACAGGCAGATGCCACTGTCACTTTCAACTTGAACAATAGCTGGAAAGCATTTCTTGGACTTGGCCATCTGACTGGGAGTTACAAATGCCTCACTTGGAGGTTTGAAAAGCATTTGGATTTAGGATTTGGTTTCACAAAGCACTGATAATCTGTTATTTAAGTGCTCCATCAATGGCCAACCATGTGAGGCAATGCCAGTCATAAACTCTTGCCCTGGCTGAGTACCTAGTGAAGCACTCAACACTCCCTAGGTAGACCTGTGGTTTATAACACTGGTACCAGTGGGAAGAGGGTAGCAGCTCCAGTACAGGAGAGCCAAAGCAAAGCTACTGCACTGTGAACTGTGGTGTGGGGTGGGCAAAGTTTGAGGGCTGACCCTGGAAGGGGACATGAGCACTGCCCAGGGATATCAGTGTTTTGTTTTCACCTTGAAATGCATTGAAAAGCATCCAGTGTTAAAGTTAGCATGGGCTTAGGAAGGCACAGAGGACCAGTTTAGGGATACCGTGCTGGAGTACCTCATTGTTCCAGACACCTAACTAAAGTACCTGTTCTTTTGTTGGAAAATCATTTGTCTTAGTCTTAGTTAAGTTAAAGTGATAAGTGCATGCTTTGTGGGGACTGCCACTGAGATGCATTGGTTCATGTGTAGTGTGAACTAGTGGGGAGGTACTGCATCCCAGGAGTTGGTGTCATACTTGCACCTGCCTCACTTTAACATTTCTCTGGGTAGAGGAACCTGAACCATGGACACAACCCCCCCCCCCCAACAAAGGTGATAAAATGACCTAGGCTTTCCATTCTCATCAAGCCCACAAGGCAGGTGTAGCCACCATAACATCTACAGTAACTAAGTAGTATTTTAAGGCCAGAGTGCCCACAGACTCACAAAGCACTTATTACAAAGAAGATGGATGTACTCTGCATGTTTTTAAAAAGGTTGTCCAAATAATAAAGTCTATTTTACAACTGAGTGGTTACTATGTTGCTTTCTATAATGTACAGCTTTTAGGAAAAATGAAAGTGTATGGACAGAGGAGATTTGACTAATATGATATCATATATGAGAAGATAATATAATCTGATATCATATGATTTAATATATGATATATAATTTGTATTATATTGTACTTATTATTATATTTTATTATCTATATTTATATGCCAAGAAACCATGAATCATAAAACTGAATTGCCGCTTGATTCTCTTCGCTGATGTTGTTTTCAGAAGCCACTAGTGACAATGAGAGTGGTGAGGGGGTATTTTGAGAAACTAGCAAGTATTTTTGTTTTCTTTTTAATGGAGTATGTAAAGAACAAGAAGGATATCAGGGGGCAAACCCAAAATTGTCAGCTTAAACCTTGCTGATTCACAAACTTGTATTCACTTTTCTAATTAGTGGTTCAACTAGTTATGGCATAAGTAAGCAATAAGCTATAAAAGGGTGTGGCTTTCTATTTGTAAACTGCACACCCAGGTACATTGTGAGGCATGAGACAGTTGCACTGAGTGTCTGCACCCACCTGAAAGTGTGGTTTACAAATAGAAGCCCACACCTTGAAGTATCTTATTGTGCTTATAAAACAGGTCCTTCATACAAAAAAGAAACAATTTTATAATGAAAAAAAATGTATATGAAAAGGTTTTCTATGGCAAAAGTAAAAAGTAGTCTCTTTATTAATATTTAACCAGTAGGTGGCACTGCCTTCTTAGTCTATTACTTATATGATGTATGCTTGTTTTGCTGCAAACCCTCCCCCATTATGTTCTGGCCAAAAAGTAAAAGGGGAAAAAGGCACCGATAAGCTATGTTTGTTTTTTTACCAAAGGGGTGTGTCCACAATCCCTACTCCTCCCTTCTGATTGATACTCTGTGAGGACTAGCTTTACTTCTATGGCCTACATTACTTTGCAGCTGTAAGTAAGTCTCAAGTAAGCTATCATGCACTTGGATAGTAGTTTGCTCTGGTAAATTGTGTATCTCATGCTAATTATATGGTTTAACCACACTAAACTTGCTGCCCTTCACATCTGAAAATTGTTCTGCAGTCCCCTACCTCTGCCCAGAACTAGATAAAAACCTAAACTGAGTTCAGGTATTCAACAACCCCTCAGGAGCTGTAGCCGTTTAGAAGGTAATCAAGTCTTCTTGCTGGAGCATTCACAAAATTCACCTCCCTGAGAGAGGCACTGAAGCCCAATGACCAACACTCCAGCTGTAAGAGTGAAGATGGCCCCTGCTTATAGTTGAAAGTAGCTGAATGGTAGTTCAGGGAAAAGGACCAGAGACTGTATGACTTAAACATGCCCCACACTGCCAGCACTTACAGCTGCATTTCTCTGCCAGACAGTGAAACAGACACCTTTTGTTTAACTGTGATCAGAATTAGAAAAGAAAGTGGATTTTCCACTGAAGTGACATCACCAGTGCACTCTTGTCACGACTGATTGCTGTGGTCATGGTTGGCTGCACATTCAAGAGTACTTGCTGAGGGTAAGGGAAAAAAAAAAAGAGTTTTCATCCCAGATGGGTGTGAGTGCTGCAGTTAGACTGTATAGTGAAATCCTTAGATAACATGTCAAAAGAAGAATACACTGAAAGACTGGAACTGCATGCATGTAATGCTTCAAGGTGTGTAATAAATTTCAGCGAACTCAGCGTGAAGAAAAAAATGTATTTATTTATTTATTTAAACTTTGATGACTGGGAAAGGCATCATGAGTTGAGGCTCGTTTCCAGGTGTGACCCAGGGATAGGGGTACAAAACAACAGAGGATAAATTACATACGAGTTTACATGATAGACAGCATACATAAAGCATTATGCACAAACAGCTACATGTATTGAGCAGTGGATATTTACATAATATACAAAATTATGGATATATATATATAATATATATATATATATATATAGACACACACACACACACACACATGTTGGGATGCATAGGAAAAGAAAGACAGCAGGTAACAGGAGGATAACAACTAAGGTGGGCAGGACCTGTGGGGAGCTTGCAGAGGCAGATAATGGAGTAAGGGAGAAGAAAGCCAAGAGCAAGAAAGAAAAAGCATTAAGGATGGGGATAGGTGAAGGATCTGGAAGGGGTAGGTCTCAGTATATGCTTGAGAGCAGGAAAGGAGGGGGTAAGATGGGTTTGGGGGTGATGGTGTTCTAGAGTGATGGGAACCTATAGGAGAAGGCCAATTTGCCAGTCAAGGCTTGAACACACTGGAGGGCAAAGGAATAGGCACTGAATGATAGTGAATTATACGGGGAGGTAGTGGCAGGTTTGAGAAGAGAGGCAAGGTATGAAGGGAGAGTCCCAAACTAAAATTTAGATTTAAAGGTGGTACAGTGGGATAAGCATCTGTCGGAGAGGAACTGGAAGGAAAGGGAGGAGTAGCAGTTGCAGTGGTGAGTCAGACAGGGAAAGTTTGAGGTGAATCTACAGAAGGCATTGTAGAGCACGTCGAGTTTGGAGACAGAGATTGCAGGGGCAGCATTGAAAACATCAGCATAATCGAAGGCAGGGAGGATCCATTTAACTAGTAATAGTGTATGACTGCCACAGTCTTGGAATCAGAATTATATTTAAACAGTGATTAACAGATAGTGAGAATTTGAGATTTAAGGGTGTGTGTGGGTGCTATACTTGACCCTATGAACTGGTTGAGTCATCCAGTACTATCTACTTGAAAAAGCAGGTTTTAGAGCCGGCCTGGTGGCACTGAGGGTTGAGGCACTGAACACCACACCTCTCGTTGCGCCAGTGACCCAGATTCGGGAACGAGCCCAGGTGCTGGGGGTCGGCAGGGAGGGAGCAGGATTGAGCATCCGGAGGACAGCTCTCCTCTCCCTGGGGTGGGATCTGGGGGCTTCCCGATGTGGTAGGGGCCTCTAGGGGTGACCAGAGGTACTACCAGTGCTGGGAGCGCATTGGAGCTGCGTGCGATGGATGTCCACTTCTAGCGTGTTGACGTCATTGCACGATCATGCGTGGGGGGGAAAAACCTCCTCGGCGTGCTGTATGATGGCTGGCTGTGTGGTGCCACGACTCCTTCCCTGGATGCTCCCCCTGATCGGGACCCCCCCCGGATCCTGCGGTGGTGGCTGCGTGCCCGCCATGGCAAAGATCGTTGAGCAGGTACCGAAGGGGTAGAGCTTGAGGTTTGGGTGGTGCAGGGGCTGTGCGGCTGGACTGGACTGGGGAGGAACCATAGGTAACACCTCCCCAGTCGCAGAGGAACAAGAAAATATGTAACAGAAAAAAGAAAGAGCAAGTTTTAATGCCAAGGAAAGAAAGTTATGAAAAATAATTACGGATGAAAACACATTTTTAGATGTGTTTGTAAAGTGAGGAATGTGTGTTTACTCTGGGGAGTTTTTTTTATTGTGGTAATGCTGCCAGAAAAATAGTTTTATGGTTTGTTATGGCAAGTGAAAGTGGTGGTCATATACCACACCAAGATGGCTGCCAGAAATTTTTTAAAAAACAGACAGACATTGATATCTAAGTGCACTGTGCCCTGGTTGAAGAAAGAAGAGTAGAGCCATGGATTTCTTTTCCTAAATCACAGAGCTTTGGAGTTTTCTCAGCCAACCAGGAAGAAAGATTTTTTCCTACTCATTTTACACATCAGCTGAAGCAGAGAACCCAGCATACATCCTCTCCCCCAATGGAAAAAACATTCAAATAGTATAGTTTGCTTTCTGGCCCTGTTGGCTACTTACTTATTTTTACATCATGGTTACTTTTTAAAAGTGTGGCCCAACTGATGGGTGGCCCACCATGGTGTTTAGTGGCTGGGCTTAAAATTTACATTAGTTCTCTGAACTGAACACTAAGAGACCCACACACCCCTTTGGGATAAAAAGGTAATATTTGAATGATTTGCCACTGGTGTGGGAGAGGGTGTGCACTTGGTTAAAAGATATCAGGGGAAGCATCAGTTAAACTGAGTCTGTCTGGTAGAGCTAAGAAAAAAAAAGAGGGGACAAAGTAGTCACCCAGGGAGGAACAATAGGATCGCAAACTGCCCAAGTCAGTTTATCATATAAAGTAGTGATTAGAGATAGAAACATAGAATTTGACGGCAGATAAGGACTGCTTGGCCCATCTAGTCTGCCCATTTTCCTACCCAACAGATAAGCTGCAGATCCTAGGTAACCAACAACTTATTTCCTCCTACCCCCCACTAGGACTGCCTTATGTCTGTCCCATGCATTCTTGAATTACCCCACTGTTCTTGACTCCATGACCTCCTCAGAGAAGCTGTTCCATGCATCCACAACCTCTCTGTGAAAAAAAACTTCCTCACATTAACTCTGAGCCATCCCCCTCTATCTTCAAATTGTGCCCCCCTTGTTCTTCACATCTCTTTTTCTGAAAGATGCCACCCTCTTGGACTTTGTTGATTCCCTTGAGGTACTTGAACATTTCTATCATGTCCCCTCTCTCCCTTCTTTCCTCAAGGGTATACATATTAAGCTCCTTTAGTCTTTCTTCCTATGTCTTCTGGTGCAGACCCTGCACCATTTTAGTTGCCCTCCTCTGGACAGCCTCTACTTTGTCTATGTCTTTGCAGAGATGGGGTCTTCAGAACTGCACACAGTACTCCAGATGGGGTCTCACCACCTATCTGTACAGAGGGATAACAACTTCCTGTTTTCTACTATTGATGCCTCTCCCTATGCATCCCAGTATCCCCTCAGCCTTCCTTACTGCCTTCTCATGTTGCTTGCCCACCTTTAGGTCATCTGATATAATTACCCCCAGGGCCCTTTCCATTTTTACTGTTGTCAGTATCTCACCCCCATTGTACTCTTCCCTGGGTTGTTGTTTCCCAGGTGCATTACCTTGCACTTCTTTGCATTGAATCTGAGCTGCCATACATTTGACCATTCCTCCAACCTTGCCAAGTCCCTTTTCATCCTTTCCACTCCATCTTGTGTATCAACCCTGTTGCAGATCTTTGTGTCATCTGCAAAGAGACATACTTTTCCTTCCAGTTCCTCTGCAATGTTACTTATAAAGACATTAAAAAGGGCTGGTCCTAGTACTGAACCCTGCGGTACCCAGCTAGTAACCCTCCTTTCTTCACTGTGGACTCCATTTACTACTACCCTTTGCGTACTGTTGTATAGCCTTTTTTTTATCATCCAGGCTACCACCTTGGGACCCACTCCAAGGCTGGCTAACTTGTGTATTAATCTTTTGTGTGGGACTGTATCAAATGAATTGCTAAAATCTAGGTAGGCCATGTCCACAGCCCCTCCCTGGTCTACTACTTTGGCCACCCAGTCAAAAGAAATATATTAGATTCATCTGACACAACCTTCCCATCGTGAATCCATGCTGCCTTGGGTCCTGTGCCCCACTGGCCTCTAGGTACTCAACAATTCTTTCCTTCAGAAGTGATTCCATCATTTTCCCCTACCACTGAGGTCAAACTAACTGGTCTGTAGTTTCCTGCCTCTGTCCTGCTCCCACTTTTGTGAAAAGGAATCACATCCGCCCTCCTCCAGTTCTCAGGTACCACCCCATCCTCCCATGATTTGTTAAAGAGAGTAGTCAGCGGTGTCACTAGTTCTACCCTTAGTTCTTTTAGAATTCTTGCTTGAATCCCATCAGGCCCCATTGCTTTGTCCACCTTCAATTTTATTAGTTCTTTCAGAACCCTTTCTTCTATAAATGGACTGGTATCGACCCCCATCTTCAGAGTATTTCTCTTGTTTGGTTTAGGTACCTCCCCCTCCTCTTCCTTTGTGAATACTGAGCAGAAATATTCGTTCAGTATCCCTGCTTTTTCACTGTCACCCTATATCCACATTATCTCCCCTTTATTAAGCCTTAGTATCCCTCCTTTTGTCTTTCTTCGCTTCCTAATGTACCTGTAAAAGTTTTTATCCCCTTTCTTAACAGAGTTGGCTATCCTTTCCTCGGTTTGGGCCTTTGCTATTCTGACTGCCTTCCAAGCCTCTTTCTGCTTTAACTGATAAAGTTCTCTGTCCTGCTCCTTCTGTGTTTCCTTATATTTCCTGAATGCTATCCTTTTTGTCCTTAACCTTCTCTGCCACCTCTTTTGAGAACCATAGTGGTTTTTTCCTTCGTTATGTTTTGTTGATTTGCTTTACACAAAGGCTTGTTGCCTCTCTGATGGCTGTTTTGATTACTCCCCATTGTTCCTCCACCCCTCCTTCTTGCCTGTTTGCTAGTGCTTTTCTGAGGCACTCTCTCATTTTCCCAAAGTCAGCCATCCTAAAGTCCAATACTCTTGCTTTTGTATGGCTTGATTGTATGGCTGTGTTTATCATGAACCACACTGTTTGGTGGTCACTTGTTCCCAGATGGCTACCCACTTCTAAATCTGAGATTCTTTCTCCATCCCCATTTGAGAGTACCAGGTCTAAGATTGCTCCCTCCCAAGTGGGTTCCAATACTAGCTGTCTGAGGCATGCCCCCTGTAGGGCATCAAGAATGACCCTGCTCTTGGATGTGCCTGCAGCAAAGGTGCTCCAGTTAACATCTGGCATATTCAGGTCCCCCATCAACAATATCTCCCCTTTTTCTGCCATTCTAAGGAAGCCTTCTATCATTTCCTTGTCCATTTCTTCCCCTGAGATGGGGGTCTATATACAACCCCCATGCGGTTTGTGGTGCCATTTCCTGTCTCCAGGGTGAACCAGAGTGCCTCATCTGCTCCCTGTTTACTCTTTAGTTCTGTTGCTTTGATCCCTTCCTTTACGTAGAGCTACTCCTCCTCCTCTTTTACCCTCCCTGTCCCTCCTGTAGATTGTGTATCCTGGTATGTTGACTTCCCAGTCATGGTTCTCTGTGTACCATGTTTCTGTGACTGCCACAATTTCCAGGCAACCCTCTTCCATCAAGGCCACTAGTTCAGGGACCTTGTTACACAGACTACGGGCATTGGTACTCATCACTCTCCACTTTTTGCTGGCCTTACCCCTTTTAGCCCCATTTCTGTACTTACTGCCTTTGCCTTTTTTTACATTTATCTCTGTCCTGCTCCCTAATGACTTCTGTACCTTGGTGTTTACCTCACTAATTACCATGTTTTGTGGGGGGAGGCTGGGATGTCCCTGCTCCTTTTCAGTGCCTCCCCCCTTGACTAGTTTAAATGCTTGCCATTGAAGCATTTAAACCTCTCACCTAGGATCCTGGTTCCCCCCCGGACAGATGCAGACCATCGCACCAGTATAGGTCTGCATCCCTCCAGGTGGCTCTCCAGTCCCCAATGAAGCCAAAACCCTGAGCTCCACATCAGTTTTTCAACCATTCATTGAATTCCCTGGTGAGGAGTACCCTAGCATCACCCTTGCCACAGACAGGCAGCACCTCCGAGAAGGTTACTGAATGCACTACTTGTCTAAGGCCCCTTCCCAACTCTACAAACTCCTCTTGCGCTGCTCTGATCCCGTTCCTAGCCAGGTCATTTGTCCCTAGGTGGAAGCTATATGGATATGTGAAGCTTGGAAAACTTCACTTTGTGAATTAGTTCCCAAAGTCTGCCAACTTGGCAAAGAATGAAGAGCTGACTTTACCAAATTTTGGCAGGCAAAGTGGTACTTTTTTCAAGCAAGTGCATGCAAATTCTCTTGCAAAGTTATCACTTTGTGATGACATTGCCTAAAAAGTGTCACTTCGCCAACGAAACTCAGGGAGAAGTTTAAAGTCTGGGCAAACTGGGAACTGCACAAAGTGATTGGTGAAGGCAAATTTCACCACTGAAGTAAAAGTTTACATCTATAGAAGTGATATGTGCTTTGTGAAAGGTAAATTCCATGAGAGGAATTCAGTAGACATTGCCTATTATGCTATCATAAACATTTGAGAAAATGTTGCTAATAATACATTTTGATATTTCCACTGTACATTTAAAACTGCTAACCAGTTTTGTTAGATACCAGGATACACTGGCATTGGATATGCATGACACATACCTATATCTGCACGAGCAGAGAAATTACAAACATCCACATTTTTAAAGTTTTTACAAAATTTCCCAAATAATGACATTATATATTTTGGAACCCCTATTATGTAAATATTTCTAAGCCAAATCTTTCCATTTTTAGTCAGTTCTATAACCCATACAAAAAGGTTGCTCATGTGAATTTTCACATATCTAGCTCCCAAGTTTGCTGAGTTGTAAGTAGATAAAAATGCTCACAAAATTCCCCCCAAAAAATAAAATGCCAGAATTTGAGCCCCTATAATTTGAAACAATGCTTCCAAATGTCATGATATTTGGCATGCCTTTTGTGAACATGTGCCCATATAATTTGAAATAATACATCCAAATATCATGATTTTTGGCATGCTGTTTGTGAACATGTCAGCAATGTTTGTAATCATGCGTTTAACTCACTCAGTTGCCGAGTTATGGCTAAATAAAGCCATTTCAAAAATGCCACTAAATTCCAATGAGATTCCATGTAATTTAGTGGAATTTCATGGAATTCCATCAGAATTCTGTGAATTTGGAACTTTCTAATTCCTCAAAACTCTACGTGGAGACCCATCACTCCAACTCCGATACAAAGGTCCTGGACATTAGAAGGGCAGAATTTGGAAAAATGGGTGAACTCTTCAGGGAAAGACTGGAAGAGGTATGGGGCAGAGGTGGGTTGAGGTCAAAAGGTATATGACATGACAAGATAAGCTAAAGCAACCAATACCAGTATTAGTCAGGTGGCTAAGAAAATAAAGTACAGAAAACCAATGTGCATAGTCTCCCGGCTAAATAACCTGACCTTGAGGCATGGGTTTCCCTCCACAATCCACATATCTTGTGCCTAACAGAGACCTGGCTGGAACAGCAGCACTCGGACTTCCTGTTCCAACTTGCTGGTTATGCCCTGCTGCGCAGAGGCAGGCCCAGAAAAAAAAAGGGAGGCAGTGCTGCCATGAATGTAAAGAAACCTCTCGCTGCCTCAACCATCCTTTGTTCTGACAATGATTCCACCAGTGATTGGGTCATTGCCTACCTGATGCTGGGATCTACCAAGAAACTCTATCTGGGTTGCTGTTTCAACCCCCTACAGGAGGGTGTAGCAGGTCTTCAAAGCCTACTTACTGGATATGGGTCTCTTTCTCCCCCCTACCAGGGATACTATCATTCTTGGAGACCTCAAACCTCAACTGGCTGGGTGCTCATGAAACTGAA
This sequence comes from Neoceratodus forsteri, assembly GCA_016271365.2. NCBI lineage: Eukaryota > Metazoa > Chordata > Ceratodontiformes > Ceratodontidae > Neoceratodus > Neoceratodus forsteri. The sequence goes on from CM057456.1 coordinate 1,361,630,318, forward strand.
AACACCACCAATCTTAAGGTGCACAGCCTGACTCAAATCATCACCCTCCCTACACAACTTAACACTTGGACCTCCACCCACTTTCTAATCGACTGGGTAATTACCAACAATGAGGAAATAATCACTCAGACAGGCACCCTGTCCGACTCCCTGAGTGATCACTCCCCTATCTATGCCATTTGGTCCACAAAGGCCTCCCACCACCCCCCCAGGTACCTGTCCTTTCACAACTTTAATTACCCCGGCATGTCCCTCCTCCTTGAGGATGTTAAGGCTGTCAATTAGCAGGGCCTATATGCCCTTACAGATACCAACACTGCTCTAGCCTACTTCACTAATGCCTTTCTAGACATCTAGAACCACCACTTCCCTATTACCACTAGGAGAGTCAGAGGAGGGTGTACATGCTGGATAACCCCCAAATTCCTCACACTCATGAAGGAGAGGGACTGAAAGTGGGCTGCTTATAAATCAGCCTCCTCCTCGGTCCAGTGGCATGAATACCACTGGCTGTGCAATCAATGCAAACACTTGACAAGGTCTCTAAAATGGAACTATCACCTCAGGACACAGAGGGACAGTTTCAGCAATCCAAGGAAATTCTGGGACTATATAAACTCCCTGCTTCACCCGCACACCAAAAGCCCTAGCCTACACCTAAATTCCACCACTGGTCTACTGATCCTCCCCTCAGATGTGGCTAAGGCACTTAACTCTCAATTTACTGACTTGACGGCACTTCTCAGCAAACTCCCTTCCAGTAACCCCCCCTTCTCCTGGGCCCTTCACCTCCTCCATCTCCCTTCCCCCCACCTACAACACTAGTCTGCCCTCTAACCCTGGTGCTAGCTCCAACCTCCATCCCTTTCCTGGTCTTCCACACTCCTCCACCACCCCACCCCCATTCTACTTTAAGACCATCTCCCCCAGAGACACCTACAAGCTGCTATGGGGCCTACCACATCGGGGCAGCCCAGGTGCTGATGGCCTCTCTCTCCTCATTTTCTAAAACTTGTCTCCTTGGTCATCTCCAAACTGCTTACCTTCATATTTAATCTCTCTCTGTCCACATCCTCCTTACCCCACTCCTGGAAGGTTGCCAAGGTGGTCCCTATTTTTAAAGCTTGCGACCTCCACTCCCATGACAACTATCGGCCAATATCTATTCTCCCCAATCTTAGTAAACTCCTTGAAAAGGTCATCCACTGCTAACTATATGAATACCTCACCAAACACAACCTCCTATGTGCTCAACAGCATGCCTTCTGAAAGTATCACAGCACTGCTACAGCCTTGGTTCTCTTCACCAACCACATCCTCTCTAATATGGATTGTGGCTGTGCCACTGGTTCTGTCTTTCTTGCCCTATCTAAAGCCTTCACTCTTGTCAGCCATACCCTCCTCCTCTCTAAATTACAATCAATTGGCTGTTTGGTGAAGACCATTAAATGGTTTCAGTGCTATCTTTCTAATGACTCCCAATCAGTTTGTATTGGCTCAGTCTCCTCTCCTGTACTGCCAGTTACCACCGGGGTCCCCCAAGGGTTCATCCTGGGCCCCCTACTCTTTTCCATCTTCATTAACACCCTCCCCTCTGACTGTCTCAATTGCAATACACACCTCTAAGCTGATAAGCTTGTTTTCTTTCATAGTGACAAGTCTCTTCCTCATATACTATCTACTGCCCTCACCCAGCAGTACAATGCTGCCCATAGCTGGTTCACTTCCAACCTACTGCTGGTAAATGCCAAAAAGACCAAGGCAATGCCATTTGCATCTAAACCACTCCTGGCCAAATACCTTGCGGACAACTCTTCTCTCTAAATTCTCTCGCTTGATGGCCCTGCTCTTGAAAATGTCTCCACCTTTAAATACCTGGAGGTAGCACTCGACCCCTCTCTCTCTCTTTCACTGACCATGTCAACCTGGTTATCCATAGGATTAACCAGAAACTTGGCACTGCTTACCATATAAAACCCTATTTGTCCAATGATGCTCGCCTGACCATAGTCAGGGGTAACATTCTCTCCATACTGGACTAGTGTTTTCCAATATATTCTTGAGTCTCTGCCACTCTGTGGGCCAGACTATTGTCTGCATATAATAGCACTTGTTGCTTTGCGCTGTCTGCCCCTTTCTTCACACACATTACTGTTACCTCTAAAGCTCTATTGGCTGGCTCCCCTGACAAGGACATTTCGAATTTACCCATGGATACTTTGTAGACACCAATATCAGAAATAGTGCTGTCTTACCTCTCTCCAACCTCTGTAAGCCACATATTTCATCTAGGTGCCTTTGATTGTCCGCTGTCCCTCCCCTTGAGGTGTCGTGAACCACAACCAAAATGGGTAGGAATGCTCTATTGGTAGCAGCACCCACCTTTTGAAATGGGCTTCTCGCCCCCCTCAGATCTTCTAACACTCATCTCTCCTTTAAGAACCACCTCAAATCCTGGCTACTAACCAACCACAGCTGCAAGTGCCCATCTAGATAGCTGCCCCCTAACTGCTTCATTCCCATTCCCACCTTCCCTGCTCCTAGCTGGTTCCATCAAGCTTGGCCCTGCTGCATCTGTGGGGGGGGGGCATTGCTGTCTGCTCTATCCAAGGCACAGCTGTGCCAACTGGTACTGCCATCTTTTGTGTTACTCCTCCTATCCCTACATCTTCCCACCCCTTCCCCTCCCTCCCCTATACTCCCCTTCTCTGGGGATCCTCCTACCATGTCCAGGAGTGACTGCTCCACTTACCTGTTTGTCCGTGTACTATTAGTGAATAATGCTTATCTCTGCCATTTACTACAAATCTGAATTTATTGTATTTTGCAGCCTTGTATCTTATATTGTTTTCTTGTTTTTGTTCTGTTGTTAACTGCCTATTGTTCTATGTACTGTACTTCATTACTTACTTCATTGCCATTGTGTGTAGCCCAGGTCATGCCTAAAAATGGTCCTTGGGATCAGTGCACCTACCCGGTTACCAAAGTCATAAATAAATAAATTAATATGATTTAGTGAAATGGTGTGGGAGACAAAGCTAAGAGGAAAGCATTCCAGAAGTACCAGAGATAGAAGAATGAGAGCAATTGAGTGACTATCTAATGAAGATAATGGAGGCTAACAGGATAGTCCGAAAGGAAAAGGCAGATACTAAGCTAAGAATTGCAGAACAGGTCAGGAAGAGAGAGAAATCCTTCTTTAGTTGCATTAAGGAAAAGAAAAAAAGGAGTGGATGGGTGGAGAATGACAATAAAAATTGCAAATTCTGAATAATTATTGTTTAGTACAAACACTCCTGGTAAAAGCCACACATAAATCATGGTGCGCACAATAAAAATGACAGCAGAGAACAAGAAAATTGGGCATTCACCCTGCATAAAAAAGTAACACACTGCTCTGCCAAGTAGTTTGCCAAGTGCCCTTTTGGCGCATTGTATTTGATATTTAATTATACAGCACATCCTTTGGCAATAGATGAATTTATCAACTTTTTTCAGTTTTGTATATTTAACAATTTGTACTTTCTTGAGGACCATTATTCTATACAGACATTATGTTTCTTGTATAGACTACAGAGTGATTGCATCTAGTAGCGATTCTTGCTATCTAGTTTTTGTTATGTTTCACTGCTGCACTTGTGGTATGGTTCACATTGATGTTTTTATGTAATAATGTTTGAGCATTTTGATATTATGTTTTCAACTTCTGTGGGGAATCTGTCAATCATGTGCATCATTGTCTATTTAATGTGATGTCATTCTTAGTACGTATGGAGCGACATTAGTCACAACTTGAAAGCCTTCAAGAAAGGAAGAAAATCCAAATCACATCAGGAAGAGCTATGTGGAATATAAGATTCCATCAGTGGAATACCTGTGGAATTACCATTCTGATTCTGCAGAATTTTGTGGAATTTGTGTGAAACCTCCATGGAATTTTGCCAAATTTAAAATTTCAGATCTTTTGTTCTAGTTTTCACAGTACATATCCACATGATGCTAAATGTGGCAGGTGTACAGTTACTTATGGTTTGCATAAGTGTACCAAACTTCATACTCCTATATTAACAAGCATTTGTCAATGCTGGATGTTGTCTCACTGGTATTGGCATTGGTAGTGCAGGAGTTAGAGATGCATAATAGGAATGGCAGTGAAATATTGAACTGACGCCAACCCCACCCCCACCCTGCAGAGACTGACAGGCATTGGGGTGTGCCTTTGGGTATTCAGCTATAATGCTCATGCCATTTTACCTCACCCTACTCTGTAGACACTGACAAGTGTCATGATGTGCTTTGGGGTCTTTGGGCCTTATACTTACCCCATTCCATAAGGAAATATGCTGAGATGGGTGTAGTATAGGAGAATGGGGTGAACTTTAGGGCCAGACACTCCAAGGCACACCTCGATGCCTGTCACTGGGTGCAGGGTGGGGTTGGGGTGGAATGGCATGAGCATTACAACCAATGATCCCAAGTCACACCCCTGATGCCTATCAGTCTCTACAGGGTGGGGTGTTACATTTGGAAACACTAACACTGTAGGTACTTGTTGGTATTTTCACTCCAAATTTTCAACATGGGTTTTTTGTGACACCACCTCATGAAGAGCGGCACAATCAGTTTGTTAGCCAAAAGGTGGTTTTGCACAGAAACTATGCCATTTGGCACCACAGGCATCAAAACACATTTTGGGCAGGATGTGAAAAATGACAACTGTATTGTTCATGAGGAGGTGTAAAAAATATGGCAACGTTGAAAATCTGGAGTGAAAATATGAAAAATTGGAGGTCATGAGCATGCATAGAAACTGTGCTACACACATCTTTAGCGCAAATATTTTGGGGTTTTTTTAACCACATTTTCAACATAGGCATTTTGGGACCTCCCCTCATGAACACTGTCTCTGTGATTTTGTTAATCTGTCCCAAACGTTGATTTCCCACAGCGACCATGCCATTGTGCGCCACAGGTGCAAAAACACATTTCGGGCAGGATGTGAAAAATGACAGCTCTACTGTTCATTAGGAGGTGTGAAAGAATGCCAAAATTTCAGTACTCAGAGAAATCTGTAGCATATGTATTTACACCAAGTTTTAAGTCTCAATCTTTGAAGAGGGCTGTGCTACAGGTAGCCAAACATTTTGCCAACATTTAGAATTTATTTTAGTATAATTTTGAAAGCATTCATCAAAATGTTATATCATTTTTCATGTGTATGGGAAATTACTACATTTACATATCTGCCTAGTTTCAGATTTCTAGCTCCAAAGGTACCTGAGTTATATGCAGATAAACATTTTCATAAAATTTCCCACAAAAATAAAATGACAGATTTTGAGCACCTATCATTTTGAGACTATGCATCCTAATGTCATGATATTTGGCACATTATTAGAACTCCAATCAGCAAGTTAACAAAGTTATGCTGGAATGAATTCATAACAAATATACAATTTAAAATATTCAAAGAATGTTGGTTCAATATGCTTAACAATAAAATAAAACAAATAGCTCTAGAGAATCTTTGGTCCCAGAAAGCTCTAATAAACACAAAGAACTATATAAAAGAAGCAATACAAAGGATAAATGATATTGTCACCCAGAAAGACACTAAAAAAATGAGGGATTTTCATATGAACCTATACTTGCAGATCAAGGTAAATTATGGAGTTGAAAAATATTTAATGTTACGAGAAAATAAAACACAGAAATTTGCTAAGTAATTTTAGATCAAGTGCTGTCTGTTGTACACAATTTGTGCTACTTCAAAAGTATCAAAAATATATGCACATGTTCCTTTGGCAGCAAACCACTTGTTATGCAGTTGTTGCTTTATTGTAACATACTACAGGAAGTAAGAGGTACATGGAATAGACCATTACTGATTAACAAATCAAAACTTGACGATATGGAAAAATGTATTTTCTACTAAAAATGGATCAAGTTAAAGTAATACATGCCATAGCAACATTTTTATTAGCTGCGTAGAGACACTTTTTGGGGGAAAGTGTTTGAGTATGTAAGAATATAACCTTGGGAATAGTGCAATTTAGAAAATCGGTATGATGAATAATTACATGCTAGGATTGTCGTATTAGATATGATTTTAAATTTTGTATTTATGGTGGAATGTGACAAATTCATTGGAATTTTAAGCATTTTTTGACAATTCAATTTGACTTTGACTATCAGCAAGTCATCATGCCACATTTCAGATCACTAGCTCAATAGAAGGCTGAGTTATGACCAAATTATTAAATTTCAAAACTTCATTTAATTTCACCATATTTTAAATTTCAATTATTTTGGTCAAGTTTTCAAAGTATGTATCCAAATTATACTAAATTTGGCAAGTGTACATGTATGAATGGGTTTCATAAATCTGCCAAATGTTACAGTCCTAGATTGAAAGGGGGAGAGATGCAGGTGGTCAAACTTTTAACACAATTTAATTTTCAGTTATTTCTATCTAATTTTAAAAAAATCTTATCCAAATTTCTCCAGAGTTCCAGGATTTAGAGAAACATGCAACATGGGTATGTTCATCAAGTTTTAGGTATCAAGCTTTAAAGGAGCTGTGCTATAGGTAGTCAAACATTTTGCCAAAATTTCAGGTTTAGTTAGTTTAGTATAATTTTGAAAGCATTCATGAAAATGTTATAACATTTTGCAGGTATAAGGGTTTTACTACATTTATATATGTGCCTAGATTCAAATTTCTAGCACCAAAGGTGCCTGAGGTCTATGGCGATAAAACATTTCATGCAATTTCCCACAAAAAATAAAATGGACAGACTTTTTAAGCACCCATAATTTTGAGATGATGAATCCTAATGTCATGATATTTGGCACACCATTAGAGTTCCTGTCAGCAACTATAGTAAGCATGCCAAATATCAGATCTCTAGCTTAATTTACAGTTGAGTTATTATCAACTTAATACATTTCTTAAATTCTGCAAAATTCTGATGAAATTCCACTCATTTGGAATGTTCTTATTCCACACAGCTCTAGCGTCACACGTTACAAATTTTGTATGTTTTGAAGCACCGAATAAATCACATTCAAACTACTTGGCAGAGTGGCGTGTTACTATTTTATGGTGGGTAAATGCCCAATTTTCCTGTTCTCTATTGTTGTTTAGTATTTATAGTGGAATAAGCCAGGCCACTCCCAGATTGTGGAATAAGGGGCCAAAGAATGCAGGGAAGCAGACCAGGGGTAGGAACTATATCAGAGGAAACAGTGCTCTTGGGACTCAGCATCCTGAAAGTGAATAACTCCTCAGGGCCCAGTAGCATGCACTCTGAGGTGTTGAGAAAGATAAGACAGACACTGTCGTCAGTAGTAGCACCACTGACTGATCTCTTGAACTGCTCCCGGGAAACAAGGGTTATGTAGGTAGATTGTAGGGTAGCTAATGTGATGCCACTCCATAAAAGCAGGGAGAGAGATGCCAAGGGAAACAACAGCCAGTAGTCCTGACCTCAATTGTAGGGAAGGCACTGAAAACCATTATAAAGGAGTGCCTGGGGGTGGAGCTAGCAGTCAATGCCAACAAATGTGTTTCTGTATGCTCCTGCTGCAGGCTATTGAATGACATCTAATAATTCACAAATTTACAGCTAAACTCTTGAAATGTAATGCTTTACCTATAAAAGGTTTTTGTTTGGACTCATCCTTGATATAGGGAGACTAAAGAAGTTTGCTTCATAGCTGCCAGCCACCATTTTTTTTTCAAACACAAACCAGCACCAGGTGGCTAGAGGTGTTGTGAAATTAAATTTCACAAGTGAAATTGCTGCAAAATCAGCAATTTTGCCACCCAAAATATTTCTCGAAATTCCAGCGTTCCACAAAATTTTTTGCAGGGTGCAAAGTTGAAAACTTTCACCTGCAGAATGTGAAATTTCACTGTGAAATGCACAATTTCACCCAAAACTGCAACATTTTGCCCACTGATGGGCAAAATTTCACATTCTATGGGCAAAACTCTGCATTTCGCACATGTAAATAATTTTGTGAAATGCGCAAATTTCATGAAATATTTCCTATAACAAAATGTTGTAATTTCTCACATTTCTACAGGTGGCTAGCCACCAGTCAAAAGCAACCAAACAGAGGACCCAGTGAATAACAAGAATACTGAGATCAAACACTCTCTTAAGACTGTCTATAAGTTGCTGCAGAATGTTGAAAGAAATTTGATGAGTTTACTGAACATCTGGTGTTGGTAGAGCAATCATGCTGTCAGGGAAGGTGGGGGAGGACTCTGCCAATATGGAGCAAACAGTAGCAGCAACAACTGGTGCACAAAAACAATAATTTAAATTGATGTGCTGGAGAGTGACAGGGTAGTGTGTGTGTATAATTATGGGGACAGAGTGTTGTAAGTGGGTGGTGTGGATGGTGTGGATGGTGTGTGATGTATGCAGGTGGGGAGAAGTCTTTTCATTACATTAATTATGTATACAGACTAAAGCAATGGCTGGCATTGAAACTAACAAATGTTGCATCAATTGGGGGAAGAGGGAGGTGGGTGCTAAAGGGTGGGGGTGAGGGTACATGATTCAAAAGGATCTGGATGGTGGCAGGGGGGTGGGAACAGTATACCACAACAGGTAGAGAGATTCCTCATGTAAGTGTTTTTTTTGTTATAAAAGTTTTCCAACACAAAGCTGGGGTGTAGTTGGGAAACATACCCCCACTATGTAAAGTTCTTGACTTTGCATCAACATTTATGGCATAATAAAAATTCACAGCATTTCCAGAAATGATACTGCCCACTTCAGGAGAGACCGGGAGAAGGATTTTCCAAGGGTGGTGCAAGGCTTGCATCAAGTCCTGTGCCACAACACTTTGAAATCGTTGCTATGCCAATGCATTTTGTCACAACTATGCCCAATTTTCAAAGGTCAGACGCAGTTGCGACAGCTTTCCTGATTTACAGCAGCTTGCACCAAATCTTGAGTGCAAGCTCTGTAAAAACAGTCCCCAAGACAGATGCAAGCTGGACCACAAAAAGATGGTCTAACTTGCATCTGTTGCCACATGGGATGGAAAATCCTATTAGATTGCAGCAAGCCTGGTGTGTCATATCTTTGGTGCACCTGGGGCTGGTAGCAGTTTCAGGGCTCTGAAAATCTGGCCCAGGGACTGCATGAAGGTGGTTTAGAGGAGGGCTAAAAATGATATAGGGACAACTGGGGAGGACGGATGAGGAGAGCTTGGAGAACCTGAACATGTACTCTTTCAAGGCCAGAAGGCAGAAGGGGGGACATGATTGATACCTACAAGTTCTTGAGGAGTATCAACAAGGTAAATTTCAGGGAACTAGTTACAAGGAATGAAAGCACAGCAACCATGGGACACATGGGTGGAGTTTGGTGGTGTGAAATTTCAGAAAGATTGTAGGAAGTACTTATTTAAAGAAAGCGTGGTTGTTGCAAGAATTGTCTGCAAAAGTCAGTGGTAGAAGGCAAATGATGGACCAGTACTAAACAAAGATGGGATAGGCTCATGGGGAGAGTAAGACCTAAGTAAGACCTAAGGGAGGCAGGGGAGAATGGATAGCAGTGGAGGAGGGCAAGAGGTCCAGCATCTCAAGTCCACTATCAGGTCAGACACAGAGTTTAGATAAGAAATGGGTAAACTGGATAGACTAATGAGTCTTTATCTGCCATTAGACTCTATGGCCGCTCAAATTTGTTGCACAGGGGTGTGGCCAGGGTGATATTCAACGGAGTTGCGCTATGGTGCAACTGCTTTGAATATCGCCCCCTGGCCACCCCCACTGTGCATGGCGCAGTGGAACTATGCCAGCGCAAGTGGTCAGAGTGGAGCATTGAGATGCGGTGGCACAAGTGCCATTGCGCCATGCACAGCACCTGTGATATTCAAAGGTTGACATGCAAATGGGGCCATAATTTATGCAAGGCGCACGTGGGCCATTTGCATCTGATTACAGCCCCATTTGCATGCCATTAGCATGCAGGTGCACCGATCCTCAATGACTTGCACCTGGCGCCCTGCCAGGCAGCAGCTGTCGGGGAACGACGCCCCCTGCAGCCCGATCGTGGGACGTCCCGTAAGGGACAAAGAACATCTCCTATCCCTGGTGGTCCAGTGGACCGTGATTAGCCCGATCGCGGGCATAACAGTATCCCCCAAGTAGCTCGATCATGGGCATAACTCTATCCGCCCCAGTCAATATCCTGGTGGTCAGTGGACCATGATTAGCCAATTGTGGGCATCAGTATCCCCAAAGTCCAATATCCCTGGTGGTCAGTGGACCTTGCAGACCAATCGTGGGCGGCATTACTCACCCCCAAGTCCGAAATCTCTGGTGATCTAGTGGACCCCCACCCACCCACTGGGCCCCACCCGCTCCCCGTCAGCAGATGGGCGGCAGCACCCACCCGCCTGCGCCCGCCGCCGCGACTGACAGCTCGGTATGGCTGCGCCTATTGGTTCAGAGCATGGGCCAATGGGCATGCAGCCCATACCGTACTAGTCAATCCAGATATGTGAATGAATTCATTCACATATCTGGACTGACTAATGGTATGGGCTGAGCGGCCCATTGGCTCATGCTCTGAACCAATGGACATGTCAGCCATGCTGGCCGATCGGTCTGTGGGCGGTGAGAGCAGCAGGCAGGAGGAGTTGCTGCCCGACTGATGGGGAGCAGGGTGGTGGGGCTCAGTGAGCGGGTGGGGTGAGGGTTCACTAGATCACCAGGATTTTGGACTTGGGGGTGAGAATGCCGCCTGTGATCGGCTCCGTGCGGTCCACTGGATCCCAGGATATTGGACTTCGAGGATACAGTTATGCCCTCGATCGGGCTAACTAGGGGGATACAGTTATGCCGCGATCGCTGCATGGGGAGCACCACCAGGTGGCGGGAACAGGTGATGGCCACCCACAGGTGGCAGCTGCTGTGTTGCACCCTGCAATGCGGCAGCTCACCTGTGGGTGGCCCTCGACTTGTTCCTTTTTTTTTAGGCATAACTTTGTGCAGGCGCAGGTAGGGGTTGCACCTGCATAACTCTGCATGGCCCTGGCTGAATATCGGGCTGTGCAGTTTATTCATGGGCATGCCCCCCCCACCTGTGCCTGCATACATTACTGATGCACCCCGGTGCATCGGGATTTGTGCAGCGCACTTTTCCTTTTTAAATATTGCACCGGGGCACATCAGTGGGTTGTGCATGGTGCAACACTGTTGTGCCATGCGCAACCCTTTTGAATATCTGGGACCATATATAGTATGTACCGAATGACAACTCATACACTGCTAGGCAGTAGAGAGGATAATTCTGCATCCCAAAATCAATTAAGGACACAATTTTCACCCATTCAAGGGACCCCGTTGTTCCACAGTCAACACCATGAGTGCCATTTCATTTCGATTTTCATTCATTCATTTGTTCATTCTATCATTTATTTATTTATGTATGTATGTATTTATTTATTTATTAAATTTTGATGACCGGGTAGGCCCACTGAGCCCTGAAGGTCCCTTTTTCAGGGACGACCCGGGGAGACATTATATGGAGCAGTACATGCAGAGAAGAGATTGCAGAGTATATACCTGCAAGTTGTAAATTATTGTTATTCTTGGCATTTAATACAGAGCATATGGAGTACTAAGTGAAAGTTGTTATGAAACCGGACACAGACCCTAGTACATTGGTTACCTAGTGTGATTAGAGGTAATCTGAGACCAAGGTTATACAGGTACAGGGGTTGAGTGAAGAAGGTGAGGGTGTGACTTTCAGGTGTTCTGACAGTGACAGCTGCTGGCCTCAAGCATGTAGGCCTTGAGCCTGGTTCAGAAGTTTGGGAGGGTGGATGCTTCCTGTACCATGGGGGGAGCTTGTTCCACAGATAGGGGGCTGTGAAGGTGAATGACTTGCCTCCCGCATTGGTCCAGATCCTGGGTGTTTCTAGCAGCGTCTACCCTGAGGTTCTCAGGGTCTGAGGGTTATTTTTGGGGGTGATAGTAGCTTCCAGACTGGGTGGAGCGGCCGGGTAGAGTAGCTTGTAGGCCAGGCAGAGGAGTGGGTACTGGAGGCGAGCATCAAAGGTGGGCCACTGTAATTTGGTGAGTGTGTCACAGTGGTGGCTGCTGGGGTGATCCTGGGTAGCAAATTGTGCTACCTTGTTGTACAGGATCTGCATTCTGGTGAACTCCCACTTGGCCATTCCCTGTATTACAGGGGCAGCGTGGTGAGCATGACGCTGGTTGCTATGGATAGCCTAGCTTCTGGGATAAGCTGGTCCTTTATCTGATACAGGATACCCAGTTTGCGGTGGATGGACTTGGTCACTTGTTCCACATGGTTCTTGTAGGTGAGACCTTGATCCAGCATGAGCCCTAGGTACTTTAGAGAGTCCACTACCTCAGTTCTTGTCCAGTCAAGTGCGGTAAGCCGTAAGGAGTTAGTCCTGTCTTGTCCCAGGGATCTGGGTCCGAACAGAATGGCTTTTGTTATGTTTATTTTGGAAAAAATTTGAAAAGCAATTGAGCCAGGCTGACTTGCAATGGCATCCAGAAACATGTGCCAAATTACAGAGTTGCAACTGAACAGTTATAACAACAAAATAATCTTCAATAGAATAACATGAATGCTATATGTATACTGTACATGTCAATTATATAGGTCAGTGCAATGATAGTTACATGGAATGTTCACTTGGCTCCTGCCCAGTCAGATAATAGAGAGGTAGAAGGAAAAGGGCCATTACTAGGGAACCAGCTGACTGATAAGGAATTCCAGAGACAACAAATGGTATTCTGTCTATAGTTACTTCCAGAAGCTGAGATTATCATTTCATGACCATCAGTAAATCTTAAAACAAACCAAGGAGGCGTTTTATGTTTGCTTGCTCACATGCACAAGAAACGTGTTGTGGCAGCTAAAGAGAGAAGCGGGTTGTGGAGGTGTGGCACTGTTATGCCAATGCCGCCACTGCTTTTGTGGGCATGGCTGTGTGTCACCAATTCAAGCACATGCTGGTGGTGGCACTAGCTTGCAAGAGTGCCACCAAATTGAAACAATTTGCCCACAGCAGTCAGGGAGAAACCCATACACCCCAGAACTTAAAAAAGTACTTATCTAACCAGCTGGCTGGGGTGCATGAAAACTGTTCCATAAAGAAGCGGTCCTCAGTTCACTGCCACCATGGAGAGTTCCATCAATTCTTCATTGATCCCCCCTGCTTGATCCCGCAATGAAACACAGCTCTGGAATTCTAGAGGCATGTTGTGTCATTGGCTGAGCTCTCGTCTCTGAGGCTCAGAGTCCACCAACCTGGTCTGGCTCACAGTGGAAGAGTCTCCTGGAAAATTGGCTGGATTGAGGATGAACCTCCAAGCTTCATTTGGGCAAGTGAATGACAGTCTGATTCGGAAGGAAAATCCTCAATGTTGCAAGTGGGGCAAGGAAACACCGGACACATCTCTCCTTCGCCAGGTCTAAAACCCTGTCAAATGCCTCCCGTCTGTCCAAAACATGCTGATGATAGTCTGCCTGGATTGAGAGTTTAACTCCTTGCCATCTGAGGTCTTTAATGCCTTTTGCTGCAAGTATAATAGACTCTCAATCCTGAAATTGCAAAAGGCGAAATATTAAGGGTTGTGGTCTGGTTCCAGCTGATGGTGATGGTGGGCCAGAAGGCACCCGGTGAGCCTGATCTGTTTCCAAAGGAGGATCAAACCTTAGTAGCAGAAGTTGAGGGAGAGCTTTCTGCAGTTAAACAATGGTGTCTGAGCCTACTGAGCCATCTGGATAGTTCAAAAACTGTAAATTATTATGGTGGTCCTTCGTTTCATAATCATCCAATCAGTCATTAAGCTGCCGAACCTCCCATTCAGCCAAAGCCAACCTGCCCTCGACCAAGTGAGCCCGGTCTTCAAGTTGGCTCACTCGCTGCTCCATCTGGTCCCAAGAGTCAAGGGAATCAACAAAAATCTTCAAAGCTGCCAGAGATAGAGTAATATTATTAAGATCAAAGCAAATCCAGCTCATGAAGGATTTAATTTCATTGAGCACTCGAGCCACATAGCCTGCTTCAGTTTCTCTTTCACACCTCGGCTCGGCCATGATGAGAGATTTCAGACTCAGGCTACCAGATGAGGCAGACAATTTTTACTTTTTTGTTGAGAATTGTTCCAAAATTCCAGCTTCAGTCATAGCCAGAGAGGTTTAGATCAATGCCAGTTGAGGTTTAACCACCAATTTCCAATGGGGGGAGGGGCTCAGAAAATAGCCATTTTAATAAAAGTGGGGTGGAGCCTTGGGAGCCTACTTGTCTCTAGCTGAGCTGGATCAGATGACCTCCCTTGGTTTTTTTGCTGTGTTTTTCTTTTTATTGTATTGGTGTTTGAGTTAATTGTTCTTGTATTGCATTCTTGAAATTTAATAAGATATAGTTAATGAAAAAAAAAAAACCTTTACCAAGGCCAATGTAGCAGTGTGGAGGATCAGGATTCTTCCCAGGGACAAGAGTGTGGGGGCTTTGCTCTCTATGTATGGGATTCTGAGGGATCCAGGCTAGAGACTAGAGGTGGCGGACTGGATTAATGGGGGAGGAAATCTTGGCAGGCTACTGGGCAGGAGGTTACTTTATTTTTGAAGAATAGGAAAAATTATTTGGTAAAGTCCAACCCTTACTGCCTCCTCTATCTAGCCTCAGCCTACAGCACAGACTACTCCACAGGGGGACCCCAGCAGTAGGGCAGGCCAGCAGTGCTGGATAAAGGTACGGAAGGGAGACCAGGGTGTGGGAAGGGAAGGCTTTTTCCTGGCCCACTAACAGGTTCCCTGGTGTTTGTACTATGTGAGGAATGGGAGGTTTCTGAATGGATTAGGATGTGGAGTTGGATGTAAAATTGGAACTTCTGATTCCGACCCCAATTCCAACTCCAATGTCTTAGATGGTATTGGAACAGAATTTGAGTTGGAATCTTTAGTTCTTAGTATGCGACCTATGCACAATGTAATGGAATCAGCAGATTCTGAGCAACCCTAATTTACATTATTTATTAATTCACTGTATTTGCTACTAGGGTACTGCTATGGTTTAATGTATACTTTTGATTGTGTCCATTGGAATTGCATTGTGTTTGCACCCATTGTGTTGTATACTGTGTTCATGATCTGTTTGTAGTGCATAAGGTTTTGTATTCTGATGTCTTATTATTCTATTATAATTCTATTATTCTATTATAGCCATCTTGGTCATGCTAAAAGCAGGTAAATATTTTGTCTTGTGCATGTACCAGGTAAACAAAAAAATTAAATAAATAAAAATGAAATGGTATTTATCACCAATGTGCAGATCAGAAACACAAAAGAGTTTTTTTTTTATGTCCAGTTTATTTTATTTTATGAGTTTTGGCCAGGAAAGACACAGTCTGCCAAGGCTTGTTTCTGGGTGCATCCTGGGAGAGCAGAGAAGCTAAGTGATGTGTTCATGGCCAGACAGTATGCAAGTGGTGGCTGTGGGATTCAAACCTTGTTCTCCAGGTTTGCAGCTCAGTGCTCTTTAACCACGACACTATCCTGCTAGATGGAACAATAACAGAAATGAGACCCATATTTAAACAAGCATTTGTCAATGCCGAATGTTGCTTGCTTCTATGTGCTGTTTAGGAATTTGGAAGTCATTGGAGTGCAAATATTGAAAATTCGCGAACTTACGAGCATGTTTAGGAACTGTGCAACGCACACTCGTAAAACAGTCATTTTTAGGAATTTTTTCACCAAATTTTCAACACAGTCATTTTAAGACCTCTGCTCATGAACAGTGTCACTGTGATTTTCTTAATGTGTCCCATACATTGAGTTCGCACACCGACTGCGCCATTGTGCGCTACATGGGCGGAAACACACTTTGGACAGGATGTGAAAAATGACAGCTGTACTGTTCATAAGGAGGTGTGGTAAAATGGCAATTTTGAAAATCTGGAATGAAAATATTGAAAATTCTCAAACTTACGAGCGTGCGTAAGAACTGCGCAACCTGCTCATAAAACAGTCATTTTAGGAATTTTTCACCAAATTTTCAACATAGCCATTTTAAGACCTCTGCTAATGAACAGTGTCACTGTGATTTTCTTAATGTGTCACTACATTGATTTTAGCACACAGACTGCGCCATTGTCGCTACATGGGCGAAACACTTTTGACAGGATGTGAAAATGACAGCTGTACTGCTCATAAGGAGGTGTGGTAAAATGGCAATGTTGAAAATCTGGAGTGAAAATATTGAAAATTCGCGAACTTACTAGCGTGCGTAGGAACTGTGCAATGCATGCTCGTAAAACAGTCATTTTTGAATTTTTCCACCAAATTTTCAAAATAGGCTTTTTGAGAGCCCACCTTATGAACACTGGCAGTGTCGTTTCATTAATTGTTCCGGAAAGATGATTTTGTGCAGTGGCTGCAAAATCACCCTTTGGGCCCGAGTAATGCCATGACAGTGACAGCATTCATGAGAAGGGGTCCCAAAAACCCCATGTTGAAAATTTGGTGCAAAAATTCCAAAAAATGCCTGAGATATGCAATAAAGTTGAAAAAACCCTATCTATTCCATTATACAGCTTACCGGCATTTCCTCAGTCCGTGGTCGGCTTTGAAGAGTGCAGAGCGTGTTCCTGGTCCGCCCGAAGATCGTCGGCGCCGAGCTCGAGAGGTATAGTATGGGGTGGGGGTGTGGGGAGGCAGGGTGCGCAGTGGGTGGGTGTGGGTTGTGGGAGGGGCAGGAGAAGCGCCAAGGGACAGTTTTCTATTTACAGGTGTTTATTTAGGAGCAGCAGGGGCGTTTGCCACGCCGGGTGGGCTCCCAGCGTGGCAGCTGAAAGGCTATTCACGGGGGTTGGAGCCAATGGAGTTGGGCACCCCAGTCGGCTATAACACATTTTGCCATGCTGGGGTGGGCTCCAGCGTGGCACCTGGATGTGGGGAGAGACAGTGGAGCCAACGGGTATTGGGCACCCCTGCCGGGCCGTACAGTGTGGGGAGGGGGAGCATGATGAGCACGCAGTGTGCGCATGCGGCATGCACATGTGTGTGTGGGGAGCTCTGCTCACTCAAGCAGAGCTCTCCCTTTCAACTGTATGCCACTGCATTTTCAGCTTGTCATAGACAGCTGCAGCAGTGATTAGGGAACTGGGGCCGCGCCTGCAAACACACTGACTGCATTGGAAGATGGGCTGACACACCTCCGAAAACTCGGATGATGGCACTATGTTTCTTGCACATGCATGCAAGCAACATAAAAATAGCTTTTACAGGAAAGTATAATCTACAGATTCAAAACAGGTCTCCTTTAAGGCCCTTGGCGATGCCTGAAGACCATTACATCTCCCTCAGCTCATTATCCTACATACAATTTCCTTGCCCTTAGTCTTTATTGCTTAAGTCCACACACCCTCGATAAAAATAGCCTTC
This sequence comes from Neoceratodus forsteri, assembly GCA_016271365.2. Taxonomy (NCBI): domain Eukaryota; kingdom Metazoa; phylum Chordata; order Ceratodontiformes; family Ceratodontidae; genus Neoceratodus; species Neoceratodus forsteri. Next base: position 1,361,647,780 of record CM057456.1, read on the forward strand.
TGGTTCTCAGTTTAGTTTTCTTTCTTTACTATCATGTCATCTTATTTACTGAGAGCGCAGCATCATCTCCAGATATTTAACTGCCCTAGTTATTGCTGCCTGTGTTTAATAATGTACTAGCCTATCTATTATTTGCAATTATATTTCAAAGAGCTCTCATCACCCCAGAGGACACTGGAAAAATTATTTTTTAGACACGTTATATATTCTGTTTCACATATTACATGTATTTAGCTTCCACCGTGTCATAACCACTAGATGCTTCAACATGGAAACATGTTCACCACCCCCCCCGGACTTCATCTGCTCTGTTTGTTTGTCTACACCTGACATCATAATGCTTCACTTATGACATTATAACTGTTTCCACAGCAATTGACAGCAATGTTACAGACATAAACTGTGATGCCAGCTGTAGACAAGTAGGTAGAGTACATAATGTCTAGGGGACAATGCTCCTGTTTTCATGACATCATACTAGTTTTCCAAAAGGGAACCAGCACTTGCTATAAACCTGTAGAGCTTCAGTATACATTTAAACTATCCTTCTTGTTAAGAAATAGAGCGTACAAGTAACTAAGTCCAAATACATGCTTCATTTTATTTTTGAATAGTACTGTACAATAACTTGCTTGAAATACATACAATAGCAGTCCAAACCTTAAGAGGCACAGAAAGCACACTCCTTCATGTGCAGATCTTAAACTCACTTATTCAGCATGAACGGACTGGTACACAGGGGCTTACGGACAGAGCACCAGCCCAAACCCCTTCATTTCCTCAACTAAGAAACGTCATGATACCTGACAAAGGGGGGTTTGGCTGGTGTGCAGTCACTGAACCCCCAAGTACCAGTCTGTTTCTGTTGACAAAATGAGTTTAAGATCTGCAGATGAAGGACTGCACCATCTGTGCCTCTTAAAACAACATTTGAACTGCTGTTGTATGTATTTCAAGCAAGTTGTTATACGGTACTATTCATCTGCACAAAAATAAAATGAAGCACGTATTTGGAATTAAGGTACCTGTATGCTTTATTTCTTAACAAGAGGATAACTAGTTTGAATGTATACTGACGTTCTACAGATCTATAGCAAGTGCCAGTTCCCTTTAGAAAAATAGCATATATTTTGCTTATCCTGGCACTGCTAGCCCCAGGCTGCTACTCCGCTCATGCTCCTAACTAATAATTGTTTTTACAGCAGTTGATTGTGAATTGTGATGTCACAAACAAAAGACTGTGATGTCAGCTGTAGGCAAATAGTTAGAGAACATGATCTTTAGGGGACAGTGATCCTGTTTTCATGATAATGCATCCAGTAAATATGTTTCTGTTAATGTATTAAAGGGTCCCTGACACCTTTGGGAAAACTTTGAAAATATGTAATATTTAAATAAGATTTAGCTTATACATTAGTTCATATATTTTACATAATTCCCATCTGTCTTTCGTTATTGCTGAGTAAATTGACATAGAAGATTGATCTTTACCGTTTTGATTTCCTCTGCTCCTCCAGCATGTCTGCACATGTAATCATAAACCTCAGTTTAAGTCATCACAGTCAGTTGCCCTGGAAATTCTATTATGTCACATGCGGAGGATTGTGATGTCAGGGGTACACTAGCAGCCAGAGCAGAAGTCATCTAAGGAATGGTGATCCTGTGGTCATCCAATAGGCAGGGGAGAGGAAGGGTCTCTGGAGACCATTTAGGGTCTGGGAGACAGATTAGGCAGGGACCATTTGGGCAGACTGGGGGGGGGGGCAAGCTGTCCTTTTCTGCCAATAAATTCTTGTTTCAGATATCCTCATTAATAAAGAAATAGGAGTAAACAGTTAAATAGCAATGGTCTCTGATGTATGTTGTAGCGTTTTGATTTTGTGGGTTTTTGCTTGTATTTTAAATGTAGTGCAGCACATCAGAGGGGTATAAAAATGCCATAAAAGTTAATATCACAACTCCCCCCCCCCAAGCCCATGTGAAGAAATTGAAATTACAGGAATTACTTCCACAATTAGAATTTTTGTCTGCTACATACTAAGCACTAAAAAGAGTTGGAATGAGTTAAGTTACACAATGGCATGCAACCTGCAAAATGTGAGGGGGATGGATTATAACAAAATATCCCACAATTTCTTGTTAAAAAACTCTAGCTCACATGAAGAAATTGCAGAGAGAGGAAATACTTTGATATCTGAAATATTTTCTCCTACTGTAAATCTGTTTCTTGCAGTGAGATATACACTGTATCAAATATGTGTGCCAACAATATAGAAGAAGAAGAAAAAGAAGAAGAAGAAGAAGAAGAATCAGCATTTATATAGCGCTTTTCATACATCCAAAGTGCTTTACAAGCAATGCTAGACTGGTAGTGAAGTGACTGAATGTGTGGTGGTGGCCATATCGCACATCATCACCCACACACAGCCTGGATAATTGCATGAACCGGTTTGTGGGAAGGGGAATGTTGGCCAGGACACCGGGAATGTACCTTACTCTTTGCGAAGAGTGCCCTGGGTTCTTTACTTCCACCTGGACACCCACCAGGACAACACCAGGATGGGCAGAAGGGACTCGTTTAACGTCCCATCTGAAGGACGGCACACCCCAGCAGTATAGCACCCCCCAATACTGCACTCAGATGCCAGTGATTTTTAGGTGCAAGTCCAATCCCAGTGTGGGACGAGAACCACGACCTTCTGGTCTAGAGGCAGATGTGCTACCAACTGAGCCATGCTGACACCTTACATATGTTGTGTTGTGTTGTGTTGTATTGGATGGGTCTCTGCTAACTATATTAAACTTTCTAAATTAAGAGATGTTGCTTGGTCAGCCCATAATGCTTCTGGTACCCATGCAGACCGTCAAAGGCAAAACAGGCTCAGGAACCTATACACCTTCACTATCAGTTAAGCCAAAGTCTCTTACTTCCACTTCCACTTCTACTGCTAGCCCAAATGAAAAGTAGAGACAAACTTCAGGATATATAAGAAATCTGGCCTTGCCTCTGACTGCTCTGCATACAGAAGATGGAGAAACATTTGTAAATCAGGAGTTAGGTCTTGAAAGAGCTTCTTTTACAAAAAACAAATTTGCTGCCTCTGCCAGAAACCCACATAAATTCTGGCATGGCATTAAAAGCCTCTCAGGCACAAAAACTAAACATCCCCATCTGACATACTCATCAGTAGTATAAACTGTAACAACACTGCCTCAACTGCAAATACTTTCAACTCCAAATACTCAGACCTGTCTGCTTTCACAGAAATTGCTGTTGCAGCCCCAGGACCTTGACATCTGTCACATGCCCTCAACCCTCTGCCATACCATGCCCCCTCCCTTTCTGTCTTGATCTGTTAAGGTGGTAGAGGTGAAGAAATTATGTCTCACTATCACAACCAGCAACAACTCTGGGTCCAATGGCCTTGAACCAAAGCTGATGATGTTTGCAGCCCTTTCCTCTGCGCTCTCTTTCTCAAGAATACTAAATCTCTCCCTCTTCACTGGAGTTATCCCTGATATCTAGAAAATCACCCAAATCACCCTGTGTTTGAAGCAGATGATCCCAGACTCATGAACAGCTATCACCCCTTTGTCATACTATAAGTACTTTTCAAAGTCCTAGAAAGAATTGTAGCATTGGTTAAATTATCATATAGCTACAGTATGTATAATCTCTTCTTCCACCCAAAATGGTGTTAGGAAAAACTGTACTATCTCTAAAGCCCAGGCCAAACTGACAGATGACATCAGCTTATCTGTGGACCTTAGACTCCTAACTGGTGCAGTGTTTGTTTACCTCACTAAAGCTTTCAACTTGATCAGTCATGCGATCCTCAAACCAAACTCACTGCCCTTGGTGTCTCCACCTGCAGACTCCTGGTTCTCCAACTGCCTAACTGGCAGGAAACAACAAGTTTGCTTCCTCTTTGTTACCTCCAGCCTTGCTGACATTACCATTGGGATTCCCCAGGGTGCAATCCTAGGCCCACTCTTTTATCTATTTATGTGAATGATCTCCCTGATGATGCCTCTGGCTGCAGCTGATTTTTTTATGTTGATGATCTTGTTTGTTTGTGTTATTTTTTAACCAGGAAGTAGACTGGGCACAGCCCTTTTTCAGCCATACCTGACATACAACATACAACATTACAATACAATATTACATTTACACAAAATACAAAAATTAATCACAATTGCAAACAGTATCACAGTATAATTTCCTTAACAATAAATGTTTAAAAGGAGATTCTGAATGTGCTTTTTGAATCAGTTCTCCAAATTCATTTAAAAATGAATTTGCATACCAGGAAAATGCTTTCCTACTCTTGCAGAATCTTGTCCTGTACTACAGTGCCCAGACCATTCCCACCATTGAAAAATCCATGTCATATGCCTGCACAATCTCAGTCTTGGCTATCTGCAAACAAGTTCATCCTAAACAGCAAAAAGACCATGTCCATGCTGTTTGGTTCCAAACCAAAGCTCCATGCTACTCCCTCAATACTCTCTATCACCTCTAGGGCTGGGCAGAATTAGAAAAATCTAATTTTACAGAATTTTTGTGAAATTCCACATTTTGTGACATTTTGCTGAATTTTCTGAATGTTTTTAATTGGTCATAACTCAGTCAGTGTTATTGCTAGATGTCTGAACACTGGCACACATATTATGTAGAGGAAGCCCTAAAAGAATGCCATGCTTAATGACATTTGAATGAGGGTTGTGAGTGTTATAAGGGCTCAAACTCAGGCAATTCATTATTCTTGAGAACATATCTGAAAATTTATTTATGCTTATAACTGAGCCATCTTCGGAGATAGATAATTGAAAGTACTTATATGAAAGAATAGAAACATCTAAAAAGAGAGCCAGTTGGTTGTGTAAATTGTAAGATATAGGGGTTCAAAATTTCACAAATAAATTATTTGTTAAATTATGTGAATATTTTCAGAATATTTGGATGTTTATAGCTCCACTGCTATTGCATGTATGCACTCAAGATTTGGCATGCATACCAAAGTAAATACATCCCAGAATCTAAGTAAGCTAGATAAATGTGGTTCAGTAGGTTAAAATTTATTCTGGATACTTTAGAAATTATTATTTGGAAAAATTTGCTCAAAAAGTTATGGACGCGGACGAATAATAGCTAATGCCACTACAATTCCAGTGACAGTGGCTCAGCAGGTAGCACACTTGCCTCTGAGGCCGGGAGATCAGAGGGCTGTGGGTTCAGTTCCCACATCTGGCACTTGAGTTAATATCCCAGTACTGACACTGTAGTGCAGCATGAGAGGGGTGCTGCACTTCTGAGGTGCCGTCTTTCGGATGAGACGTTAAACCGAGGTCCCATCTGCCTGGATTGGTGGTAGTTCAGGTGGATGTTAAAGATCCCATGGCACTTCTCGAAAAGAGTAGGGAATTTCCCTGTGTCCTGGCCAAATTTCCCTCATTCACTGAAAAAATACCACCAGCAGCTTAATCTGGTTCAAGGTCAGTTGGCATTCATCTGTATCCCCCTCCCCCGGGTCGTGCCTGAAAATAGGCAGGATTTGTCTAGTGCACTTACCCGGTCAACAAAAGCTAAATAAATAAAATAAAATAAAAATTCCACTTGTGGAATTTAACTTTCACAAAGTACTTATCACCACTGAACCTTACCTGCACTAGCATCGTGGCCCTACAATACCCCTCCAGTACTCCTGCAACAGTGTTGCTCAGCATCATGCTCCATCATGACTAACAATATCCAGATACTTCTGTCACAATGACCTAAATCACAACTAATTTTGAGGCTTGCTGTGACTTGGCGCCACTGTTTTCAAATAGTAAAAATATACAGTTATCTACAAGATTGTTAAAGAGTCAGCATGTGGTATTGTACACCAACAATGCTGCATGTGCATGTGCTTCCATAAATCATTAAGTCAGTGAGCTCTATTGGTTATCTGGCATATTGCAAGACTTCAGGCTAGTGCACGGTGATGTCCATGACTATTCTTCATGGTTTGTCACTCAAGATAGTGACCTGACACTTGGCATCACTATACTTTTTTACTATGGAGCCTCCTATGAATGCTGTCTTACTGCCAATTTACCCAGTCTTTACCTTCCTTTACAATGGCAATTCAAGCATATGATTGGATATGGCTTCAACAATAGTATCACAACATGCCACAATTTCACAAAAGCTCATGACATTCAACTTTAATTACAGAAGCTATTTTGGAATTTTTGGCTGTTTATAACTTGGTCAGCCTTTGGGCAAGAGATTAGAGACATATCTCTCAACTTTTGTCACTGAAATGAGGGACACAGATGCTCAAAATGAGGAACAATGAGAGATGCTGACTCTCATAATGAAGAACACATCCTCAAATTTGGAGTTTCAAGCTCAGAAGACTGTGGAAGCCATTGGCTTTATTTGTACCAAGTTTATATTTTATTTAGCATCTTAGAATATTATTAATTTATGCTTGAAAATCAGAATTTATAGCACATTCTCTCATGTGTGCAGCACCTTTCTTATGAGGGACAAATGAGGGACAGGGTAATTTTGAGAGGTTAAATGAGGGGTATCCCTCGTAACGAGGGACGCTTCAGAGGTATGAATAGAGAGCTGATACACACACACCCTCCCTCCCCATATTGGGTTTTCTCATTGCTGGCAGCTTGTCTCTAAGGGATATACCCTGTTCACAGGGATATACCCCAGTCAGGCTAAACCCAGCCATCATTCAGCTGACTACCGGGATTTTGTAAAAAAAAAAATTCCCTCCCATCTCCTCTGGTGAGTGCAGTGCCTCTGTCAGCCTTGCACAACCACAACTTCCCCTGAGGGAGAAGCAAGCTCCCTGGCTCAGCCACGGGGTTTGCTGTGCTGGCAGAACCCTCTGCCAACCCTCCTTGATCAAGATGCACAGCCAAGAGGCAGCTGTCTCGGCCATGGCCTGCCTCCCAACATGATGTTCCGAGCTAGCTTCCAAACCCAGGTCATCAGCAGGGCAGCATGGTGCTCTGTTGCTGGGCCATGGGGGTGGACTCAAAACCTAATATTTAGGGTCAATGAACCTAACAAAATTGGTAATATTTTGTTCTCTAGTTTTAAAGTTATAGGGGCTTACAATTCTGCATTTTATATAGTTGTGAAATGTAATTGTAAAGTTTATGAACATTTGGAGGCTTACAACACAGACACCTTTAAAGACAGAAATCTTAAACTTGGTAATATTTTGTATGGACCATGGGAAAGTCATCATACTAAAGTTGGTACAATGTGGACAAATACATTTTAAATGAGATGAAACTAACTGAAAACACAATCTGGGCAACATTTCTCAAACATTTCATGGAAATTTCTTGACATTATGTGGAACAAAATCATAATTTCACCAGAATGCTGCTGGCAGAAGATAAATTTCACCCAGCCTTAATCACCTGTTAGATATGGATCCCTATTCAAGGGTGTCAGCAGTTTCAAATACTTTGGAGTATAGCTAGATCCCTCCCTTCCTTGATTTCTCCCTCCATTACTCCTCAGTCTGCAAATCTGTTAATGCTAAACTGGGCATGGCTTTTAGGGCCAAACGCTGCCTATCCCTAACTGCCTGACAGTACATTGCTCAGTGTACTTCTGCCAGGTTTCACATATAGCCTTTTAGCATTACTGGGTGCAAATACAACTGTCCTCTCTGTAGATGGGATATGGCATACAATACTGTGTTTCACTTTCTCCTTGTCTCTCCAAACTCACACATCACCGTCGCCTCTACACTGGTATGGGCTGGCCTTCCTTTGCTGGCCAATGATCTCTTACTCTGGACCAGTATGTGCACAAACACCTTCCAACAGGCTCCCCATCTTCCCTAGAACAGGTATCTGCAGCACCCATCCCGTACAAACTCATTAAAGTATGTGGACACTCAGCCTCTCATTGAGCTTTGATGCTCCACTGGCCTAGGAAAACTGGCTTTTGCACTCTATGCCTCTATCTACTGGAACTCCCTTTCCCCAGAATGATACCTCTTTCTCAGCCACCCAGTCTTCTGTAAGGCTCTAAAGGACTCACTGGCTCAGATTTTCAAAGCATGGTGCAGGACTTGCATCCTGCCCTGTGCTATGACACTTTGACTTTGGCAGTGCGACAACCCCATCCCAGTGACTGCACCCAATTTTTCAGTGTCGGGTGCAATTGCAACAGATTTCATGAGTTACAGCAGCTTGTACCACATATTTGGCACAAGCACTGTAACAGAGGTCCCCAGGAGTGCCGTAGGTTAGACTAGGAAAAGTTGGTCTAACTTGCGGCAAATGCTGCAGGGGATGGAAAATCTCATTAGATTGCCATAAGCCTCATGCACCATATCATCAGTGCACCAGGGCTTGCAGCAATTAAAGAGTTTTGAAAATCCAGCCCATTGTGTCTTACTGGCCCTTGCTCTTGCTAGTAGCCACACGACTGGCTGCCCTAGCACTGTTGCTCTTTCCGCTTAATTTCTCTGGTGTTTATTATCTGTTATACTGTTTATTGCACTCTGTATTGTTGTACCTGCACACATAAAATTGAAATCACTGTGTTCTTTACCATGTTTTCTTTTTTTGCTATGACATTTTTTGATACCAGCTCTACTGCATTTTTTGTTTGCACTACTGCTTATTTCCAGTATGATGTCTATTAATTATAAATGTTGCTCTCAATTTATGTATACTGTTTGCTGTAGATTTTCTCTACTGTTAGTTTGTAATTCCCCAGGTCATGCCTGGAGATATGCATATGCATGCCTAGAGTATCATATCAGGTATGAAAAACAAATAAATCAATACATTCTTTAAGGAACCACCAGCTCCATCTAAATTCTAGGATGTGGTCAATAATCGGCTCCACCACTCACATTTGGACTCTGATTTCACCTGCCCCAGATATACCTCTGGCATGGTCACCAACCAGTTTGCCATGGCTAATACCTTAAATATCAAATTTGTTGATTAAGCATTGGCTATTGTCTGCCTGCCTCCTGGATCTAGATCTCGTCCTCACTCACAACCTCCTTTACATTGGTGGTGTAAATTTGCTTTTTCCAGCATTACCTATTCAGAAATTCTCCATGAGTTCTCCCACATCAAGCAGAGTTCCCACTCTGGTCCTGATACCCTCCCCCCTGCTTCTGAATCTGGGAGCCTCAACATTGTAGTTCCCATGGCCCATGTTTTTAACTGTTTCAATGTCACAGGTATATTCCCCTTACTCTGGAAGCATTCTACTGTTATCCCCTTTTGAAAAGGTTGCCTGTCTGACTCCACTGCTACTTATCAGCCTAGCTCCCTACTCGCTGTCCTCACCAAACTATTAGAAAGGCTAGTTGCCAAACAACTGCCTGACTACCTCTCCAGTACTCCATTCTTCACTGAATATCAATCTGAATTTCATGCTAGCAGAATGCTTAGATGCATAGGGAGGCGTATCACCACCAGAAAGATGGAGGTAATAATACCCCTGTCTAGACCACTGGTGAGACCCCTCCTCTAGTACTGTGTACAGTTCTGCAGGCCCCATCTCTGAAAGGACATAGATAGGGTAAAGGCGGTGCAAAGAAGGACAACCAAAATGGTGCAGGGCTTGCATCAGAAGCCCTATGAAGAAAGCTTTAAGGATTTAAATATGTACTTCCTAGAAGACAGGAGGGAACGGGGGGTGGGTGGGGGATATGATAGAGACATTCAAGTACCTCACAGGAATAAACAAGATACAAGAAGGGAGCATTTTCCAAAGAAAAAGATGCTCAAGGACAAGGGGTGACAGTATGAAGCTAAGGGGGGGGGGCTGAGAGGAAATGTGAGGAAGTACCTCTTCATGGAGAGGGTGGTGGATGCTTTAAACAGCTTCCCAAAGGAAGTGGTGGGGTCTAGAATGGTCACAAGATTTAAGAATGCATAAGATAGACACAAAGGAATCTTAGAAGCAAGAAGGTGGTGTAACCTGGAGTCCAACTAGGGTCGTGGGTGGCACTATAGTTAGATAATTTAGGGCAGATTAGGTGGGCCAAGTTGGCCTTATCTGCCGACAACTTCTATGTTTCTATGCTATGCATTCTACATCTACCTTTTTGCTTAGACTCACTCAAGAATGTGGGTCTTCACACTGATGCTCTTTTCTTTCAAAGCCTGTGATACTGTTGACTCAGACTCTTCTAAACAAGCTCACTATCTCTGGCCTTAACTGGTCTTCCCTTTCCTGGTTCTCATCTTACCATTCAAACTGTAACCAATCTGTCTCCATTGGCTCTGCTCTATCTGATTCTAGGCTTATAACCATGGAGTCCTTCAAGGCTTTGTTCTAGGGCTCCTCCTTTTTACCATTTTTGTAAATGATTTGCCACTTTCTGTACAATCCTGTAATATGCATGTATACACCGACAACACCATCCTTTTTTGCATCTAGTTGTTGCCCTGCTAACATCTCTGTTGCTTTATATTCAGACTCAATGCACTATCAAGCTGGGTTACTGCAAATCACCTAGCCCTCAAGCAATCCAAAACAGTCTGCATGCTGTTTGGCACCATAAAATGCCTTGCTGACACTCCCAACCTGACTGTTAATACCTCACATGGGGTCTCCTTATCCTCTGTGTCCCATTGGTGTCATTCTGGACAACTCCTTGGACTTTTCTATATTTTTGCAAAACTGTTTTTATTGAAGAAAAGGTATGAGGTTCTCATTTACCCAGTGGGAATGTTGTCTCCTGGAATCCTGTGCTCATCAGAGCTACAGGAGTGTGGGGGGGGGGGGCACCTGAGGGACTCTTTTGTAGTGGCATCCATATTGGAAAATGTAATGTAGGGGTGTTAGCCAATGGAGTTTATGTTGGATCCCTGAGGCTTGATGGTACGCTCAAAGCAATGGAAGGGCCCACCCCCTCAGCCGATGTGGGGCTGTCTGCTTCTGCAGACCAACCCTGGGTTTGTTCCCCTCCCACAGGAAAGTTGTTAAGAGCTTCTCAAGTATTTGAAATTTGCCTGTGGGATAGGGATGGATAAGCTGTTAAGGCAGAACAAAATTTCTGTGAAGACCATCATCTTATAGGCATCTATTTTATGCTAAAGATTAGACAAAGTTTTTTCCATCCACAGAAGTTGGCTTCCAAGGCCTAGAGTAGAGAGTTTAAATTGTGGTCTACTAAGGTTTTTTGTTTTTAATTCAATAAGCTTTATTGATTTCCATTGTAACATAAAGTCCCCCTCCCAAAAAAGTGGTAACAATTAGGCAAACAGGGTAGCTCCCTACATAACCACATATTCCAGTTAAATACAGTGGAGTTACTCTGATTAATAGCACTACAGTGATAACAATACAGTGGTAAATTATGAGACATATAAGACAGAGGTACACACACTCCCACTTTCCCCATCCCATTCCCACCTTCACTTTCATTTCCTCCTTAACCCCCCAGAGCCAAGTGTTGCTCCTCGGTCATTCAGTTGGGACATTGGAAGAAAAAGGGTCTGTAGAATAATTATTTAGGGCTTCCATATGGTAAGCAGGGCATGTAATGATCCCCAGCTATTCTGGTATGATAGGTGCCTATTGCGCATTAGGCAAATATGCTTCTCCAATTGGAGTGCCAGCAGAGCCTCCTTATGCCATTCCAGGACCGATGGGGATGTAGTATCCTTCCAGTGTCTCATTATGATAAGTTTTGCTGTAGCAGCAATCAAGGCCACATGACCTTTCCTGACCTTGGGAGTACCCTGGGGAAAATAATTCAATAAGCAAACTTCTGGGGTAAATAAAAGGTCAGTTCCCAAGATTGGGTCTAAAGATTGCCTGATTGCTTGCCAAAGTACTTGCACTTTTGGGCATGTCCACAGCATTTGGAACAAGGTACCCAGACCATCTCCGCATCTTGTGCAAACCGAAGAGGGCAGTCTCCCCAATTTGTGAAGTTTCGCTGGAATAAAATATAGGTTGTGCATGATGTTAAATTGAATGAGGCGTAGTCTATCTTGTTTAATAAATTTATAGGAATTGAACCATAATTTCTTCCAGAGGTCTATATCATTACTAGAGATGCAGCAAATTTAAAATCCTCAGGCGAAGTGAACGTGAAGTGGCCACTTCGCGTTAGTGCAATGCTACGCGAATTGGCCATTGAGTGCTCACTTCGCCTTGTAATTATGACTTGACTTCACATTGTTATTCTGCCTTAACACGAAGTAACACGGAATGACAACAATAGGCACTTTAGGCAGCCCCCCACACATATCACATGGCTGACAGTACTGTAAGTCACATGCTTTAGCCAAGCAGGAAGGAAGTGAGTCATACCAGCAGATACTTTCATTTTCTCCTTTGCAGAGGTAGGAGGAAGGATAGTGTAGGACAGGAGTGTTTATGTGTTGCTTTCTTAAACTTCATAAAAACCAACAGCTTTTTTAAAAGCTAATTCTTTAGTTCTTGTTGTACTGTTTTGTGAGTTCTTTTTTTGTGACTGATTTATTTGTTTTATAAGTTTTGTTTTGTGTGTGTGTGTGTGTGTGTCTGTGTGTGTGTGTGTGTGTGTGTGTGAGAGACTGTCTGTGACTGTGTGTGAAGTAGGTCGTCATCATCGCGTGACGTGTCAGAGTGGAGAGGGAAGGAGAGTTTTGTTGGGTTATGGACCAGGGACAGTCTGTGGCCTGTGGTGGCCAGAGGGAAGTGCGGACACGTGGGGGTCAGCATGGGCAGGTGTTGCTGGACCGCGCCCGATTATTTGGTCCTGCCCCCCCCTCCGGAAGCAGCAGCACCACCAGTGCCACCGCCACATCCAGCAAGTCCGCCACCATCACCACCACCACCAGTACCAGCTGCAGGAGCTCCAGCAGCACAACCTCCCACTCCAAAGCAACAGGTGGAGCCCCCCCCAGGTGCGTGACAGTGCTGCCGGTAATATATCTGCCCCTGTTGTGCCTGGTCCCTCCCGCAGCTCAATAGTATGGCAGTTTTTCAACTGTGTTGGGGGGACAGGAGCATTGTGGTGTGCAGGTGTGCTGTGGCCCCTGGGGGACACATCTGGAGACTGGGGGCCAGAGGACACACATGCTTAACCACCACAAGGTGGAGTGGCAGGCTGCCACAGAACGGGCTAGGCCTCCACCTGCTGGCCCTTCTGTGGCAGTGGCAGCGGGTGCTGCTGCTGTGCATTGGCAGAGCAGGAAGAGGGTCACAGCAACAGCTGCTGCTCCACCACTAACCCCACCACTGCCACCAGCACCACCCTCACCACCACCACTACCTGGCTTTCCTCCCGCAGCAGTGGACCCCACCACAATGCCTGCAACACAGTCAGAAATAGCACTGCTGTGGGCTGCGATGGAGGAAAGCAATCAGAGGATGGGTGCTGTCCAGCAGCAGATGGAGCGGATCGAGCAAGAGCAGCTGCAAATAGTGTCGATGCTTCATCTGCTGCTGGAACATCATGGGATCGAGTATTAGGTTTTGTTTTCTGCTCACCTCCCCCCCTCCCACTGCTGTACTGTTTTGTGTTTTGTTTGTTTAATACCAGACAGAGGGAAGGCCACAGCATTAGTTTAAAGGGAAGCAGTCAGCAACAGGAGTGCCTGCATCCTGCCCCTGCAAGGCTTACCCTCCGGTTAAGCCTTTTAAGTATGTTGCGGCATTTTTCTCACTTGGCAATATACTTTATTGTACTAAAGAAACATTAGCGACCAGGAAGTATGGCAGATGCTATGGGGGCTGCATTATGTGTAAAGGTGCAATGGCGATGCACCATACGCTTCAATACAAAAGTATTTGAAGAACATGGTGCATCTCCGCTGCACTTTTCCTTTACCCATAATGGGGCCCCCATAGCGTCTGCCATCATTCTGGGTCACTGACCTTTCTTTATTAAAATAAAGTATGTTGTGGCACGAGAAAAATGCTGCAACATACTTAAAAGGCTTAACTGGAGAGTAAGCCTTGCACTATGCAGGATGCAGGAGCTCCTGTTGCTGACTGCTTCCCTTTAAATATATACATGCACATACAGTCATACATGCTCCTTATATGGGTGCCTTACCTCCAGGGGTAATCTTTCTTGCTCCACATGTCCTTACATTCCATAGTGCAATACTTTTCTGGCAAAAACACTCATAATTTCGGTAAACTGGGTCCTGGAGAACTTCCTATTCTGAAGAGCCACCCAAGTTCCCCCACCATGCTCAGCAATGTTATGATGTGATGCCAGGCAGAGTATGTGGGCATGCTTTATTATAGTGAATGGCCGGCAGCTTTCTGAATGTTTCTTTATGTTATAATGGTCAGTTTGTGGTGAAACGTGGACACATTTCCACTATCAAGGCTCTTGTTAGTTGAAACGTGCCCACATTTCACCACAACATTGCTGAGCACGGGGGCAGAACTTGGGCGGCTCTTCAGAATGGGAAGTCCTCCGGGAACCGGTTTACTGAAATTACGAACGTTTTGGCCAGAAAAGTATTGCACTATTTAAGGACATGTGGAGCAAAAAAGATTCCCCTGGAGGTTAGGCACCAATATATTGGGTGCAATACCATCCATAACTATGTAACTTGGTGAATCTCTTTAAAGCAGCAGTGCAACAATCTGTTGAAAATTTTGACCTATACTTTTTTATGCTATTTTACATTGCCACTTTACTTAAATCCTGACTTTTATGATACTATTCTTTCCAGTATTTGAGTCTGCTTTAGTACTTTTTTTCATGTCTGAGACAATAAAAGGAGCACTCCTTTTAATATAGTGCAGACCAGGTCTTCGTCAGTATTTTGCGCTGTTTTTCCTCCATCAGTTGTTATATATTACTTCTGTTGTCAAATTAACGATTATGCTGCAGGCAGTGTTTTATGATCTCACAGAACAACAGTTGTTCAAAAACAGCTGCAAATAGTGATAAGAACCTGGTCAGAACAATATTAAATGGTGTGCTCCTTTTTTATTTTCAGACATGAGAAAAAGTAGTAAAGCAGACACAAATTGTGAAAAGAAGGGTATCACACAAGTCATGAAGTAACTAGTGTCCGGCAACAACGTCAATGTAAAATAGCATAAAAAAGTATAGGTCAAATTGTCAGCACATTGTTGCAATGCTGCTTTAATTTATAATTTAAGTATGACATTATGTGCTCACAATCACAACACACAAAATGCATCTGTCTTCTGTCCAGAAAATTGATAAGTGCTAAGGAAGTGAAATGGGATCGTCACACCAGATGCAAAGTCCCCCAGAATTTATTGCGCAGTCACTCATGTGCTCAATGGTCACACAGAGTCCCCAGATTTTTTCTGCATGCCCAAAATGCATCCGCCTAATGTGCAGAAAATTGACAAGTGGTAACACAGTGAAATGGGATTGTTTCAGCACATCCAAAGTCCCCCAGAATTAATGGCTCACTCAGTCATGCATGCAGTGGTGGCACAGAGTCCCAGATTTTTTCTGCATGCCCAAAATGCAGCCTCCTTGTGTGCAGAAAATTGACAAGTGGTAACACAGTGAAATGGGAGTGTTTCGGCACATACAAAGTCCCCCAGAATTAATGGTGCACTCAGTCATGCGTGCAGTGGTGGCAGAAAGTGCCCAGTTTTTTTCTGCATGCCCAAAATGCATCCACCTTGTGTCCAGAAAATTGACAAGTGGTAACAAAGTGAAATGGGATTGCTTCAGCACATAAAAAGTCCCCCAGAATTAATGGCACAATCAGTCATGCGTGCAGTGGTGGCACAGAGTCCTCAGATTTTTTCTGCATGCCTAAAATGCATCCACCTTGTGTTCAGAAAATTGACAAGTGCTAAGGAAGTGAAATGGGATTGTCACGCCACATGCAAAGTCCCCCAGAATTTATTGCGCAGTCACTCGTGCGCGCAGTGCCCCAGAATAAAATGATGACTGTGAGTGAACTGTTGCTGGTCCAATGTGTGCTGTGATTCAAGCAAATGAATTGTGATCATCTCAACTGGATGGAAGGGTGCCCTTTGTTTGTACACTAATAGTAGCCTTGGTGAGTTGATATATATATATATATATATATATATATATATATTTCTGTATTTTGTAGGTGAGGAGGGTTGACATAGACATGTACTCATGGTATTGTTCTGTATCACAGGTCATGGATATTGTTGGTGTGCACATTCCAGTGCTCAATGAGAACTTTTTTCGTAGAAATTTGCAGTGGATAATTCTCAAGCACATGAAGGTAAGTATTTTTTTTTTGGGTGGGCAGAAGCATGTTTTCAGGCATGTCTGTAATGGTTTCTTATTTTGCTACTTCTTCACAGATTTCATCTGCATCCTTCTCGAGTCTGGTTGTTAATGATAGTCATGGTCATCTAATGAAATGACTTCTGCATGTTGCATGTGCGCCCCAGCCCGGGTTGGGGGGCTGATGTTGAAGAACTTGTTTGGATAAGGCCACTTTGTCAGAACAACAAAGCATCTGGAAGTTTCCTAAAACAAGCATTTGTCAATGCCAAATGTTTGCTTGCTGGCATTGGCATTGGTAGTGTAGAAGTTACAGAGCTGCATAATAGGAATGGCAGTGAAGAATTGAACTGAAGCCAACCCCACCACCACCCTGCAGAGAGTGACAGGCATTGGGTTGTGCCTTTGGGTCATCAGGCATAACGGCTATGCCATTTCACCACATCCTACCCTGCAGGCATTGACAAGTGTCACGGTGTGTCTTGGGGTCTTTGGCCCTTATGCGCACCCCATTCCATCAGGAAATACGGTGAGATGGGTGCGGTATAGGAGAATGGGGTGAATTTTGGGGCCGAAGAGTCCAAGGCATACCTCGATGCCTCTCACTGGTTGTAGGGTGTATAATGGTATGAGCATTACAGGCAAGAATTCCAAGTCACACCCCTGATGCCTGTCATTCTCTACAGGGTGGGGCGTTATGGTTGGATTCCCTAACACCTCAGGCATTCGTTGGTATCTTTACTCCAAATTTTCAACATTTTTTTTGTGACCCTCACCTCATGAACAGTGGCAATATCAGTTTGTTAACTGAAAGCTGCTTATGCACAGCGACTACGGCATTTAGCACCACTGGTGCAAAAACACATTCCGAACAAGATGTGAAAAGTGACAGCTGTACTGTTCATGGGGAGGTGTAAAAAATGGCAATGTTGCAAATCTGCAGTAAAAATATTAAAAAAACTGGTGAAGTCACGAGTGTGCATAGAAACTGTGCAATGCACACCTGTAATATAATTAGTTTGGGAATTTTTTACAGCAGATTGTCAACACAGGCATTTTGGGACCTCCGATCATGAACAGTGTCACTGTGATTTTCTTTATCTGTCCTGAACAATGATTCCCACAGCGACCATGCATCTCTGCGCTGAAAGTATGAAAACACATTTCAGCCATGTTGTGAAAAATGACAGCTGTACTGTTCATAAGGAAGTATGGAAAAATGCCACTGGTGAAAATCTGGACTGAAAATATTACGAAGTCATGAACTTACAAGGGTGCGTGGAAACTGCGCAATGCTCACTCGGAACACAGTCATTTTATGGACTTTTGTCACCAAATTTCAACATAGCCATTTTAAGACCTCTGCTCATGAACAGTGTAACTGTGATTTTCTTAATCTGTCCCAAACATTGCTTAGACACCGACTGCACTTCATTGTGCTACATGTGCGAAACACATTTTGGGTGACATGTGAAAAATGGCAGCTGTGCTGTTCATAAGGAAGTGTAATAAAATGGCAATGTTGAAAATCTAGAGTGAAAATATTAAAAATTTGTGAACTTACGAGCGTGCGTAGGAACTGCACAACGCATGCTCGTGAAACAGTCATTTTTAGGAATTTTTCCACCAAATTTTCAACATAGGCTTTTTCAGAGCCCACCTTATGAACAGTGGCAGTTTCGTTTCATTACTCAGTCCTGAAAGGTGATTTCACTCAGTGACTGCGAAATCACCCTTCGGGCCCGATTAACACCATGACAGTGAGAGCATTCATGAGAAGGGGACCCAAAAACCCCATGTTGAAAATTTGGTGCAAAAATTCCAAAAAATGCCTGATATGCAGCAAAGTTGAAAAACCGTATCTATCCCATTATACAGCTTACCGGCATTTCCTCAGTTCGCGGTCGGCTTTGAAGAGTGCAGACGTGTTCCTGATTCACCGAAGATCGTCGTGCTGGAGTCTGGAGGTAAGTATGTGGTGGGGGGTGTGGGGAGGCAGGGTACGCAGTGGTTGGGCACAGGTGGGGGCAGAGACAGCGAGGGACCGTTTTTGTGTTTCAGGGTTTTTTTTTTTAAAAATGACGACGATGCAGGACGTTTGCCACACTGGGGTGGGCTCCCAACATGGCACAAGGATGGCTGTTGGGGAGGCGTGGAGTCGACGGGGGATTGGGCACCCCCATTGGCAATAGTATCTGTTGCCATGCTGGGGTGGGCTCCCAGCGTGGCACCCTGTACTCGCTTGGGGGGGGAACAGTGGAGCTGAAGAGGGATTGGACACCCCCATCGGCTATACGAATTGTAGCCATGCTGGGTTGGGCACCCAGCGTGGCATGTGGGACTCTGTTTGGGAGGGAGCGCAGCACAGCCAATGGGAGATTGGACACCCCAGTCGGCTATACAGTGTGTGCATGGAGGGGCGAGCATGCAGTATGCATGCATATGTGTGTGTGTGTGTAGGGGGAGTGTGCATGAGCAGGCGATATCTTATCGCTGCTCACTGAAGTGTAGCTCCCCCTTTCAATTGTACTCCACTGCATTTTTGACTGCTGTCATAGACAGCTCCAGCAGCCATTGGAGAACTGCGCCTGCTACTGCAAACACACTGACTGAATTGGAAGAGGGCTAGCACACCTCCAAAAACTCGGATGATGGCACTATGTTTCTTGCACATGCGTGCAAGCAAACATAAAAAGAAATGAATGACTTCTTACAACTTAATTGTTATGTGTCCCTCCCTGGTTCTCAAATCTCAATCCCTAAAGTCAAGTTACATTTTAAACCCACATCTTGTAAACTAACACAACCTGTGTGCAATATTTGCTGCAGTCTTTACAAAACAATGAAATGGATGAAATAAAATCTTCATACTTACCAGAATGGATTTCACATGGATATTACATCGCTTCCTCTCTGAACGGTACAGCTACAGTACCATTCCCAATGAGTTTTAGTGATGGAGCCTTGTTTTGTTACCCTGTAAAAGAAACAAAAGAAGTGTACTGCATGTGTTTTACCATTGCAGCTCTGAAAAGCTATAGAAAGCAAAACATACAACTAGAGGAAGTGAAGCAGCTTAACAAAACATGAGTACACATACTCACTTTATGGTTTAAATGTTAAGAAGCTTTGTGTCTCTGGCTGATGGATGCGGTGGTCCGGGCAGACTCATGGTGGCAGTGGTGGCAGTGGCTAACATCAGTGCCAGTGGTGGTATGGTCCGGGGGTCAGACAGACTCATGGTGGCAGTGGCTAACATCAGTCCCAGTGGTGGTGGTGGTTCGGGGTCAGACAGACTCATGGTGGCAATGGATAACATCAGTCCCAGTGGTGGTGGTCCGGGGGGCACACCGCCTTTTAAAAACTTCAGTTAAAACCTGCCAACATTAACCACATCATCATCCTCATAAAGAAAGCTGCCCTCACAGTCATCAGTGTCTGAAGTTTGACCTCTGAGGAATTCTTTCTCCATTGTGTCATTATCTACATCAGTGGCGGGCCGTTTCATGCAGCCACTGCCAGTGCCACCAGGATGCTCCATTTGCACATCAGCAAGACCATCATGACTAAGCCGGGCTACGAATACCGAGGTTGCAGTCTCTGCTGGTATGTGCCTCTCATTCATTTTAATGAATGTTAGCAAACTAACATTTGCAGGAGACAGGTTTGTCCAATGATCCTTGACTATTGCACCTGATTAGCTGAATACCCTCTCAACACTTACACTGGAGGGTGGGCATGTGAGGTACTTCAGTGCCACTGCAGTCAGCTCTGGCCATTCACTGACCTTTCCACTCCAGTACAAAAGAGGATCTTCAGTTATTGTCAGATGCCTGTTTTCAGACAAATATGGCTCAACCATTCTCTGTGCTGCACTACAGTCGTGGCCAAAAATATTGGCGACCTTGCACTTTTTCAAATAACTCACAATTTCCTCTAAACATAAGTTGAAATTAACAACAGTACAGTATTTGGTCTCCACAATTCTTTATTTCTCTGTTAATATTACAGAACCTTTGCTTTTGATTCAGAATTTAATATATCCTTTTAAATCAGAAAATGAAAAGAAATGGCATTGACAAAATTATTGACACCCTAGACTTAATATTTGGTAGCACAGCCTTTGGTCAAAATAACTTCAATCAACCACTTCCTATAGTCATGAATGAGCTTCCTGCACCTCTCTACTGGCAGTTTGGCCCACTCTTCTTGTGCAAACTGCTCCAGTTCTCCCAGATTTGAAGGGTGCCATCTCCCAACTACTGTTTTCAGATCTCTCCACAGATTTAGATCTGGACTTATTGCTGGCCACTTCAGAACAGTCCAGCGTCTTGTCCTGAACCATTCCTGGGTGCTTTTTGAAGTGTGTTTGGGGTCATTGTTCTGCTGGAAGACCCATGACCTTCGACGGAGACCCAGCTTTCTGACACTGGGTTCAACATTGTGCTCCAAAATGGCCTGGTAATCTCCAGATTTCATGATGCCATGCACACGTTCAAGGCACCCAGTGCCAGAGGCAGCATAGCAACCCCAAAACATCACTGAACCTCCTCCATGTTTGACTGTAGGGAAAGTGTTCTTTTCTTTGAAGGCTACATTTTGTTTTCTGTAAACATAGACATGATGTGCTTTACCAAAAAGCTCTAATTTGGTCTCATCTGTCCACAGGACATTCTCCCAGAAGGATTTTGGCTTGTTCAGGTGTGTTTTGGCAAACCCCAGTCAGGCTTTCTTATGTCTCCCAGCAGTGGGGTCCTCCTGGGCCTCCTACCATATAACTCCCTTTCATTGAGTTGGCGATGGATGGTGCGAGTCGAAACTGTGGTACCTCATGTCTGAAGGTCAGCTTGAATCTGTTTGGCAGTTGATCAAGGTGCTTTCTCCACCATTCGAACAATCCTGCGCTGCAATCTTCGATCAAGTTTTCTCTTGCGGCCACGTCCAGGGAGGTTGGCTACAATGCCATGGGCCTTAAACATCCTGATAACATTACGTACGGTGGAAACAGGAACACCAAGGTCTCTGGAGATTGATTTGTAGCCTTGAGATTGTCCATGCTTGGTTACAGTCTTCTGTCTGACCTCCTCAGACAATTCTCTGGCTGTCTTTTTTTTCTCCATGCTCATTGCGGTACACACAGTGACACAAAACAGGAGAATGAGTCCTTTTCTCTATTCAAACTGGTTGAATGAGTGATTTTTATATTGCAGGCACCTGCAACTCACCACAGGTGAGTTCAATTCCAAAGTGAAGGAGAATCACCTGCTTGAAATCTAATTATTTCTAACTACTTCTAAAAGGTGCCAATAATTTTGTCCGGGCCATTTAAGGATTTCTGTGTGGAATAAGCTAAGACTTAGTCAATTTTTCTGATTTTTTGTGTTTTATTCCACTGCAAACCAAAGAAATACATATGTGGATACAAAATATTTTTTAATTTCAACAATTTTCTGGAAGGAATGGTGCATTATTAGAAAAAACTGCAAGGGCGCCAAAATTTTTGGCCATGACTGTAAGTCCAATTGTTGATGCATCATTCTGTTCTCCTGAATCATTTATTTCACAAATACCCACTTGGGAAAAAGCCTCCCAAAGCAGGTTGATGCCAGCCACTTTGGATGACAGACCACCTGGAACTGCAGTCCCCTTCCCCTTGCAGGATATGCTTGATGGTCCTCCAGGTACGCCATCAGCCGGATTATGCTGCTGAGGTTAGCTGACCTTGGCATGTGACTTCTGTGCCCCATGAACCAAGCACCCGAGTTGACCACTGATATTTTTTACCTATTCAGGCACTCCCTCCAGTACTGCTGCAATTCCACGTTTGCATCATGGGTCCAGCATTGTTGCTATGGCAAAGTTGTCACTAAGCTGAATGCTCACAAGGTGACGATTCTGGTTGAATACTGTCAGCATGTGTTGCAGCAACATACTGCTACCACCGTCTCCGGCAACATCAAGGGTATGCTGTACATTCACCAATGTCTGCCTCAGCACCCACAGCAGTGGAATTGATTGGCTAATGGAGGCAGACTCACCACTCACCGCCTGTGTGGCATGTTCAAAAGGCCACAAAATTGTTTTTTCAGAGTCCGTGAGGCACCACTGTTCAGTCATCATAGACATGGAGGCCCCGGAACTGTCACGGCTAGTGTGCATAACAAGATATTCTGAGATGGCTTTGTATTGTTCATACAACCTCTCTGCCATGTATAAAGTGGAGTTCCATTGAGTGACAACTTCCAGCTTCAAGCGGTGCTGAGGCAGGCTGTTTTGTATCTGCAACTGCCGCGGTTGGTCACGGGCCTTTCCAGATCTTGAAAAACAAGAGCAGATATGTCGTGCAATGGTCAGCATTTGCTTTTTATCAGGGTGCTGCAGAAACTCCTGAACAACAAGATTTAAACAGTGGGCCATGCATGGAACATGAAAAAAAAAACACCTTTCATGATGCATTTCGCCACATTTGACCCATTGTCACTTGTTATGAACTCAGCTCTCAGGGACAGAGGTTTTAGTCATCTGTCAATTTCAGTCAGTACCATGTCCAACATGTTCTCACCAGTGTGTGAACAGGTCACACTGTGCATAGCAATTGTTGCATGCTGTCAAGTTCCTGGAAGATTGCTACCGCGATAATCCACCTTACTGCACTGATTATTCACACTACCAACATCACAAACAACCACCAGCCCCTGCGCCCAGTGTGCAGTTATACCCAAATATGAACTCCCCGCTGTTTTGCCACTTGTCCACATATCCATACTTAGATGGATGAATGGAGAGGAGGAATGTTGAAGGGCATGTCTTACTGAGTTGGACACCGTGCAGAACAACTCGGGGACAGCTCGGGTAGAAAAGTATGTCCTGGATGGGACTTTCCATTTTGGACAGGCACATGCAGCAAACTGCCAGAACTCAGAATTCTCCACAAAGGAGAAGGGAAAAAGATCAATTTCCAGCATTTCCCCTACAGCAGCATTGAGTTCATGTGACACTGTATGGTTCGGGGCGTACTTCAGCTTATGCGCAAAAACATTCTGGAACGTGGACTGACTTAAACGTTTTACATGGGGTGTGTTGATCACAAATGGTTATGCTCTGTGATGAATGGCATTGGCAGGGCATGGAGTGTGGAGATTTGATGAAGGCAGTTGCACAGGTGATGATGACAAACCCAGAAATGCTGTTATTTTGCCAGATTTGCCAACCAGGGTTGATGTACCACTTCCACTAGACATACTTCATTCACCACCACCACCACCACCACCACCACAAAAACTGCTACTCTCACCAGCACTGGACAACATTTCAAAGTCATTATCGTCCTCCACCTCATCATGCCTGTAGTAATCCTCTGCTCTTGTTACTGCACTACTGCACGCGTTTAATTTCCTACTGGGCTTAACAGTCATGGAAGGGGATAACACGCTGACTATGGTTGCCGGTGACACGGGTGAATGCCCCACTGTGGTATTAGCTGTCAGCTTGTGTTGGATCCACAGTACCAAGCACCTATTCTTAAGATGCATATGCTGTTTTCCTGTGCCCAGATGGCTCCCCTTCTTACCTTGACTCACGCGCACATGGTAAACCTGGCAGATTGCAACTGAATCATCATTTGCATCTTGAACAAAAAAATCCGAAACTAGGGATTGTGGTGCTCTGCTTTTAATATATCCATGATGTTGCTTATTTCAGTCCATTATTTTAAGCACTGAAGTGGGGGGGCACATGATGTTTCGGGCACTGCACACCTGGACTGCAACTGACCACCACGACTACCTATCGTATTGATTACTCTGCCATCATCATCATCAACTAAAACCAGTAGAGCATAAGTTTTTTTTGGGGGGGTTCCTGCAAACAGACTCAGACACAGCCAGTATTATTTCTTTTTCTCCGGTTCCCAACGGGGTCAATTACATCATCATCATATTCATCAACATCACACACATCCACATCTTCTGCTTGGATGCTAGCATGTGGACTGCATGTTGCAACAACAACAACATCATCATCATCATATTCATCATCAGTATCTACACCACCATCACCTGATATTTTTTCACCACACTGTGAATCACTGCATGGAAAATGTGTGACGTTAAGTGCCACGGTGGACGGAATATCACATTGTATGCTATCGTTGACATGATCATCAGAATCCTCAGGTTCAGTTACTGGGATGTTACTGAGAAGTATGACATCATCTATGCTGCCACTCACTTGCACTGCTTCACACTCAATATTTTTGGATACGGTACACTGGTCGGAATTAGAATTTGATGCAACAATACTAATACTACCTCCACAACCATTAACACCAGTAACACTAACACCACCGGCTGGGAAAACATCATCTCCTCCAACTATGAGTGAAGCTACTGATTGGGCCGTAAAAAACATTGCTGGAGAAATACCTTTCCCCACATCAGCAATGCACTTCTACATCTGCATACTACTACCATGCCCACAGACCATCTTACTGCCAGCATTGCCGTTGCGAGAAACAGCTTTGCTTCCACGTCTCTTTGCAGGCATTTTGGGGTATCAGCCACAAATATTATAACCAAATTCAGATTTTGATACGTTCACTCTCTGATTGGATGGACGCTGGATGTGAAGCCAAATAAACAACTGTGGCTTCAGCAACAGATAAGAGACTACTCTGAGACTGTCATGGAATTAAAACAACTTCAGTAACCAGTGGTGCTAATGAGGTCACAAAAACAATCCAATCTGGTAAAAAATACCTTTTGAACGTGGGGGTGGGGGGGCACTGAATGCAGACAGTGCTGATTTTTACAGCACTACAAGCAGCAAAACTAAGAACAGATACCACGATCGCAGTACAAAATCAGGCAACCGCAGTGGATAACAGATTCACACTGCTGCACTTGCAATTACATTAGTCTGTGGCACAATAAAGGTGTATTATTCGATGCATGCAACACTGCACACACACTCACACACTGAACAGTTTGTGTACAATGCTGAACGAGGAATGCATTGCAAATGCAAAAGTTCAGTACTATGCCATGTTATGTATTGTAAATTTGTAATGTAAATAACCTGAACTTATGAACTGCTGCACCACATCCACACAACAAACAGCAAGAATATTTCTACTTTTACTGACAATATTACTGTGTGTACATTAACACAGTCAGTTATATAACAAAAATCTAGCAAAAAAACAAAGAAATCACTAGTTCTCCAACTTATATCTAACTACACCACAGATACACCCCTCCCCCAAAGCACACTTTCACTGTCTTTCACCACACACACTCAGTGTTGTAAATTAACATTCAAAATCCACACAAAAACAAAAATGCTCAATGATATGAACACAGGAGGGTTTCCTACAATCGATGAACTAAAGTTAGATCCCCCCCAAAAAAAGCAAAAATGCTTTTTGAACAGCTTTTACAAGATTCCTATCACAGACAGCTATTACAGCACACTGTCTCCTACTCCTTCCTACTCATACTACCCCGAACTGAATCTGTGCAGATCAATATAGAGCCCATGTGACCTGAAATCCCATGAATCACTGCAAAATTCACCTTTGGAGTTCAAAAACAAGGTGAAGTGAGACGAAAAGTGCACTGCCTGCAATACACTTCGCCTTAAATTTGGCAGACTAGTGGCCTAGGGAGGTGGAGTAACGTGAAGTCATTGCTTCCAAAGGACTTTGCGTTCCTCATTATAATGCGAAGTACTCCACTTTGTGTTGTGGAGCACTCCGCGAATCCACCTTTGCTCCACGAACCGCTTTGTGGAGTGGATTGAGCCCACTTAGCCCACCACTAATCATTACCCAAGGGTATTTCCTGAGACCAATAATAGCAAACTCCCTAAGGCAAATTAAGATGTAGGGATTGTAGATTTTTATATACTATGGAGATCACATGAGGCTGCCTGGCCAGTTGCAAAATAACAGATATTTCAACTGTAACAGGCAGAGGATTCTGGGTTCTTCCAATATGGGAGACAATTGCCTCTTTGAGCTGTCTATATTTAAAGATATTTCTATCCTGCACATTAAATCTGATTTGAAATGTGGGGAAAGAAATGATTTCCCCTCCAGAGTACAAATCTGAGGCTTTCTTCCCAACAAGGATGGGCCAGTAGGACACTGGAATAGGTTTGTGCCCAATTTTAAAGAGGGGATTGCCCAGCACTGGTTGTTCTAAAGAGGTGTGCCAGTTAAGGGAAAAATGCACTTGCTATTGATGTAATGCTTTAATAGACCACCCTAATGGGGTACACTGTAGGGATTTGGGAATTGCACTGGGGGGTGTATAATAAAGAGGAGAGGGTACATTTGTATTTGGCTGCCAAATACTTCTCTATTTCCAACCACATTGGTATATAATCTTGCAAACTGATGACTTGCATCTCCTGCGCCCAGTGCGCTAGCCTGCTAAGATGGTGGGCACAGTAATAGTGACAGTGGCTCAGTAGGTAGCACACTCGCCTCTGAGGCCGGGAGATCAGCGGGCTGTGGGTTCAGTTCCCACATCTGGCACTTGGGTTAATATCCCAGTACTGACACTGTAGTGCAGCATGAGAGGGCTGCTGCACTTCTGAGGTGCCATCTTTCGGATGAGACGTTAAACCGAGGTCCCATCTGCCTGGATTGGTGGTAGTTCAGGTGGATGTCAAAGATCCCATGGCACTTATTGAAAAGAGTAGGGGAATTTCCCCGGTGTCCTAGCCAAATTTCCCTCATTCACTAAAAATACCATCAACAGCTTAATCTGGTTCAAGGTCAGTTGGCATTCATCTGTATTCCCCCTACCCCGGGTCGTGCCTGAAAATAGGCAGGATTTGTCTAGTGCACTTACCCGGTCAACAAAAGCTAAATAAATAAATAAATAAATGAAAAATAAATAAAAAGAAGAAGGAACAGCAAGACTACCCTGCCCTTTTGGAGCAGTAAGTTTAAAGTAGGACCTTCTGACTCCTTTACCTTGCATTCAGCTTGGACTGCAACTTGATAAACCATTTTTTGGGTAAAAAGCAACCCAGCATACCCATCGGATATAGGAGATGGGGCAACACATTCATCTTCACAGTGTTAATCCTCCCCCAAAGTGACAGAGGGAGAGCTCCCCATCTGTCAAGATCTGTCTTAATTGTAATCAATAAATATGAGAGGTTGACTTTTATCATGGAAGTGATGTCGCTCGTCACTTGGATTCCTAAATATAAGAGAGAGTTTGGTTCCCATGAAAGTGCAAGCTCAGCCACCTCTCCCCAGGAAACTCTGTTATTCAGTGGAAAAACATTGGTTTTGGAGAGATTGAGCTTGTAGTGAGAGACCGTGGAGAAGACTTCAATCTGCTCCAAAAGGACTGAAATGTACTCCCATGGGTCCTCTAAATGCAATAATAAATCATCTGCATACGCTGAAAAGGTGTATCATTTTTCCCCTACCTGAATCCCCCAGAGCCTCGGGGAGGTAACCAGCTTCCTAATCAGGGGTTCCAGATAGATATTAAATAAGAGGGTGGAGGGGGGACAACCTTGTCTGGTACCCCGGCAGAGCCAAAAGGATTCAGAGAAAATACTATTACATCGGATTTGGGTTGAGGAAGAGGAGTATAGTAACCTGACCCATTTAAGGAAGCCATCAGGGAGACCAAAGTGGGACATGGTAGTGAAGAGAAAGTCCCATGAAACCCTGTCAAAGGCCTTCTCGGCATCCAGGTACACAGGAGCCATCGGTAGTTCTGAGTCCCTGGACACTGAGAGGAGATGCAGTAGTTTATGCATGTGGTCTCCCTAGTACCTTCCTGTCATGAAATCAATTTACTCCCTGCCAATTATGGTGGGCATAATAGGACCTAACCTGTTAGCCAATATTTTGGCAAGGAGTTTAACATCAGTGTTGATCAATGAGATGGGCCGGTAGCTCTCTGGGTATTGTGGGTCCTTACCTTTTTAGGAATGAGAGTTATTATAGCCCCAAGAAAAGTTGACTCGGAGAGACCCTTGTCAAACCAGAAGTTATAAACTTCTGTCAGTAGCAGAGCTAATTCTGATATACAGGCCTTATAGACATTATTGGGTATACCATCAGGCCCTGAGGATTTACCCAGTGGGAGCTGTTCCACAGCACATACCACTTCCCCAACAGTGATGGGACCCCCCCAGTGATGAGGTTTGGGAAAGAGATAAGTTAGGAAGGTATAGCTAGCTAAGGTATTCAAGTATATCTGCTTTAAGTGAGCGTTTGACCAGGTCCTCTGAGTAAAGATTCTGATAATATTGTCTTAAAATCTCTGCTATAGCTCTAGGAGCTGTAACCACTGGAATATCTTTGTCTGGTTTAATACCCGGGATAAATAGAGATGCCTCGGCTTGTCTCAACCTCATGGCCAGTAGCTTACTAGCTCCTTCCCCTGATTCTAGATAATGAAGCTTTGTACATTTCGGTGAGAGCTCAGCTTTCTGAGACATGAAATTGAAATAGTGCTCCTGAAAGCCATGCAGCTTGACCCAATCCTTATCTGGGGAATGCCAAGAAATTGTGTTTTCCAATTGGCGGATTGAGTGAAGCAGGGAGTTCAGTTGTTGTTTAGACTTCTGGTATTTTGTAGATGCTAGTCGGATGCATTCCGCTCTTAAGGAGCATTTTAGAGCCACCCAAACCATATCTGTTCTACTTACTGAATCTTTGTTAATCTCTATGAAATTGGAAACAAACTCTTTGATCTGCTGTAATGAGCTAGGCCTCCGTAGCAGCTGAGTATTTAGCCTCCACAGGGTGTCTTTCTTAACTCTGGGTCCTATAAGGAGAAGGAGGGATACTGGCTAGTGGTCAGAAATTACTCTAGCATGTATATTGGAGATGATGATGTCTGGGATGGCAAAAGTGCTCATAAGGAGGAAGTCAGTTCTAGAGAATGTTTTGTGTGGGGGAGAAAAGAAAGTATATTGACGATCTTCAGAGTTCAGAACTCATCAAACATCAATGAAATCAGCTCCTTCCATGAGCTCATGTAGAGCCCTTTGCGCAGGGAACAAACCCCGTCTCCGGGAGTCGTATCTATCTATGTGTGAGTGGGGGTTGATATTCCAGTCGCCCCCGAAAATGGTCAATTTGGGAGGGTTAGTAGCAACCAACTCTATCAACCGTGTAAAGAAATGGGGGGAATCAATGTTTGGGCCTTATGCTGCTCCCAATATAACTTGTTGTGGTTCCAGCAGGCCATAAATTATGACATTTTGGCCATCAGGATCCCATAGTTCCTTTTCCAGTGTAAAGGGAATCTTTTTATCTATTAATATAGCCACTCCTCCACTATTAGTGGCTCTCCCTGACCCATATACCTACCCGACCCACACTCTGCAGAACAAAACAACATCCTCCCATCAGAGATGTGTTTCTTGGAGATAGACAATCCCTGCATTCAAATGTTGTAAATGTCTACTTATAATGTGCCTCTTACAGCGATCTTGGGTGCCCTTCACATTCCAACTTATAAAGTATATGGACCACTCATGATAGGATTTCAACTGTAACAGTGACCTTGATGCCCTCTTTTGGTAAATTTGGTTTACAGACACTTGGCTCCTCCCACCTCCTTACCCATAAAACCCAGTTCAAAGAAAACTTACTCCAAATAAGAATAATCCACAATACCCCCAATCAAATAAATGTTTATCCTTAAAAACACTATTATACTATACCCCAGTTCAATTCAACTGCACTATCTTACATCTCTGGGTGAGTGATGTTATCGCAAGCTTGCATCCCCGAAAGCACCATCCCGCTCCTGCCCTTCCCCTCCCCCGCTGTTGGAAGAAAACACACTGAATATATGTATTAACACAACTGCAAAATATATAACCACATTTCAACGTATAAATGATGGTCTTTAGGGACAATCAACCCATTCAATAAAAAATCTCGGGTGCTATATTACATCGCAGAACTTAGGCTAGGTGGCAGGGGGAATTATATACCATTCTCATCCCATGAATAATTGCAGCACACCCTAAATAAAAGAAGTAGAAAATACAACTGTCCCCACAGGTCCTTAAACTAGTATCTTCCTCTTAAAATGTCAGAGGGGGACTCCTAAAAAAAACGGGCACCATCTTGGACATCTTAATTCAGATATCCCAGCAACAGTCAACATAAATGAAAAGAATCAGCATTTAAGTTCTGGGATCTAACCAAAGTTTAGCAGTCATGTCCAGTATCCAAATGTCATCCTTCCTCAAAGCAATCAGTCATTAGAGTCCTTCTCAGGGCAATAGAAATAGTAGAAAGTACAGTCTATGTGACCAAACGAGCAAGTACTCAGTTCACTTTCCAGTCTCACTGTGAGAAACACCGCACTGGGTTGTTTAAACGTAAGCAATCTTCTCATCTGAATACAGCAACTGGGATCCCCCTCTCATCCAATCTGAAGCCCAGCAATTAGCGCTCACATTCTCGCAGCACCCAAGTTGGATAATCAAATTCACTCGGTAGCCAATACAAAAATAAACACTGCACACTCATCACGGAAATCTCATTTGAATAAATCCGGAAATAGGGTCTTGAGCTCTTTCACAGTTTGCTCCTGCGATTCAAATGAGAGCCATTGCTCTCCGGATTTAACCTGGAGTACTGCAGGGTATCTTATACAGAAGGGTTTCCCTGCAGCTATGAGCTTTGATATGGTCGGGTGCAATTCTTGACGTTTCTGTCGGACAAGCTGTGGGAGATCCTGCGTAATGCGGATTTTGCGGCCCTCCCAGAGAACTTCCTGAAGATCTTTGATTTTGGTGAGTATATGCTGCTTGTTGAGAAAATTTAGCAACTTGAAAATGATGGGACGAAGAGGGGCATCGGGAGGTGGAGGAGGACGGAGGGTCTGATGTGACCGCTCAATAATATGTGTTGTGCCATTCGGGGAAGGTCCAGCTATCTTCTCGCACAATTTCTGTATAAAGAGAATTGGGGTATTGCCTTCTTTCTCTGGCACTCCAATGATCAGGAGGTTATTCCTCCTACTCCTCCCCTCTAGGCCTTCCAGCTTATCTTCAAGCTTCTTCACTCTACGACCCATTTGAGTGGTCTCATGCTCCAGTTTACCCTACTTTTCTCCAGGAAAATAAGCTTGGCCTCTGAGTCCCCGACACGTATAGATAGTGATTGCACCAATGTTTTAATCTGGTAAAGATCTTCCAACATGTCCCATATTTTCACTTGCAGTGGTTGCATTATTTCTAAGAACCTCTCTTCCGAGAGGGCTGAAGTTGAAATTAAAGGGTTGAATGTTCCTGCCGCTTGTTGTTTAGAGCGCTTCGCGGCCTTGTCCTTCTCTGGCATCGGCGGAGGGGAGTTCCGTGGAGGCAGTCTTTTCATAAAAACGTCCATTGTTGCAAGTTTATTTCTTCAGGCACTAGCATCAGCTGTGTTTCCAAAACTTGTAAAAGCAAATTGTAGATGTCTAGCCACTCGAGAAATGGATTAAATACCGAAAAGTAACAGCAAGGGAGCTGAGCTGCGGGTGAGTGCTGCTGTTCTTAAGGCTGCAATCACGTGACCGGTCTACTAAGGTTTTAAGATCAGCAGGTAGAACCATGCCCAGGAAAGAGATTTGTAGAGACCCCAACCAGAGACCCAGATGCTGGATTGGTCCCTCCTGCATGACAATGCTCAAGGAAAAAACTTCCATTTTTCTCCAGTTCACCTTGAGACCAGATAACTGCCTAAAGCAGTTTAGTATGGACAACACTATGGACAAAGAGGTGTCAAGGTTGGAAGCATCCACAAGCAGATCATCAGTATATGCTAAAGTCTTTAGCTGGGTGTCCCCATACTGAATGCCTTCTACATCTGGGGCATATCAGAGTTTGCTTAACATGGCTTCCATAGCTATGAGGAACAGCATGGGGAAGAGGGGACAGGCCTGCCTAGTCTCACTTCCTAAGAGTACTTAAGGGGAGATAAGGTCATTGGTTGGGATATATGTGGAATGTTGGGAGTATAAGATGTGTACCCACATCATGCCGTTTTGACCCATGCCAATAGCCTGCATTGCCTAGCAGAAATAGTCTCACTCCACGAATCAAATGCCTTTTCTGTGTCTACACTCGCCAGGAAGGTGGGGCAGTACACCTAGAGGCTGTCTAGATGATATTAATGGCTGCTGTGAGGTTATCCATGGGCAGACTACCTCCCTGGACTTTTTGTTACATAATCAGACACTTGTTTCCAAATCACACAGAAAGCTTAGTCCCCTCTTTCAACTTGGTGACTGCCTCTCACTGGGAATGTGCAAATGCCAGGTTGAATGTTTCATCCTTCTAGTCATTGACTTTCAGTATGTTGACTACCATGTTGCCACTAAATGCCATTTAATGAATTTGGATACCCTGTTCAATGCCCTCTGTTGATTCATACTTCAAACCCCCACCCATGCACATTGTTGCACACTATATGATTGTCTGGGCTGGCCGTCACTGTCTGGTAGATGTATGCAGCACCTTGCTCTGTTTGGATTTAAATATTGGCTTAACATGTTCCCCAGTTATTTGTGCACCCTCCGTTCCCCTGCTGCTCTGCCTGCACACCATTGTCCCCCATTGGAAACTTGTTTCAGGCAACTGGCCTTCAGTTACAGACTCCCTCAGGTCTGGAACAACCTTACCTTTGGTAACAGTTCTCCTACCAGTACTGCCACTGGTAAACAGCTTCTCAGCAATATGATTGTGTCCTATCGTGATTGCACCTGACTTTTCTTTGCTCTTTATTGCTGTGGACTACCTGCTCATTAATTGCTGAACATACCCGATGATTGTTGTATCGCTGTTTCTTTGCAATTGGGGAGCCGTACAAGATGTTTGCCCATCACACACTATCCTGACCCTGTTTGTCTGACAGTCAACTGCTCGACAAATGTGAAAGCCTGACAGTCAACTGCCTGACACTGAAGTTTTCACACTGTGGAGGTGGCTATATTTTAGTTATGGGGGGCATGGGGGGAACCCCCTCAACATATAATTAATACAAAATCTCCTCTGCGGCATTCACACTTTGACTGCCAGGCACTAGACTGTTGGGCTTTTGCACTTGTTGGGCAGTTGACTGTTGGGCAAATGGAATCAGGTTATTATATGTCAGGCAAACATATGTTGGGATTCTGTAGTAGATCCACATTCTGTTATATTTACCTTATATTCCATATTAAATTGCTATTTTAGTTTACTACAGACTTGATCCCCCTCCACTTTCTTCAGGTCACATCTGTAAGCAAGACTGTTTTCATATCTCTGTATGTCTACCTAGTGAAACACTTTTCAATCATCAATCAATACATACATAAATCAATAAGGCGCTGTATTCTCTGTATCAACCTTGTATAATGTCACGTAGGTTGATACAGAGAAAGTCACAGCTGATAAATTACTTGTGTTGGAAGCCGTTACTCTGTTACACTAACTGAAAACAGCTGTGCCAGTATCTGTCAGCCTTCTTGTGCTCTTTCTCAGTCTTGTTATTTTTATACATGCTCACTTGCTCACTCCTAGTTCTGGCTGCTATCAGAACCTCACAGATATTATAAAAAATAAAATATGGGTAACTGTGTGATTACTCATTTGCTTTATACACTCTCAGTCTGTTTTGCCTTTATAAATCACTGGAGCTTCTGTGTCGTGGTTAATGTGGCAAAGCACAGTTCAGGGGAGCAATACAAATTTGTATCACAGTCAACTATGCATTATTCTACATGTACTGTAGGACCTTAGACAAGTGGCAAACCCTCTGCATGCTCCACTCTGCTTGGGTTCAAAACAGCGTAGAAGCATTACCCCAATGAAAAGAAGATGTTTACACCTGTTTACTAAGGTGATATAGACAAAAGTAGACCATGAGGCACATTGAGACTGCTCACCCATTTCCCGGTAGGGGCTAACTACAGTGTGTCCCAATCAAATCAATCTATCTAATCTAGCTTTGAAGATCTGTTTGTTAGGAGAGTCAATAATGTGTTGAGGTAGGGTGTTCCACAGATCTGCCACCCTCTGCATAAAGAAGAATTTTCATTTGTTAGTTTTGAATTTTGACTTCCTTATCTGTCTGGAGTGCCCCCTGGTGTCCCAAGTGGACCTGAATTCTAGGTCCAGTTTGGACATGAGGGCTTTATCTTGTAAAATATTGAAAGTTAAGAGCAAGTCTCCTCTTGCTTTTCTGTTTTAGGGACATCATACTCATGTTGCATCTCTGCCTGCCTGCCTGTCCTGAGTAAATAACCTGTAGTTGACGGAGGTGGGGATGGGAAAGGCAGTATTTAATGCGATTGGAAACTGGGACTGCCAAAGTAGCATCTCTCATTAAGAATCATGCTGTTTATTTTGAGTTTGTTTTTCTCTTGTGGGCTGCACAGTTAATGCAAGATTAGGTTCTTATGTCTTATCAAACAAGCAGGAGGAGGTGTAAGCATATTATATGCTAAATGGACTTCAGGATTGCTGCCAGCCCTCAGTTATAACTGTTTAGTAAAGCTGAAGAAAAATATTTTAGCACTGTCATTAAAAAGCCAACTGTTAGCAAATGAGGACTTAAAAAATGTTGTTGTATATCATTGTCTTATGTGTCTCTGTGGTCAGATTGGTAGAATGGCAGAATTGTTAATATTTCATTGAGCACTTAGGTCCACCTATACTGTTTATGTCTAATCTGTGAGTACTCAAATGACAGTGTGAGTTGCGCAGAATTATAAAATGGGTCCAAACAATACTGCAACCTGATTCGTTAGTAGTCATGCATTGGGAGACCACTACTAAGTTCTGGTCATCAGGATGCAACACTTAAGACAGATCCCTGTGTCACCTTTCAGAATATTTGTTTCAAATTGTCAAGCAGTACATTGCATTAATGGCCACAGTGGCACATCTATATAGAGGGACTAGTTCACTTAAATGTTTCTAGATCTTTTACTTAGTTACTGATTTAAGAAGCATAATAAGAAATACTAAGGTGCCACAACTACCAGAACCCTGTTGTGTCTTACTGCTTACTCAACATATGATTTGTTCATGCTTTCCCCATTCCTAATGTTTCAGATGCACATAGTTCTGATCACAGGTGAGTGGCAGGTCAGGTATTGCCCGGTCCAATCTGTTGCACCAGAATCAGGTCCAAGGCATCCTGACCTGATTTGTGCGATGATTTAAAAAAATAATAAATTCCTCTTTTTATAATGCCTTCCCTCCAACCCCAGACAGAAAAATACAATCAAATTCAGTTTGCACATCTGTGTGTGGCACCTATTCTTCAAACCCACCAAGTTCATTGGCTACTCTCCCTATGATGCCCCATTCCATGGTGAGGTAACAAACATACAGATGACAGGCCATGGAAGATAATGGCAAGCAACAACCAAACATTCAGTGATACATTGCTGGTGGAGGGGGGGGGGGTGATTCCTGTAAGGGCGCCCAATTACAAAATTATGCTTTTACTTGAGTACTGCTCCCACAGACATGTCATTGAATGTGCCATGCACCTCATTGCTGGCTCTGCTTCTCCTCATGTATGGCAAGCCACATGGTGGGTATTCTGATGCTCCTCCAGGACATTAGGGTAACAGGGCATGGGGAGGGCAGCCACTGGAGTTGGGCATGGGTGGAGGACGGGGCACACACAGCTTGGTCCCTTGAAGATAATTTCTACTTCTTTTTTAAAAGGGAGATTGCAGTGCATGTATGTTGGCCTGGAATGCCTATTTCTGGCTATTAATCTTCTGCTACCCTCATGTAATAGAACATGTTGGGGGTGCAGCTATTAGATATCTATGGACCTCAGCATCAGTTATGGGTGGGAAGATCATGTGACTTGTTAATCACTCAGTCTTGCCAAGATTCTGTTACTTCAGCCCCCTTACCATCACAGGCACAGAAAGAAAAGATGGGGGCACAAAATACGATGTCCCTGAAGACACACAAGAGGCAAGGGGGCAGACAATGGGTTTAGAGTGCTGGGGGAAGGGGTGGCTTTAGAAGGGAAAGGATGGATGAACTTAGTCAACAATTAAGAACACAAGCAAAGGAGTTAGGACAATTTAAACACTGATTCGGCAAGCCAACGCTGTGAATAGCATGCCAAGATCACTCAGCATTGTGGGATCCGCTGATGAAAAGTCAGTGAACCACAAAGCACTGAGAGATCTTGCTATGCTATTCCTTTTATTTATTTTTTTAAACACTCTTTCTGAGTGCAGGCTAGGAGGTGATATACCCTATTTCTGCCCCAGTGCTCCACAGTCCCTCCACCACTCAGCATCACCCAATCTACCAGGACTGGGAGGCCCATGACTTTGCCTCCTAGTGGGGCTTCCAGGAAGGAGAAACCGAGATCAACCTTGAGTACCTGACTGAATTTTACACCAGTGTCATTTGAGAAGACTGAGGTCATAGTCCCTGGGCTCCATGGTGCACTTTCCTGAGGGATTTCCTTGGTTACCCCATGGAGGTGAGGGTGGGTAATGATGGCAAGGCACAGCCATGTACATGCCTACCCATGGCACACCAACATCAGCCATCACCTCCTCCCTAGTCTTGTGGGCCCAGCTGCTGCACTCCCAGCCTCAGCTAGGAGTCAGTCTCATACCAGGTTCCGCAGCCCCCCCTCTAGAGGAGGAGAGCAGTCCATCAGATGCTCATCCTATCTATCCCCGGCCAGCTTTCTGACACCCCAGGCTCATTCTTGAACTTGGGTAAGGCTATTGCTACACCAGCAGGCCTGACTCTAGCCTCACCTTTCTAAATGAATGTTTAAAATGTCCTTACTTCTTTGCTGTTTGCACTCTTTATTGTTTCTATGTTTGCTTGTGCACATGCACAAGAAACATGTTATGGCAGCTTAGGAGAGAAGCGGGTTGTGGAGGTGTGGCACTGTTGTGACCAATGCCGCCTCTGCCTTTGTGGGCTTGGCTGTGTGTCACCAATGCAAGTGCATGCTGGTGATGACACTAGTTTGCAAGTGTGCCACCAACTTGAAATGATTTGGCTGCTGCAATCAGGGAGCACCTCATCATTGCAGCATCAGCCATCCACCTCTCCTTTGGGTCTGAATAGTTTCCATGTAGATGAGAAGCTGATGCTGTGATGCCGGGCAGTCCCCGATTGTTGCAGTTGGCCAGTCCCTTACTCTTTTAAACAGCTAGCCATAAAAGAGGGCTCTGCAAACAAAATTAGAAAGACCCCCCCTCCCCTTCAGCATCGCCTATTTTTTCTTTTAGATTCCCATAAGCCGATGGTTTACTTTAAACTGTCAGGGAAAGAAGAGAGAGGAAGAAAAAAATACAAACAATTAATAATATTGGACAAGCAACACCACACCACCACCACAAACAAATCAACATACAGAGAAAGTGTGAGAAAGCGAGAGAGAGAGAGCCTGACAGACTCTGAGCGGCATCCTGCCTGTCTGCTTCCCGCAATCAAAGCAACAACAATGCAGTAGCTTT
Organism: Neoceratodus forsteri; assembly: GCA_016271365.2. Lineage (NCBI taxonomy): Eukaryota > Metazoa > Chordata > Ceratodontiformes > Ceratodontidae > Neoceratodus > Neoceratodus forsteri. The sequence continues at coordinate 1,361,685,482 of CM057456.1, forward strand.
CACAACCTGCTTAGACTCGTTGTACAGATCTGCAGTTTGTGACGAAGTTCATTTTCCTCCCAATATTCCAGTTGAATGTGAAAGAGAGAGTATAACAATCGGAGACAGGCTGTACTGACGACACTCTCTTCTGCTTTTACTGTATTAGTTTTTATTGTATTCCAAACTGTTTCGTGTAATGTCAAAAATCCTGCATGTCTGTGTGTTGCTGTATTTATTATTATTTTTTTTTAATGCATGAAAGGATTTTGTTTTTGCAAAAGCCATGGTAACAAAATAAACTCTGGTAGAAGTTGTTTCAGGTTAGGATGATGCAAGAAAGGAAAGGCTGGTTTCTTACCACTGTACTTCAATGCCCTTTGTGTGAGGATTGACTGAAAATCCCTTAAAGGAGGAAGGACAAAATGTTTTTTTATATGTCTGCTGTTTAATATAATTGAGATCTGAATGAAAGGGTTTAATTTTTGTTTAAAACAAGGTGAGGGCCTTTTCTTTTTGCATGGTAGCTCATTAAGAGAGAGAGGAGAAGGCTATGATTAGAGAAGAGATGTATAGTCATTAGTAGACAAAAGAGGTGGAGAGAAACGGAGAGGGGAATAGGATAAGGAAGAAGGAAAGACAAGTGGGGGTGTTGTGTTAAAAGAGATACAAAGTGAGGAACCATGAAGAAGTGAGAGAAACTCATATTTTATAGAGAAGGAAACAGAAATATGGAAAAGAAACAAAAAAAAATCACTGTCAGCAAGAGGGAGTAAAAAACCAGTACACTGGATCAGGGGTTGAACGGGGTTAAATAAGGAAAATGGGAGGAAGTGGGGGGATGAATAAAAGGTAATTAAACAGGGAGTCCTCCTGACAGAGCTACATATACAGTGAAGTGAAGTGTCCAAGAATTCAGAGTGGGGGGAGGGGGAGACAGATGATAGTGACACTGGCATTAGGGAGAATTGACAGAGAGAGGCAAAGACAAAGGGAACGAGGGCAGGGGAGCACAGAGAGTGCGCTTTTATAAGGAAGGGTTGGAACTTAATCCAAGTGGTTTATTATAAAGAAATGTTCAAGAGGATACAAATAAATGGGAAATTGTACATGTGTTAAGGGAAAGAGGTACAGAGCAGGGTTAGAAATGCCTTCGACCACTGGAATGACTGTACATGTTTTTCTCTTCAGATAACATAAATGTATGAAATGTGCAAATAAGTGGTATTAGATGTGCTGCATTATAACACTTTCTTACTCACACTGTATGTCAGATGTGTATATTATATAAAATCCCTACAGTATATAAATGTTTATTACATTTGTTATCAGCCTATACAAATATGTGCATATTGAAAAATGACAATATTTCATATACACATAAAAATCTGTTATATACACATGTTGTTATAAACCTGTATCCAACAGTGCATGCCTGTTATATATTGCATATCTCTTGGTATGTACTGGTCTCTGTAAATGTGTAGTACACCCATATATGAAAATATCTTGTTTCTCTATGCATAGGCAATATGCATGGTTCCTCATGGTCCACTACTGTATTTGCTCACACTTCACTTAACGTCGGTGTCTGGCTACCCGACCCTAAGAATTTTGCATTTTTGCTTCTTAACATTTTAATGCTGAGCATGTGCTGCCCTATACTGTGTTTTTCATTTTAGTTGACTAACTTCTATGTGCACATGTTACCGTCTGTATCTACCTATGTTATCCTCTGAATTTCTGACATGGAACCTTTGCAAAGGAGTCTTTGACTTAAAGGTGTATTTCCGATTATTGTAATAAATAAATAGTAAGTTGCTCTCTGCGTTAAAACACTGTATATGTGTAATGCATCTTAATATAGGCACACGTGTGTGTGTTATGTATAATGATAGAAAACTGTTGGTACATACAGAATAAACAGTGGGCAAGTGTGTGCAACAAAGTGACAGTCGGGGGGTTGTGAAACATAATAATCTATGAGGTCAAAGGCTGAGTTGATTGAGACGTTCCATAAGTCCAAGACTGAATTGTCATGCTGTAACTCACACTTTCCCATTGTTTTATTTATTTACATTATAGGGACAATTCAGCAATTCTACAGGATATAGGTAGGATGCAACTCATAGCCCCTTTAGGAGGAACATTAGTACCTCAATAGTTTAGTAGCAGTGTAGTGGCCCTTTATAATGTCACACTGAAATGGAGATGGATGCAGGGTGGGAAGCATAGAATTATAGGGACTAAATACTAGTAATAGCAGGCAGATGGAGAGCTGGCAGTAAAACTGTGGAATCAGAGAGGGAGCCCTGTTAAGTGATTGAGGTGCTCTGGTGATTAGCTTATGAATAGCATATGTTGGCAAGGCAAGGCAATTTTTATTTAAAAAGGATGCCCAATCCCAGAGGCTCTGGGTGCCATACAAAATGAATAAACAAATAAGAGACACAGCAAAAATCAGAATAAATAACAATATTCCATAGATTATAAAATAAAATAAATTTGCCTAAAAAAATTGTAAAAGCACAGGTGGCCGGGAACTGAGATCAAGACCTTAGCATACAGATCTCATTTGTAAAGCTAAGTCGGGGAAAATCTGGGCACACAGGAGGGCCTTGAGGCAGGCCTTGAATACCTCCAAAGATTGGGCCTCCCTAACCCTAGAGAGTAGTGAATTCCACAGGATGGGGTCGGCAATGCTAAAAGACCTGTCACCAGCCATTTTTAACCTCATCCTGGGAATAGCCAGGAGGCCCCTACCAGATGAGCAGAGGGGATGGACTGAGACAGCAGGTGTGAGAAGGTCCATCAGATAGCCAGGGCCCTGGCCATGTAGGGCCTTATAGGAGAGGAGCCCCACCTTGAAAAGGATCCTACACCTGACTAGCAGCCAGTGCAGCTCACACAGTACCAGTGTAATATGGCAATATTTAGGCTACCCTGTAAGTAACCTAGCAGCTGCGTTCTGTACCAACTGCAGCCTGTGGAGAGAACCTCTCATGACCCCTAGGTAGAGCGCATTACAGTAGTCAAGCCTTGATGGTCACCAAGGCATGTATCAAAGTGGGGAGGTCCAGAGGTGGCCCAAGGGCCTTTATCTTGGCAACATTCCTGAGATGGAAAAAACAGGAGCGGACAGTGGAAGATACCTGTGCCTCCATCATCAAATTCCTGTCCAGGATGACACCAAGATCCCACATCTCAGAGGAGGCCTTCAATGGGATTGATCCCAGAACAAGTCTGTTCTCTGCACCAGAGGCCATCCTATCCTACACTCTGTCTGACTCCACTACCAATACCTCCATCTTATCGGGGTTCAACTGCAACCAGCTGGAGGCCATCCAGTCATTGATCTCAGCAAGGCAGCTGTTTAGCATGTCTACTGCATTGGATGTTCCTGGAGCAAAGGACAAGTATAGCTGGGTATCATTATCATAGCAATGAAACCCCAAAGCATACTTCCTAATGACCCCCCCCCGGTGCAGCATGTACACTGTGAACAACACTGGGGGCAAGACTAAACCCTGGGGAACTCTACACAGCTGGAGACTAGAGGTGGAGGAGAAATTCCCCATCACAACCCTTTGCCTCCTGTTGGTTAAAAATGACTCAAACCAGCAGATGACAGTACCGGTGAGTCTGCAGAATTCCCTAAGGTGGTCCAGCAACACACAATGGTCCATATTGTCAAATGCTGAAGAGAGATTGAGGAGAACAAGACTTGTCCTTTCCCTCGATCTCTAGCTCTAAGAATATCATTCTGCAGCTGAACAAGCACAGTTTCTGTGCTATGCCTTGCTCAAAACCCCAACTGGAGAGGTTTGTATAACTCATGGGTCACAAGGTGCTCCTCCAACTGAAGCGCCATTACCTTCGCCACAACCTTTGCCAAAAATGGGAGGTTGGAGATAGGATGGCAATTTGCCTTGACCGCAGGGTTCAAAGATGGTTTCTTTAAGAGCGATCTCACCAATGCCTCCTTCAAGGTTTCGAGGAAGACCCCCTCTAACAAGGAATGCTGGATAATCAAGGCAAACACTGGGCCAACAGCATCGACACATTGCATCAAGAAATGTGTTGCCACCGAGTTCAGTTCACAAAAAGTATTATTCAGATTGGTCGCTACCTCAATGACCTCATTTACCTCCACTGGTCTAAACTCTCCCCAACTAGACGGAGTGCACTCAGGAAATTTCAGGCGACCTCTGTCAGCTCTAGTCTGGCTGACTGACTGAAGGAATTCCTCTCAAAGAATAGCAGCCCTACAGCAGAGTGTGCACATAGGACAAATAAATTCCCAGCTCAGAAAGTCCAGCACCACTCACCACAAACTGAGACCACATATGTTCATTTTAGCAAAGCCATTTTATTGAAGGCAAAAAATAGTAGTGCTCTCACCAAAATGCTAAAATAACACAAGCTTGAGGGGCGAAGGCAGAACTCCACAAAACTTTGACTGGTTTCATTAAAGCATCATGGGGAGATACGGTTTTGTGTTTTTGTGGGGGTCCCTTGGTGCAGCAGGATATAAAGAGTACTTAAGTTATAGAGTATTATAACAGGATACACGGGTGCTAGTTCCAAAAGGATATACAATGGTATTTATGTATTTATTTAAAATGTGGTAACCAGGGGTAACCAGGAAAGGCACACTGAGCAAAGGCTCATTTCCAGGTGCCAGTTGCTAACACAGTACACGATAGTTCATGGCCAATGGCAGAGGCCAATTAAGCAGTAAAACACAGCAGGGTGCAATATATCATGGTGTAACCCGCCTACAAATGGGGGTTCCCGAAAAGTCTTCCTCAAGCTTGCCTAAATGCTCACTGCCAGGCTGGTGTCCTGCGTTTTAGCAGTTTAAATGTGATTGCCAGAGAGTGCCTGTATAGTCTTTGTGTACTGTGTCTTTAAGAGCTGCCTGGATTGCAGTCATAAGTAATCTGAGAGGAAGCTCTGTTGAAAGATGTAACTATTTGCTGAAAATCATTTAGAGTGATAATGATAATGTAGTTTGTCTAACCTGCCTTCTTTGCAACAAGGACTGTTTTGTTTATCTCCACTATCTTGGTCTTGGACTGTGAATTGGACCAATCAGTACTGGTGGGACCTAAAATGGGGAAAGACTACAGGAGCTGTCTGGAGTCCAAATCTGTAGGAATTGTAGTTTTGGGCTTTTTGTGCCTTTTTGCACCTGAAGGGGGAGTCTTTGTTGTGATTGACAGGAGGATCAGTCAACCTAACCTTTTGGATCTTGGGGAATTTCCCAGGCTGCTGCAGCTAGTTTCAGGTTTGAGCTGAGAAGTGAAGTAGTAACAGCTCAAGTGATTTTTAAGCAGCAGTTCTGTGTAGTTTTGCATGGGAGAACTGTGAAAGGGCAGAGCTTTGGCCTGCCTGTCTGCCTGCTGTCCCTGAGAGGGAAAATAGAGTTTATTCAGACTGAATTGGAGTTGTGAGGACTATTTAAGCCACTGGGCTATGACCAGGCTTTAACCTGAAGAAGACCGAAGATTTGCTGAATGTGCTCGGCCTGTCAGGATTTCCAGCTGCTTTTAAATCCCTGGTTTGTGCAGAGACTTTGAGATCATGACTGGAGAGCAGTTTGCCTGGTACAGTAGAATTTCCTTACATGTAAATGTGCTGTGTATTGAAAGTGGGTCATGATTTGGTTCCCCACTGTGTGAACTGTGTTCTGCTTGCTGGTACTGTAGAATCCTTTACATGTAAATGTGCTGTGTATTGAAAGTGGGTTGTGATTTGGTTCCCCACCGTGTGAACTGTGTTCTGCTTGCTGGAAGCTTTATTCAGCCTAATCAGACTGAATCCACATTCATCTCCATTCAGCCTGGGCCATGCCACACTGGCCCTGCCAGACTACCCCAATGCACAGAGAAAGCCACTGACGAGAGATCTGCCTGGGGATCAGCACCCTGCTCCATGCTTGAACAGGAATGATGCCTCGGCGAATCGTGTGGGCCCTGCTTCTCCTGGCACTCCAGATTAACCACCTGCTGTCTCGATTTTCATCCGGCCTGTGTCCAGTCTTGGGTATCATGAGTAATCATCAGGGTAGCTCCCTGCAACAACAGCCTAATCTAAAAGTGTGTCATCTGATTGTCTTGTTTTCTTTTCATGAACTGAGCCCTCCAGCTCTGGATTACAAATAGTGTGTGTTGTGCATGTTGTTTTCTTTCATCACAGGGCCCCAACCAGCTGCAACGTCCCTGGCTAGCCCACCATTCTCCATCTGGGTACCCAGAGTGTGTGACTGTTTATGGACCCAGAAGTGCATGCATAACTGTTTGATTGATAAAGCTTTTAAGCAAATTAACCTGATTACGCCCTTCCCTTGTTCAAGCCCCTAAAATAAATCAGATCTAACTCTTTTTTGCATTTACCCTGACTGTGGTTCCAGTTTGTGCAAGAGTACTGTACTGCTGTTATGTGCTGTGTATAACCTTGTTTTACAGGGGGGCCCCAGGGCCAGGCCAGAGGAAAGCCCTGGTGGTAAGTGCAAACAATGTGGGTACTTGTGTGGTGTATCAGGGGTATTGTGAAAGTGATTATTGTGTATTGTTCTGGCCACTAGTAAGGAAAGAGGGGGGTTACACTGTTCCAGAGGGCTGTGCCCAGGTTAGCATAACCACTGACCACTGACCACCAACCCTGACCTCCGGGTGAAGGCACCCATTTCAGAACTCAGGCCCCTTAACCTGCTACTAGCCAAGCAGGCAGGGTTAGTAGCCCTTGGGATAGTGCCACCTAGGGGTTACAATAGTATAGCAAAGAATGATGACAGGACTCAATCTCCACTGTCAGTGTTCAGATTTTTTGCAGTTAATCTTTTTATTGTAGTTCTTGTGATTATACATACAAATACATTACATTTTCCAATATACACTTACATAAATTCTTAATGGGAGAAGGAAAAAACATGCTGCCTGAAGTATTATACAATGATATTAAAGGGGAAAGCAAATGTTGAGAAAACAGTATGTAGCAGTCCAATCTGTATAATAGAGAGAAAATATGGCAATTTATGATTCAAGGGGTAAAAGGAGTAGATACAAACAAGAAATATGAGTAGTTGTGATTGTACTTCTATTATGCTGTAATTTAATACAAGTGTATGTAAGATTCTATAAAGGAAGAACATAAAAAAGAGAAGAATATCTAAGAAAGTGAACAAGAATGAAGAGGGAAAGGGAAGAAGAAGCGATAAAAAGATAGAAAGAGAGGAGACAAAGAAGGAACAAAAGAGCTAGAAGTGAGATTCCAATGTGAACATATAACGACCCGTGGATTAAGTGATGATATGTGTAGATGTGTTTAAATATTTAAAATAGTCCTGCCAGCATTTATTATATAAATTAAGTCGGTCAGAGGCTAAGTGTGACATATGATCAAGAATGACGTATTGAGATAGTTGTTTGAGAATATCCGGGAGGGTGGGAATGATGTTGGCTCTCCAATGCATTAGTATAAGACATTTAACTTGAAGGAATAGTAGGGATAACCACCTATTCTGAGAATGGGATATTTTGTATGAATGAGCATTGAAAATACCAAGTATGCAATGTTTTGGATCTAATGCAAAGGATAGACCAATCACTTTCATTGCAAAGAAATGAATATGATGCTAAAGATTGTGTATGGGAGAACAATGCCATAAAATATGTAGCAAATTGTCATTGGGGGAGTTACAGTGCCAACATTTATTGTTGTTCATTAAGCCCATTTTTTGCAAAATCTAAGGAGTTCTGTACCATAGATGTAGAATTTTGGTTTGTATGGGTGAACTGCGATTATCCTTGAAAGATTTATGGCAGGATAGCCAGCAGTTATGCCATTGTGAATTGGTTATGTTATAATTTAAAAGGGTACTCCATTTATTTTTTGCAATGATAGATTGATCTGGAATTATATTTCTAATATGATTGTAAATTATACTATTTAATTTAGAGTTTGTTTTGATCCATTTAGAAATAAAAGTATCATATATAGATTGATGAGGAATACTAGAAAGATATGGTTCCATGCTGCACGTAACTGTAAATATTTCCAGAAATCGTGCTGGGGAAGATTCCATTATTTGTGCAGGTCAGAAAAGGATTTTAATTTGAGATCCTGAGGTATAAGTATATCCTCCAAGAAAAAAATGCCCCTGTTTTTCCAATTACAACAAAAAATTGGGTGATTATCAAGAGTGATGTTGCGGTTCCCCCAAACAGGGGCATATATGAGAGGGGTTGGGTTGGATTTAAGGCATTTATGAATTATTTTCCAGTAGTATATGGATGATGCTATAGTAGGGTGAGATTTTAAATTGGGGGGGGGTTATAAATGAAGGAAGTGGTGACATTGCCCAGACATACAGATGTTTCCATATTGACCCACAATGGTGATTTATTGCTGGGTTTATTAAATGATTTGACAGTTTGGGCAGTGCGGAAGGCCCAAAAATATGCTTGGAACCAGGGGAGCCCAAAGCCCCCTTTGGACCAGTGGGAACGCAGTTTGTTACGAATAAATCTGGGAATTTTGCCTTCCCATAAAGAATTTCTAATTATATCATCAATTCTGACAAAAAAGAAAGTAAGGAGGGTTAAATAGATATTAGAAAATAGATACAGTATTTTGGGAGCTATTGACATCTTGATAGTGGAGATTTTCCCATTAAAAGACAGGTTAAGCAGTTTCCATATGTTGAGAGTGTTTTTAATATTTGCTAATAACGGGGAAAGATTGACGTCCCATATCTTGTCTAATTTAGAGGTGATCTGTATTCCAATGTAAGAAATACCTTGAGGGGCCCAACGAAAACCTAATACTGTATTCATAGAAGGGTTACAAAAATTGTTCAATGGCATTGTTTCTGATTTGTTTAGATTCAGAGCTAGCCAAGAAAGTGAAGTAAAGTTGCTAAGTAAATTAATTAAGGGTGGTCCCGAATCTTCAAGATTTTCAAGTAGAATGAGGAGGTTATCAGCGTAGGATAGTGAAGTATAATGGGAGTTACCAATAGGGATATTTTGGATCATGGAGCATTGATGAAGAGCAACTGAAAGGGGTTCCATAGCTAGAATAAAAAGAGTGGGGGATAAGGGGCACCTTCGCCTGGTACCTCTTGCCAAATGAAAGGATGAGGACAGAGTAGAGTTAGTAAGAACCCAGGCAGAGGGGAGGGTGTATAGTAATTGAATCCATGTACAAAATTTATTAGTGACACCAAAGTGGGATAGAACACGATACAAATGTCTAGTTGAGAGAATCAAATGCCTTTTCAAAGTTGATGGCTATAGCTGCGGCAGGTGATTTAAGAGATTTATTTAGCTTTGTAGATTAAATTAAATAATGAGAGGAGACGATCAGAACCAGTTCTCTTTCTGATAAATCCAGCTTGGGAGGTATGGACAAGTTTCAAAATTATTGATTCTAAATGAGTATTTAATATTTTAGCAAAAATGTTCCCATCCGTATTAAGTAATGATGTCAGTCTGTAACTGGATGGGAGAGAAGGGTCTTTATCTTTTTTTGGTAGGATGGTTATAATGGCTTCTGTCATAGAATAGGGATGTTTACCTTGTGAAGATGCCTCTTTGAAGAACTTAAACAGTAAAGGGCATAAGATGTCAGCTAGGGGTTTATAAAAGTCTACTGAAAAAATGTCACTCCCAGAAGCTTTACCAGATTTAAGGGAATTTAGTGCTGTTTGTATCTCTTTTAGGGAAAAGGATTCATCTAGCAAAGCCATATCTTGTTGGGATAGGTGTGGTAACTGTAAATTGTCCAGAAATTGTTGTATATATATTCAGGTTGTGGGGGAGTGGGGCTGAGAGTATAATTTTTGGTAGAAGGATTGCATAATATGGTTGATTGAGGGATTATCTGTATGGATTTTGCCTGAAGGATCTTTCAAACCAGCAATAGGTCTCTCCATCTGTTGATTTTTGAGTTGATAAGCAAGCAGCTTCCCACATGTATCCCCTTGTTCCCAATAATGGTGTTTAAGTCTAAGGAGGGCGAGTTCAGCTTTCCTGGATATTAATTTGTTGATTTTAATTCTAAGTTGAAGAATTTCTAGGTGAAGTTGTGAGTTATTATCTGGATTTTTTGTTTTCTAATATTGGGTTTCTTTTTCTTTAAGAGATTTCTCTAAATGGGCCAATTGCTGTTCCCTTAATTTTTTCTAGTGTGCTGCATAGCTTATAATTTTCCCTCTAACTGTTGCTTTGAGTGCTTTCCAGATGGTACCTTGAGATACATCAGGAGTGTCGTTAAAGGAAAGAAATTCTTGGATTTGGGATCTAATCCAAGGTAAGAAATCAGGGTCTTTCAATAAGAGTGGGTCTAGACACCAGGAGGGGATTTAGATGGGGGTGGGCTCCAAATAAGATGTAATTTTATAGGAGAATGGTCTGATATAGTAATCGGGAGGATAGTTGCGTCGATATTTTTTTCAGTGATGAATGGGGAAGAAAACCAGTAGTCAATTCTGCTAAAAAATTTATGAAGCAGTAAGTAAAAAGTATAGTCGCGCTGTCTAGGATGGTGAAGTCTCCAAATGTCGGTGAGACCGAAGTCTTTCATTAGCATTGAGAGTGCAGAAATACTTCTGGGGCAGGAATCACAAGAAGAAGTACTTCTGTCTAAATGTGCTTCCAAAGCTAAATTGAAATCCTCACCTACTGTACAAGTATAGGAGAATTATTAAAGTTACTGTTCATAATTTGTTGGGCCATATTATGAAAGAATTCAGGTGAATCAGAGTTAGGAGCATAAACGTTGACTAACGTAAGGGGGCCTGCAGGGGTATTTAAGTGGGCTATAATCCATCTGCCATCTGAATTGGAGATGGATTTGATAAGGGTCCAGTTAAGGGATTTATGTAATAGAATAGCAACCCCCCATTTTTTAGAAGTAGAGGAGGATGCATATACTTGACCGACCCAATCCCTTCTGAGTCTGTCGACATCCTCTATTAAAAGTTTTGTTTCTTGTAAGAAAGCAATATGAGTTTTATGCTTTTTGAGGTAAGAAAGTATTTGTTTTCATTTACAAGGTGAGTTGAGTCAAGACCTGGAGAGGGTCGAGCGAGCTCAGCTATAAGATTAAAACACAGGCTTAAAAAGCCATATCATAAGGGCTTCGAGTCAGACTGTGCTATCTATTATTGATTGCAGCACATTGAGTAAAATAATAAAGATGAGACACCTGGAAAACAGCCTGCAACACCTAATTGTAGGGTAAAACTGAAGACTGAGTGATAAATAAATAAAACAGCACAAGAAGTTAGTATACCATGGTTAAAGAAAAGGGGATTTAAAAGTTAGATAAAGGCAGGTTGGAGTGAGAAGAAGACTAGAGAAAAATATTAAAGTGTTAAATATTAGTCTGGGATGTAGTAGTGGATGAAGGGAATAACTAGTTGAGGACCTCATTAATAAAACTCCAAGATACTGTAAATTTATAATGTTTATATATGGTAACAGATGTGTGGGGTGATATTGGATCACAAATTAATTAAGCAGGCAATCTTCCTTAATGGTTATGTGAGAAAGACATACTGATAAAAAAGATGGTAGACAACTCTAAATGAATATAGAAAATCACTGAGCAAATATGAATTAGTCTAACATTATATAATAACTGTCCCTTTAAAAGAAGAACATAGCCCAACATTAGGGATACTCAAAACCTGACATTATGAGTAATATATGCAGAAATAACTGGATGTATAATGTAGCAGACATTATATTGAGATAGAGAACTCCAAGACTGTCACAATGAGATGCCTAAATAATATAACATGCTATTAAACCAAAAGCCTGTAACCGTGATGTACAGCTTCTCGCTTTCCAAACTAGCTGGGTGTGATAGTATGCACACACAAGGAATGCGATGTGCAGTTGCAGGGCAGAAAAATTTGGATAGTGATCAGAGAGCCGAGGTTAATTAGTCACTAACCTCGAGAGGTACTAATATATACACATGCCCAGGCATCATTTATAGGTTCAATTTGTTTTGAGCTTCCCCTTCCATTTCTTTTTAGGAGGCTCTGCGGATTTGAAAGGGGAGCTAGTCACCAATTCAGCCCAAGAGGAATTGGGAGACCTGCCACCCTGTAAAGCATCTCTAAGGTTATTGCTGACAGGATCCACAGCTGATTCCGGGAGGTCTTCCTAGGACGAGTTTAGGTCCTCTTGTGGTAAAGAAAACTTATTGGAGAGGGTTAGGGATGTAGTGAAGCCAACATGTCACTCGGCTGAGAGGTACGCCTAGAAGGAGTAGCATCTGCACAACAGGCATGTTTAGAAGAAGTTGGATTCAAGTTCTTTTTGTCTAGCAAGCAGGCTGAGATTCGGACAGGAGGTGCTGCATCAGCCTGGAGAGATACGGGTTTCTCAGTGCGTTCATGATTTGAAGCCATAATGTGGGTGTGCTGGTCTGATTGGGAAGTTGCAGAGACAGTGGGAGAAGGGGTCACATCAGTATTTCCAAACGGGGCAGTTGGAGGCTGGGGCTCACCAAGAAATGCAGCCAAGGCTTCGGGAGTGTTGAAATCTTTGGTTGTGTCACCCAGAAACAGGTGCATGATGGCAGGATAGCGCAGTGCAAATTTGATCCCTCGTTGGTGTAGTGTAGTTTTAATAGGATTGAAAGCTCTGCATTTATTTGCGAGTTCCTTAGAGAAGTCTCTAAAAGTAGAAATTCTATGATCTTGCCAAGTAAGCATTCCCACTTGTTTTGCTGTATTGATAATCAGTTCAGTGTGGGCATAGTTTAAGAATCTTGCAATGATAGGCCTAGGTTTCTGGTCTGGAACCGGCTTCTGGCTTAAAGTATGGTGTGATCTCTCAATAGTGAGGTCTTGACCAGGTGGGAGTTTGAGCAGGGCTGGCAGCATATGTAATAGAAGTGCACTAGTGTCTCCGTGTTCTACACCTTCAGGAAAACCCAAAAATCTCAGATTATTGCATCTGTTTCTGTTTTCAATGTCATCGATTTTATCTTGTAGACTTCTGATAACTCTGTCTTGCTCTCTGATGGTGGCTTGCAGGATATTAATAAAACTTTCATTTTGAGCAACTTTAACTCCAGCATCATTGATTTTTTGGTCTAACACTTGCATGTTAGTGATGTTTTGTTGAGATGTTATTTTTAAGTTGTTAATCTCACAGATGAGCTGTTGAAACAAAATTTCCACTCTGCTAAAGGAGCTGTTTTGCAGGAGTTGCTCAGCTATTGTAGTAGGCCTTCACAGAGAAGCAGTATAAATGCAGAAAAATTATAGCTATAGAGTTATGATATAGAGAAAATAATTTACCAAAGTTGAGCTATGATGTTAGTAAAATTATATTTCACTTGCTGGTAAATGCTGACAATCTGGGATCAGGAGGATGGACGATGATAGATGGTAGTCCCAGGGAGAAGCAGAATTAAGCAGCCATCTTCAGCACAGCCAGGCCACACCCCCCAGTGTTCAGATTTTGATCTTCAGTTTCAAAACAACTGGCCCCCTTGAACTGAGGATATTATTACGCTTCAGCTACATCATGAGACACAAGGCACAGCCAGCCAGGTGCCTTCAGCCATCCGAGAAGTGACAATATCCATGATATACCACACTCTGGAGTGTATTATTGTGATTATCAAATGGAACCACCATGTATTAATAAAAAAGCAGTTTTTAAAGTATCTTAATAATACATTTTGTTAATGTGAAGGAGCATTGTTAAAAAAGTCACTTAAAGTGGAACAGCACAGATAGTCACACACCCATGTGTGAGACTGATCCCAATTTGTGCTTTGTGTTCAGAAATTTGCTTTATTTACTTACTGTTTACTGCAGTATGGCAGGTTGTATCAGGCTCATTCTGCTTATTTCCATGCTGACATGTTCTGTAACCAGAAATCCCAGAATCCCCTGCAGTGACATCAGAGCAGGGCTGTAGCAGTGGGAGGTTCAATAGTCTGCAGTGCATGTTAGAGGTTTTATAAGCACTGACCTTTTGTTTGCTAGTCACGCTGTCCTCCTATGGCTAAGAACAGATAAGGACTGTACTTGGCTCTGGGAGAACAGCTGGACCAACAAATATTTGATTTGCGTGTGTAGATTTTCTAACATTCACTGCAGGCTATTGAAACATCCACTGTGGCAGCCCTGCTTTGATGTCAGCTGCAGGGGATTCTGATATTTCTAATTACAGCAAATGTCAGTTTGGAAGTAAGCAAAATCAGCCTGATACAATCTACTACACTGCAGTAAACAGTAAGCAAACAAAATGTTTTTGCACACAAAGTGCAAATTGGGAACAGTTTCACATTTTGGTGTGAGGCTCTTAGTACTGACTGTTCCCCTTTAATGTTCTTATTTTTCCTTGTAGACAATAGGTGGTACTATTGTGATGCACGTGTTGATAGCACTGCTGTGTAGGACGCCGTTGATGTAGAAACACCTGCTGACTGAAGCGATTTTTTTATTATTGGAAAGGTTTGGTGTTTGGTGAGCCCCACCAGAATTCGTGAGAGTGAGGGTTGCCAGCTGTAGTGTATGCTCAAGTAGGGAAAGTAGTGTTGCTCACATAGTGCTTTTGTGGATCCTATCACTATCTGTTAGATAGTGCTGGTATCCTACCTAGGATCCTACCAAAGACAGGTGTAGCACCTAGAGTCAGATAGTAATGGATCCTAAGTAAGATTCAGAGATCTTCGGTCAGATAGTTATGACCCGGAATCCAATAACAATGGACCCTAGTTAGGATCCAGGGATCCTAGGTCAGAGTTAGGATCTGGGGTCAGATACCAATGGATCCTAGGTCAGAGCCAGGGATCCTAGGTCAGAACCAGGGATCCTCAGTCAGATAGTTAGGATCCTGAGTCAGACAGTGATGGATCTTAAGTCAAATCCAGGGATCCTAGGTCAGAGTTAGAATCTGAGCTGGATCTGTTGCTAGGATCCACAGGATCCACAACAATTGTAGGATCCATGCATTGGATCTTACTAGGTAGGATCCAAGGTCAGATAGCACTGCTCTCCTACCACAGCAACTATCTGGCCAAATGGGAGGTATCTGTTGGTATCCTAATTTCTAGGATACTACCTGAGCAACACTAGGGGAAAGGGCTTTGTATAAACACTACAGAGTATGGCCAGGGTGTGTGGTTAAGGGGGAGAGAGAGCAAGGGTTGAAGTCAGCAGGACTTAAGGTGCAGTCGGTTGCAGTACTGGCAGCACCAAGCAGGGACCCTGTCATGATCCACAACAAGTAGTGCTGCTGAACTGCTTGTGATTCACTTGAGAGGAGCGAGTAAGCTCCAGGAGTCACAAAGCACCAAGTCAGGGTACTGTAGTACAGATAATTTAAAAAATGAATATATTTGTGAACAAGTAATTGTAGGAAGGTAGAGAGCAGTAAGGCGCCTACAGGGAGAGGCCTATACTGGCATGATGATCTGCATCTGTCCAGGAGGGGAACCAGGATCCTAGGTGATAGGTTTAAATGCTTCATTGGCAAGCATTTAAACTAGCCAAGGAGGGAGGCACTGGAAAGGAGCAGGGAAATCCTAGCCCTCCCCAAAGAAATCAGGGTACTAAGTGAGGTAGACACCAACATAGAGATGTCAATAGGGAGAAGCACAGGTGTAAATGGAGAAAGTGACAAACACAATAAGGACAGGGATGGGGTAAAAAGGGATAAGGCCATCAAGAAATGGAGGGTAATGAGTACCAACACCTGTAGTCTGGGCAACAAGCTCCCTGAACTGGTGGTCTTGATGGAAGAGGGATGCCTGGATATCGTAGCAGTCACAGAAACATGGTACACAGAGAACCATGACTGGGATGTTAACATACCAGGGTACACAACCTACAGGAGAGACAGGGAGGGGAGAAGAGGGAGCAGAGTTGCTCTCTATGTAAGGGAAGGGATAAAAGCAACTGAACAAAAGAGTAAACATGGAGGAGATGAGGCACTGTGGGTCACCTTAAAGACTGGAAATGACACCACAATCCACACAGGGGTTGTATACAGACCCCCATGTCAGGAGGAGGGAATGGACAAGCATATGATAGAATGCATACTTAGGATAGCAGAGAAAGGGGAGATACTGTTGATGGGGGACCTTAATATGCCGGATGTCAACTGGAGCACCTTTGCTGCAGCCACATTGAAAAGCATGGCCATTCTTGATGCCTTTCAGGTGGCATGCCTCAGACAGCTAGTTTTGGAACCTACTCGTGAGAGAGCAATCTTAGACCTTGTACTCTCAAATGGGGACAGTGAGAGGGTTTCAGATCTAGAAGTGGGTAGCCATTTGGGAACAAGTGACCACCAAACAGTGTGGTTCACGACAAACTCAGCTACAGAGTCAAGCCATACAAAAGTGAGGGTTCTGTACTTCAGGATGGCTGACTTTGGCAAGATGGGAGAGTGCCTTAGAAAAGCACTAGCTAACATGCTAGAAGAAGGGGTGGAGCAACAATGGGGAAATATCAAAACTGCCATCACAGAGGCAACAAGCCTTTGTGTGAAGCAAATAAACAAATCAAAATAAAAGAAAAAGCCACTTTGGATCTCAAAAGAGGTGGCAGTGAAGGTTAGGGAGAAAAAGATAGCATTTAGGAAGTATAAGGAAACACAGAAGGAGCAGGACAGAGAACTGTACCAGTTAAGGCAGAAGGAAGCAGGGAGGATAGTCAGAATAGCAAAGATCCAAACTGAGGAAAAGATAGCCAACTTGGTTAAGAAGGGGGATAAAGCCTTTTATAGGTATATCAGGGAGCATAGAAAGACAAAGGGAGGGATAGTGAGGCTGAATAGAATGGATGGTGGGTGGGCAGAGAGGGACAGTGAAAAAGCAGGGATACTGAATGAATACTTCTGTTCAGTATTCACAAAAGAGGAGGTGGGGGATGTGCCTAATCCAATTAACAGAAGCACTCTGGATAGGGAGGTTGATCCCAGTCTTTTCACAGAAGAAAGGGTTCTGAAAGAACTCCTAAAACTGAAGGTGGACAAAGCAATGGGGCCAGATGGAATTCACCCCAGAATTCTAAAAGAATTAAGCAGAGAACTAGTGACACAACTGACTACCCTTTTTAACAAATCATGGGAGGATGGTGTAGTACCTGAGGACTGGAGGAAGGCAGATGTGATTCCCCTTCACAAAAGTGAGACCAAGACAGAGGCAGGAAACTACAGACCTGTCAGTTTGACCTCTGTGGTAGGGAAAGTGATGGAATCACTTCTGAAGGAAAGAATTGTTGAGTACCTAGAGGCCAGTGGGGCACAGGACCAAAGACAGCATGGGCTCACAGCAAGAAGGTCATGTCAGATGAATCTAATTGATTTCTTTGACTGGGTGACCAAAGTAGTAGACCAGGGAGGGGCTGTGGACATGGCCTACCTAGACTTTAGCAAGGCATTTGACACAGTCCCACACAAAAGATTAATAGTCAAATTAACCAGCCTGGGAGTGGGTCCCAGGGTGGTAGCCTGGGTAAAACATTGGCTGGATAAGGGGACACAGAAAGTAATTGTAAATGGAGTCCACTGAAGAAAGAGAAGTTACTAGTGGGGGAGCTGCAGGGTTCAGTACTGGGTCCAGTCCTTTTAATGTCTTTATAAGTGACATTGCAGAGGGACTGGAAGGAAAAGTATACCTCTTTGCTGAAGACACAAAGATCTGCAACAGGGTCGATACACAAGGAGGCGTGGAAAGGATGAGAAGGGACTGGGCAAGGTTGGAGGAATGGTCAGAAGTATGGCAGCTTGGATTCAATGCAAAGAAGTACAAAATAATGCACCTGGGAAACAACAACCCAGGGGAAGATTACACAATGGGGGGGGGTAGTAACAACAACACAAATGGAATGGGACCTGGGGGTAATCATATCAGATGACTTTAAGGTTGGCAAGCAATGTGAGAAGGCGGTAGGGAGGGCTGGGGGATACTGGGATGTATAGGGAGAGGCATCACCAGTAGAAAACAGGAAGTTGTTATCCCCTGTACAGACAGTTGGTGAGACCCCATCTGAGTACTGCATCCAGTTCTGGAGACCCCATCTCCACAAGGACATAGACAGGATGGAGGCAGTTCAGAGGAGGGCAACTAAAATGGTGCAGGGTCTGCAAGAGAAGCCATACGAGGAGAGACTAAAGGAGCTTAGTATGTATACCCTTGAGGAAAGGCGGGAGAGGGGGGACATGATAGAAACATTTAAGTTCCTCAGTGGAATCAACAAACTCCAAGAGGGTAGCATCTTTCAGAAAAAGAGATGTGCAAGAACAAGGGGACACAATTTGAAGATAGAGGGGGACAGCTCAAGGGCAATGTGAGGA
Source organism: Neoceratodus forsteri (assembly GCA_016271365.2). NCBI lineage: Eukaryota > Metazoa > Chordata > Ceratodontiformes > Ceratodontidae > Neoceratodus > Neoceratodus forsteri. The sequence goes on from CM057456.1 coordinate 1,361,703,805, forward strand.
AGTATTTTTTCACAGAGAGGGTGGTTGATGCATGGAACAGAATTCCTGAGGAGGTTGTGGGGTCTAAAACTGTGGGAGAATTCAAGAATGCATGGGACAGACATAAGGCAATTTTTGTGGAGGGTAGGAAGAAATAGGCTGTTGGTTAAATAGGATCTGCAGCTTATCCTCTAGGTAGGGAAATGGGCAGACTAGGTAGGCCAAGCGGTCCTTATCTGCTGTCAAAGTCTATGTTTCTATGAGAGCAGAGCAGCTGTATTGAGGCCTAGCCAGATTCTGGAGATGCTGACATAAATAATGCAAGGCAAGGGCAGCCACATACAAAGTGGGCAGCTCCAAATGAAGGACTCCCTGGCAGATTCTTTGTGAGTAAAAAAACATTGTCTGAGCCCCCTTTCTGCTCATTATTTTATGGTTCAGCATAATCTGGGGTTAAAATTGCTTTCAGCAAATCATGTTTCTAGATTTATAGCATTCATTTCATAATTCTCATCCATCATGTATGAGGATGATAATCATAGGCATGCAGGGTTCACCTATGGTTCATGCAGCATCATAGCATTCCATACAGATCAGTAAATATTAGGGGAAGAGAAGAAGGTGGGTTCAGGAGGAAGAGGCAGGTACTATACTGCTATATGCACCCTCACATATTATAAGATGTACTGATTGTAAGAGGTATCTTATAACTCCTGTTGTAATTGTAATTTTTCAGCAGATTTTCTTTACTCTCCCTTTTTGGGGGACATTGTATTAATTTGATTTCTGCAACTTTTTTCCTTTTCTTTGGTAACCAGGCAAGGCCCACTAAGTACACGTGCCTGTTTTCAGGGGTGACCCGGGAGCACCGGTGTGGTTAAGTGACTTGCTCAGTCACACAGTATTCAAGTGGAGGTTGTGGGAATTAAACCAATGTCTGTTGGATGTAAAAAGCTCATTCACAGCTTGTTACTCTGAGTCTAACCTGTAGGCTGTACTGCCAACCAGTCACTGATAACAACACAGTTAAAATGTCCCTATACTCAGTGTTGGGATGGAGGGTGATCACAGGGACTTGGCCCTCTCTAAGTCTGAACTGAGCATTGAAAGTTCATTCACTATCACTGCCATTTACTTGTAAAGTGGAAGGGGCCTCATTTTATCAAGACAGGGCAGCTTAAACTCCAAAAGATCATAACGTGTATTTCTAGCATTGCTAAACCAAAAAAAGCAGTCAGAAAATTCAGTAATAAAGAAGATTCAAGGTAAGACGAGAAAATGTATGAACAGTCAAAGCAGTCAGGGAAAGACAAGAAAACACTAGATGACAGGGAACTACTTGATGAATGAAGAAGTTTCTTCTCAGCATATATACATATATGTATTTATGTATATAGAGGTATACAAACATACATAGTTACATACATATGGGATATGCAATAACCTGACTCCAATTTATCTTCCAAGTGTGAGAGGACAGGATCATAATGCATGCATGGCCTTACCAGTGTGGTGGTGCTGAGGGCTGAGAGTCTGGTCACCTCACTTCATGCCATGCCGACAACCCATGTTCAGGAACAATCACGGACCGCCAGGGGTTGGAAGGGAGGAGATGGATTGAGCATCCAATGGACTGCTCTCCATCTCTGGGGAGAGGGGGCAAGATGTAGTCGGCACTCATCTGATCTCAGGTGGAGGCTGGCGATTGGCGTAATGCTGCCATAAGCAAGGGGCATGGATGCTCAACAGATGCTTGGTGTGGATGCACGTGGAAGCACATGGGTGCCCACTGCCAGCATCATTGCATGCCAAATGTGAGCAGGGAGAAAAACAAGGTGGAAAAAGGCCCTAGTGGCTGGTCGTGGCAGGTTGATGGCTGTCCCCGCGGCGCTTCTCCTCTGGAGGTAACACCCTGACCTAACTCTGTATTGGCGGGTGAGCAGGGGGGTCCCTGCAGCCCCACCATGGGGGGTAAGCCTTGGGAGGTGCAGAGGGTGAGGGCCTGAAGGAGAGAAACATGGGGGATGATGCCTGGAGAAAGAGCCGACCAGGTCCAGGGAGGGGAGAAAGATACAACAACAACAAAATAAATAAATAATGCATGCATGGCAGAATCACATGTGAATTATGAAGGGCTTTCCCTCTTACAAGTGCTAAACTGCTTATTTTGAGTTAGAATATTGCATATTCGATTTTATACATAGTTACATAACTTGGGGGTATGCAGTGACTTGACTCCAAATATGCAGTTTTATCTTCCCAGTGTGAGGGGGCAGGACCATAACTCATAAGTGCAGAGCCATGGAAGACTTACGAAAGTCTTGCCTGTTTACAAGTGATAAATTACACATTTTGAGTTAGACTATCGTGTATTTGATTTATACAGTACCGGTTTACTAGTTACAGCTTTCAAATCAGCTGTTTGAAGACTTAACTGTTTCTCTTTGAATTCTACTGCTGGTTTCAGAGCTGCTCTAGGTAGTTGTAATGTCATCAGCATTACAAAAGCTGTCATCTGATTGGTGCAGTATTCCACTGTGTTGATACTCGACTTTAAAGTGACTGTGCCAGGTTTCGCAAATGCCTTTTTCTCATAGTATGTCATTACTGCCCATACTTCAGATGTTGAAGCTGTAATTTGTTTTGTAAAAAAATCTGCCATTGTCATTTTTATGTTTGCTTGCACACACAGTGCACAAGAAACATATTGAGGTCAGTAGAGCATTGCAGAGGTGTGGCAGTGTTGTGGCCAATGCAGTGGACACTTTAATGGGTGCATCCCTCAGCCACTAATCAACAGAGAAGCTGCTGATGATGGCAGTTTCAGAATGAGTGCCGCACTTGAAAGAAATCTGCCACTCAAACCCGGGACAGTTTCGTTATTGCACTGGCAGATCTCCCCCCCCCCCCTCCAGGCAACCAGGCACATTCCAGCCATGCATATTACAGTGTACGGTATTGCACATGGCTGGAGTTATGAACAACTCATTTGCTCAATGTGCCTTTCCCAGTGAAACATATTAATAAATAAACAAGCAAACATAATAAATGAGCCTCACCGCGGCTTTACATAATTGGCGGATCCTGCCACCCACCACACACTCCCCCCAAAGCTGACATCAGGGTGCCCAATCCTCATGTCAGCATGAGGTGGGGTCCCAAAAAGCCCATGTTGCAAGTTTGGTGAAAACAAATGACTGCATTTCGAGTGTGTGTTGCACAGTTTGTAAGCATGCTTGTAACTTCTCCAATTTTTAATATTTTTACTCTAAATTTCCAACATTGGCATTTTTTCACACCTCCTTATGAACAGTACAGCTGCCATTTTTTGTATTCTACCTGAAACATGTTTTCACACTGGTGGTGCAAAATGGCACAGGCGCTGTGCAAAATCAACTTTTAGGACAGATTAATGAAATCACAGTGCCACTGTTCATGAGGGGAGGTCCCAGAAAAGCCATGTGGAAAATTTGGTGAAAAAATTCTAAAAAATGACTACGTTATGAGCATGCCTTACACAATTTCTGTGCATGCACGTAACTTTGCCAATTTTTCATATTTTCATTCCATATTTTCAACATTGCCATTTTTTCACACCTCCTCATTAATAGCACAAATGTCATTTTTCACATCCTGCTCAACATGTATTTTTGAACCTGTTGCACTGAATTGCACATTTGCTGTGCAAAATCACCTTTCGGGATTGATTAATGGAATGATAGTGCCACTGTTCATAAGGTGGGGTCCCAGAAAGCCCCTGTTGAAAATTTGGAGTGAAAATACTAACAAACGCCCAGGGCGTTAGAGTTTCCAACCATAATGCCCCACCCTGTACAGACTGCAGATGTTGGGGGGGGAGCTTGGGGTTGTTTGTTGTAATGCTCACATCATTTCAACACTACTCTGCAGCCACTGACCGGCACTGAGGTGTGTCTTGGAGTATTCAGCCCTAACATTCACCCCATTCTCCTATACTGCAAATCTCAGCTGATTTCCTTATGGAATAGGGTGAGCATAAGGGCCAAAGACCCCAAGGCACACCATGACACGTGTCAGTGTCTTCAGGTTGGAGTGAGTTGGAATGGCATGAGCGTTATGGCTGACAACCCAAAGGCACACCCCAATGCCTGTCAGTCTCTGCAGGGTGAAGGCAGGGGTTGGCATTAGTTCCATATCTCACTGCCATTCCTATTATGCATCTCTTTAACTCTTGCAGTACTCATGCCAATACCAGCAAGCAAACATTCGGCATTGACAAATGTTTGTTTGTAAGTAGGTTGCAGAGGTAAGTTGGAGCAGCACTTTTTACATATAATGCCAAGAAACAACAGATATGGACACATCCAGTCAGCCAGTGAAGTCTACTCAATCTTACGATAAAGATTGCATTGATGAGTATCACGCAGAGTGGACAATACAGGTGCATGCCAGATTATTGTACAGCATGTTGAGTTTGATTAGCAGCACCTTAGCTGCTTGTCAAAATAGAATGTCCCCATAGCAAAATTAAGGTAGAATCATTGTGTTGAGAATTTTCTAGTTTCTATAGAAAGGCAATTTTTATTTTTCTACAGAAATCCAATTCTTGATCTTATTTGGCTAACTAAATTATTGATGTATTTCATTTTAAACAGAGTCTGGCCAGACTCCAAGAATTTATAAGATTTAACACAGACAAGATGGCACTATCCAGGGTAAACCAGATTAGTTCAATAGATTTTTTCCTAAGAGAAGCTGGTGAGTCAAAAAGAGTTGCTTGACTTTTCTTTGAATTAAAAAACAGTTTGTTTTGACAATGGAATTGTTGGATTTTGAAAAAGCCATATTGCAAATGGCACTGAATACTGGACAGATCCTTTGCACTGTAGTATGCAGAAGTGTATACAGTAAGTGTGTTTTTGAAAATGAGAGTTGTTTAGCTAGATCTTTGATGCACACAGAACATAATAGACAACCCAAAACAGGGTCCTGATGTGTGCCAGTGCAAACATGTGAGAGGCTTTAGATCCCCTGGTGGCTAAATATAGTTGCCAGTTGCTTGGATAGCTTTAGAAGCATTGCACAGTGGGGAGAGCAAATCCATAGTTACACAATATGTTCATGAAGCTTTATGGCCCAGAGAGTCAAAAGGTTTTGCTTAACTCAAAGAACTTTGCCCATGTCAGGGAACCCTGATACACTGCCACTGGTGGCTAGTCACTGGTGACAGATTTAACAGCTGATAAGGTGCCATGTTTCAGCTGAAAATCAGACTGCTTAGGGCTGAGAAGATTATTATATGACAAGAATTTAATTATGTGTTCAGATACCAGCTGCTCCAACAATTTTGAGATACATTTCCCATGGATTAACAACTGGCTGTAGGTTAATGATAAGAAGCAAAGTCAACACTTTCCAGCCAGGTGTTAATTCCCTCAAAATAATCAATTGTTCAGGCAATATTTCTTAACTTACATAAAAATCAGCTCTAAAAAGAAAACCACTCCACCAACCCTGCATTTTAGTCTCTGGTGGTGTATCATGGAAAAATGTGATGGTTTCAACCTAGCTGTTGTCCAGCCAGGTCTCTATGATACACATCTGTTCAGTCCCTGAATCAAAGATTGCATCTTGGACAACTGTGGTCTTAATAATGGCTAACCTTTTGTATAGCAAAACTCAAACTGGAGGGAACATAGTGCAGTATTCAGAGACCTCTTTCCTGGATAAACAGGATCAGAAAATGGGCATTAGGCAGAATAGTTCTCTGCCCAGCAAAGTTTTCCATGGGCACCATCTTCTGGCCCACGCACCCTTAATACCCTTAATACCCTTGGGGCTGTTCCTTGAATCTCTGCTAAAAAGGCATAAGCATCACTGCTGCCATACTCCGCCCTGCAGCCCTGGCATATGACCCCTGAATGGCATAACTGTTGAGAAGCAGCAGATGGCCTAAAGGTGCTAAGAATAACTTCTTAATCCAACACTATACACACTCATAGGCAGTATAGCGCAGTGGTTTAAGGCTCTGAGCTGCAAATCTGGAGACTTGGGTTTGAATCCCACAGCCCACACTTGCATAGTGTGTGACCCTGAGCAAGTCACTTAACTTCCCTTTGCTCCCAGGTCGCACTTGTAAATAAGCTTTCAGCTTACTGTGTCTCTCCTGGGTAAACAATTGAAAAAAGAAAACACACACACACACACACTAAATAAAACACTTGAAAAGTGCAAGTGTTACAGTTAAGCTAATAGTTCTTTAAGAAGTTTAGTCTTGAATTACAAAAAGCAGACAATACCTCTGGATCCTCAGATAACGATAGGGACCTGATACTCAATCTTGTTTACAGTGGGGTCCCTGTACAAGATGTGTCAGATCACGTCTATTAAAATAACTTATCTAAAGAGAATTATAAGTCTAAATATTTATTTATGATGTGAATGCAGTTCCTGATTGGCTGCTGTGCTGAGGAGTCAATGCTCTAGAAACATCCAGCAAAGCATACAGACAATAGTGCACTCCTCTGTGAATGAAAGCTCTACTATTTAAGCTGTTGACTTTCACTCAAAAAAAGATATACGTTTAAACTTAAAAAAGGTCACTAAAGATCCGATAAATTACATACTGCAAACATTTAATTTATATGATCCTGAGCTGAACAAGGAAATATAAAACAATGTAAGCATTATACTGTACAGCATCCTGGATCTGTAGTACAGGGATTCTATGTGGTCATTTGCAGCTATTATGTGCTTGATACATTACTATCAAGTTATAATGGGGACTGTTAACCCGGATGCCAAATGTAATTCATCACCCTTACAAAAAAAAAAGCTTTTTGGTGTATTTTATTTCTATCCAGTAAACCAACAGGGGTGGGCAGAATCGACTTCTGTTTAGCATCTTATCCATAGAATGACTCTTCCAAAAGATCTACACCCCACCCACAACCCCTTGGCCCCTTCCCATTAGTAGACAGTAGGGCCAGCTGAGTTCAAGTTCCCAGTGTGGGACTTGAACCCACATGAGTAACAGTAGAAGACATAGAAGCCATGAAGCCAGGTCCTAATCAACTCCTGTACAGTACATGTCAACTTGTTTAAATTTGCTTAATTGCTAAAGTTATACACTTGGCTCAGCTTCATTAGATGCAGAAACACTATTTTCACCTTTCACTGTATAATGCGCTTTGCCTGCAAATTAATATACTTTAAATATAATTGCATTAACCAAACTAAAGACAACTATCTATATAGTGACATGATCTTGGCACTTGCTAGTTCCAAAAGCAGTGGAAAGAAATATTCATTATAGATTAAATAACTATTTAGGTTGTTCACTTTATCAGCCTCACATAATTACACTAAGCAATTTCCAGTAAAAAAAAAAAAATATAAAATTATCAACAAAGAATACGATTCCCTGAACTCAATACATATAAAATCACTGCTGTATTTGGGAGGCATGATTTATTTTATATATAAAAAATTTCTTCTGGGGACACATCAGAAGAACAAGGGATCAAAACTAAATGTTATGCACTTCTTCATCCTCTGCTGACTTGAGTGGCAGATTAAAGGGAACATTATCACAGTCTAACTTCCATTTTACAGCATTAGGATTTGAAACGTTGTGTGAACCTCCTTGAGTTAAGTGACTTTGTGATTTTTTTTGTAGTACTGAACTTCTGAAAGGAGTAAGCATGCAGTGTCTGCTTCCCAGGTTATCCTCATTTCAAAACCATGTTGCCTGCTGCCATTGATTTCTTTCCTTAGCTTTTGTACAACATCAGAGTACAGAGGCTGACCCTGGGCCACTCATTTTAGCTGAATGTAAACAGAAGATGATATTACTTGCCTGAATGCACTGGACTATCCCATGGAGGGGAATAATAGATGTCTCCTAGCACTGTGTCCTCAGAAAGACCAAAGAAAACTTAAAAGCTTTAAAGACCAACAAAACGGGGTGAAAGTTGATTACGTTAAGTATTAGGACTGTTACCCTGGTGAAGGCAACAAAAAATACTGTTTCCAAGCAGACATTTCAGTGCCTCTCATGCATAACAAATATGTGACTCTGTAATTGAGAAAACAAGGAATGTTCTGCAAATGTGCTTTCATCTTGTACTGTTTACTTGAATTTTCATAAGAAAAACTGAGAACCGATTTCATACATGAAGGTAAAGAATTTCAAAATATGGCTGGGTATGCATATAGATTTTGCTATTTTCAGTAACATTTATCTACTGGCTATAGAGTGGCTCCAGAACTGGTGTATATATAGTCATCTGGGAGAAACTCCAAAATAAGGAAGGGGGGACTGCATGGGCAGTGCAATCTTTTTATGAATGTTATTCAGTATCCCTGCCTCCTATTCAAACTATCAGGGTCTCTGTGTTTACAATATTCCTGCAGCTAGAAGGCTGAGTGACTGCATTCACAGTTGATCATAGCACTGCTCATTAGTCTGTCAGCAAGGAGTGGGCAACATAGAGATTATGGACCAGATTTTCAACACAGTGCGAGACTACGTCCCACACCAGAACTGCAGTTGTGGTTCAAGATCTCCACAGCTGTGGAGTTTGGTATTTTTAGCTGACAGAGCTGTGGGGAATGTTACGCTTGGTCCTTCAAGATGCAACTTCTCCCTGCAGCTGTGATGACAAAATAGCCACAAGCTGCTGTAAATCATGGAGCCAGTTGCAAACTAGCTCCACTTTTGAAAATACTGTGGCTGCAGGAAAAACTGGGGCTCCACAAGAGTGGAGACCCACTTGCACCAGTTTAGTCCTACAGCAGCGGGAGCTATGAGGGCTTTAAAAATCTAGCCCCATGCAGTATATATAGATATATTAAACTAGAGGGGTCATTATGTGACCACTCTGATCATTTGCATAATAGCCCCATAGTGGCATAAAAGCACCCATTTTTCCATGTGATGTCCCCTCTAGTTTTATATATACAGTCTCTATGGTGGGCAATTGCTGAGTGACCCATGCCTTTAATTCTCAGAAACCAGGTACTGCACCCATTCAAACACTTTGCTGATGAGCATTTTATCTAGTGGGGGGGGGGCAATAAAAGCAGGGAAACTCTAGCAGCCCACCCCCACATGTGAGAGACATCAGAAGTAAGGAGAATAAGGATGAGAGGTTACCAAGGTCACCCGGACCAGGAAGAAGGGGAGGGGCACTGGAATCAGGGACACATGTTACAGTTAACATGGATGAGAGAAACATGCATGGGGACTGAAACCAGAAAAGGAGGGAGGACAGGCAGTAATACTTGGAAGGCCATGGTGACAAATGCCTACAGCCTGTGTAATAAATTCCCAGACATGGAGGTCTTGATAGTAGAGGCAGACCTTGACATAGTAACAATAACTGAAACCTGATACACTGCCAATCATGGGTAGGAAGTAAATGTACCAGGTTATGCTCTGTTCAGGTGGGATGGGGAAGGCCAGAAAGGGGGAGGAGTCTCCCTGTATGTCAAAGAGGATATAAAGGCAACACAGATACAGGGTAGGCAGGGGGAGATCGAGGCACTGTGGGTCACCCTTGAACCAGGAAATGGCACAGCAATACAAACAGGGGTGATATACAGGCCTCCAGGACAGGGAGAAGAAGTGGACAGGGCCCTAGAGGATGAAATACACAAGATGGCAATGAAGGATGAAATTCTGCTAATGGGGGATATCAATATGCCGGACATGGATTGGACCACCTAGGCAGCTGCTTCAGCCAGAAACAGAGGCATCCTAGATTTCCTACCGGAGGCAGTACTCCGACAGCTACTGCTTGATCCCACCAGAGACAGGGTGATTCTTGATCTAGTAATGACCAACAGGGAGAGAATAGCTGATGTCCAGGTGGAGGGGCAGCTAGGATCCGGTGATCACCACATAGTGCAGTTCAGCATAGGGACAGGGATTCAGTCATGTCATACTAGGGTGAAGGTTTTAGATTTCAGAAAGGCAGACTTCACTGCAATGGAGAAAGATATCAAAAGAGCCCTGGAGAACAGGGGGGCAGGAGGGGGTGGATGAGCAGTGGGAGAACCTAAAAGGGGCCATAGTGGAAGTAACAAATAAATGCATCAGACTGGTATCAAAAAGCAATAGAAGGAAAAGGCCACTATGGTTCTCAAAAGAGGTAGCAGAAAAAGTAAGGGCTAAAAGGGCAGTGTTCAGGAAATATAAGGAGACCCAAAGGGAGGAGGAGGAGGAGGAGCACAATGAGGTGTACCAAGAGTGTTTAAGGAAAGCAGGGAGGGCAGTAAGAAGAACGAAGGTGCAGATTGAGGAAGGTTTAGTACAGACAGTAAAGAAAAGAGACAAGATATTCTACAGGTACATCAGTGAAAGGAGGAAAACCAGGGCGGGAATTGTAAGACTCAAAGGGGGAGGACAGGACTTGTAAGGAGGGTAACATGGATAAGGCAGAAAGACTGAATAAATACTTCTGTTCAGTATTCACAGAAGAGGGGGAAGGACAGGAACCTCAGCTGAGCATCAGAAGCCAAGGGCAGAAAGAGGCGACAAAAGTCCATTTACAGGGAAGAGAGCCCTGCATGAACTCACTAAATTGAAGGTGGACAAAGCCATGGGTCCAGATGGTATACACCTGAGGAAACTACAGGAGCTGCGAAGTGAGCTATCAGAACCTCTGGCAGCCTTGTTCATCAAGTCACTCAACACAGGGGTGGTGCCAGAGAATTGGAGGATGGTACATGTGGTCCCACTACACAAATCTGGCAGTAGGGAGGAGGCACGCAACTATAGGCTAGTCAGCCTCACCTCAGTAGTGGGGAAGATCATGGAGGCACTGCTTAAGGAAAGGATAATAGTACATTTTGAAGCCATTGGTGTTCAGGACCCCAGGAAACATGGGTTACATACATACATAGATACATAGACAGTGTCGGCAGATAAGGGCCTATGGCCCACCTAGTCTGCCCATTTGAGCTTGTAAGTTCAGTTTGTTTTCCTAGAAGTCTATTTCCCCTTACCCCTGACCTCTAGAATTCCTTTATGTCTATCCCATGCATTCTTAAATCCCGTGATTGTTTCAGCCCCCACCACTTCCTCTGGCAGGGTGTTCCACTTGTCCTCCACCCGTTCTGTGAAGAAATTCTTTCTCATGTTTCCTCTGAATCGTCCCTCCTCCAACTTCATCCCATGCCCTCTAGTCCTGAAACATCTTTTCGCTTAAAATAGTGTTTTCCTGCACCCTGTTCCTCCTGTAAGATACTTGTATGTCTCTATCATATCCCCTCCTCCTCCTCTCTCCAGGAGTACATGTTCAGTTCCTTCAACCTGTCTTCATAGGACTTGTGATGCAACACATGCACCATCTTTGTTGCCCTCCTCTGAACCTTCTCTACCCTGTCTATGTCCTTACGTAGGTATGGTCTCCAGAACTGTACACTGTACTCCAGGTGGGGCCTCACTAGTGTCTTGTATAGCGGAATTATGACCTCCCTTTTCCTGCTGGTGATGCCCCTGCCTATACATCCCAGCATCCTATTTGCTTTACCTGATGCCTTGTCACACTGTTTCCTACCTTGAGGTCATCAGAGATGACAACCCCAAGATCCCTTTCCTGCTTGGTGCATGCTATATCCTCACCCCCAACTGGTATATTGTGCCAGGGTTTTGTGCCCCATATGCATTATCTTGCACTTCTTTGCATTGAATTTCAACTGCCAAACCCTTGACCATTCTTCAAGTTTCTGCAGGTCCCTCTCATTCTGTCTACACCCTCTGGTATGTCTACTCTGTTACAGAGCTTTGTGTCATCAGCGAACAGTGAAATTCTGCCTTCTATATCCTGTGCAATGTCACTGATGAAGATGTTGAATAGGACCGTCCCAGCACTGATCCCTGTGGTACCCCACTGGTCACTCTTCCCTGTGGAGTGACAGCCATTTACCACCACCCTCTGTGTCCTGCCACCCAGCCAGTTACCTACCCACCACACTACTGTCCTGCCCACACCCATATTCCCAGTTTGTGTAATAGTCTTCTATGTGGCACAGTGTCAAAGGCCTTGCTGAAGTCCAGATAGGCCATGTCCACTGCCCTCCCCTGATCCACCTCCCTAGTCACCCAGTCAAAAAATTCAATGAGGTTGGTCTGACATGACCTCCCCCTGGTGAAACCATGCTGCCTTGGGTCCTGTAGTCCATTGACAACCAGATGTTCCACCAATCTCTCCTTCAGTAGTGCTTCCATGATCTTTCCCACTACCGAGGTGAGGCTGACTGGTCTGTAGTTCCCTGCTTCCTCTTTGTTCCCACTTTTGTATAAGGGGACTACATCTGCTGTCCTCCAGTCTTTGGGTACTCTCCTGTTTCCAGTGATTGGCTGAACAGGATAGCCAGAGGTTCAGCCACCACCTCTCTTAGTTCTTTAAGGACCCTGGGTGCACCCCATCTGGCCCCATTGCTTTATCAGCTCTTATTACTTCCAGTTCCTTCAGGACCCTTTCTCGTGTAGGGACTTGTGTCCATTTCTGCACCATTCTCACCCCTTGTACTCCCTTCAGACCCATTACCCCTCTTCCTAGTAAAGACTGAGCAGAAATACCTGTTCAATATGTCAGCTTTACTGTTGTCATCCTCCACGCTCCCATCCTCCCCTTCAGTCTCACTATCCCTCCCTTGTCCTTCTTTTTCACTTATGTACCTGTAAAAGGTTTTGTCCCTTTAACCACTGATTTTGCAATGTGTTCTTCTGTCTGAGCTTTGGCTTCCCTTACTGACTTCCCTGCCTCCCTTGTTTCTCCTGGTACTTCTCCTATCCCTTCTGCCTGTGTCTTTTTGTATTGCCTGAATGCAATCTTTTGGCTTTCACTTTCTTTGCTACCTCTTTGGAAACCATAATGGTCTCCTCTTTTTCCTCTTGCTAACCTGCTTAATGCATAATTCTGTTGTTCTTATAATCCCCATTTTAAATACTGCCCACTGTTCCTCAATCCCTGATTCCTGTCCCATTCCCTTAATGCCTCTTTTCAAGTATCTCCCATTTTCCCAAAGTCTGCCCCCTAAAATCCAGGATACGTGTTTTTGTGTGGTTTGGTTCTGCTCTTTCTGTGATTTCAAACCACAATGACTGGTGGTCACTGTTACCCAGGTGCTCCCCCACTGTTACCCCCATCACACTGTCCCTGTTTGTGAGCACAAGGTCCAGTATTGCCTTCTGCCGAGTTGGTTCCATGACCAGTTGCTTGAGGCCTGAAGGGAGTCCAGGATAAATCTGCTCCTAGTTGATGCTGCTGCTGGGATGCTCCAGTCCAAGTCTGGTATATTGAAGTCTCCAACCAGTACTACCTCACCCTTGTCTGCCATCCTTTGGATGGCTAGCATCAGCTCCCTATCTGTTTCTTCCTCCTGGGCTGGTGGTCTATAGACCACACCTGTGCGGATGGCTGGCCCCATTTTCCTTTCCAGCTTAACCCACAGTATCTCTCCCCCATTTTGTTCCTCCTGGATCTGTGTGGCCCTTATGTCATTTTTCACATACAGTGCCACTCCTCCTCCCTTCCTGCCTGCTCTGTCTCTTCTGAATATGTTGTAGCCAGGTATGGCCATCTCCCAGTCATGGTTATCATTACACCAGGTTTCAGTGATGGCCACAATGTCCAGGTCTGACTGTACCATGACAGCCTCCAGATCTTCCATCTTGTTGCTAAGGCTCCTGGCATTTGCACACATGGCTTTCCATGGGTTCACAGTGGGTAGGCCATTTCAGAAAAATCTCATAAACTTCTTTGACTGGGTGATGAAGGAAGTTAATCAGGGAGGGCCATGGACATCGCCTAACTCGATTTCAGCAAAGCCTTTGACATCATCCCACATAGGAGGCTGGTAAACAAAATAGGTGTACTGGGCATGGGAGACAAGGTGGTAAACCGGGTTAGAAACTGGATAAATGACAGGAGACAGAGGGTGACGGTAAATCTGGTTAAAAGAGGGTGACCAGTGGAGTACCTCAAGGGTCAGTCCTTGGTGGTCCAGTTCTGTTCAATGTCTTCATTAGTGACATTGCAGAGGGGCTGGAAGAAAAGGTCTGCCTGTTTGCAGATGACAAGAAGATCTGTAATAGGGTGGATAATACTGAAGGGGTGGAGAAAATGAGAAAGGACCTGTGGAAGCTTGAGAAATGGTCTGCAGAGTGGCAACCAAGCTTTAATTCAAAAAGGTGCAAATGTATGCTCCTGGGACACAGTAACTCAAGGGCGTGCTACAGGAGGGGGGAGAGTTGTTGACAGTCACCAAAAAAGAAAGAGACATGGGGGTTATTATTTCAGATGACCTGAAAAGTCAAAGCAGAGTACAAAGGCAGCAGGGAGGGTCAGTGGCATGCTGGGGGACATAGGCAGGGGTATCACCAGCAGAAGGCGTGAGTTATTGATACCATTATACAAAACCCTGGTCAGGCCTCACATGGAGTACTGCATGCAGTTCTGGATGCTGCACCTTCAAAAGGACATTAACAGGCTGGAGGTGGTCCAGAGAAGGGTGACTAAGGTGGTACAGGGCTTGCACCACAAGACATATGAGGAGAGATTAGGGGACCTCAATATGTATTCGCTGGAGAAGAGGAGGGAGAGAGGGGATATGATAGAAACATTCAAGTACCTCAAGGGCATAAACAAGGTGTGGAGGGGGGGAATCTTCCAATACAGGAGAAATACGAGAAGTAGGGGGCATGACATGAAATTGGAAGGTGGAAGGTTAAGAGGGAACGTGAGGAAGTTTTTCTTCATGGAGAGAATGTTGGATGCATGGAATGGTCTGCCACAGGAGGTGGTGGGAGCAAGCACTGTGGTTGGATTTAAACATGCATGGGACAGGTATAGGGGAACCATAGAGGTAAAGCAGGGGGAGGGTCAGAAGCTGTAATAAAGTACAGGACTTATGGGCAGATTGGTTGGGCCTAGCAGTCCTTATCTGCTGACAATTTCTATGTTTCTACTATGGACTTGGCTCTCAGCTGGCCCCAGTGTGTGATATTGGGGCTTGCACATGAACCCTGGTCTTTATGTATCACTGCACACCATAGGTAGTGCATTTTAAAATATATATGTCTATATATATATATATATATATATATATATATATATATATATGTGTGTGTATGTATGTATATATATATATATATATATATAGATAGATATATGCCCCAAGAAGGCTCAGTGCTTTCAAAAGTGTATTTTTTCAAATATAGATTACCCCCCCCATGAAAACAGGTCTGAGATGAGATCTGCATTTGTGAGACTTCCAGTGGAGAACTGAGTACCCGTGTCTTTCAGTGTACCACTGAGTTCAGTCCCTTAAAGGGGACAGAAAATGTGTGCTAATGGGCAGTAGTTAGTAACACAACTATTTACGGAAATCAATTCCTGCTTCCAAATGATCCATATTTTTAACTGTACATGAATAAACACTAATGTGAAAAACTCTGTTTTCTATTGTTTTCTTTTTATGGACAGCATTCTGCACAGTTCTCTTTATGGAACCAGTAATTTGGCGTTTTTACTATGTCATGGTTTGCGTGCAAAATGTTAAGCATTAGCTGTCGACATATCAGAACCATGCTTAGAATTCTGCACACAAACTATGGCATAGTTAATACTCCAGAATACTGATTCCATGAAGTGAACTGTAATAGAATGCTGCCCATATAATTGAAACAATGGACCTGCCTGGTGGCGCTGAGGGTTGAGGCGCTGGATGCCACACCTCACACCACACTGGCAACCTGGGTTCGGAAATGAGCCCGGGCCACTGGGGCTTGGCTGGAGGGGTGACGAGATCGAGTGTCCATAGGACTGCTCTCTCTTCCTGGGGAGGGTTGCGGGAAAGCGATCGCTCCTGGAGTGGCCTCTGGCAGTGGTCAGAGATGCTCAGCGTAGCGACACTGTGGATGCAAGGGGCAGAATTGTGGAATTACGTTGCCTTGCTAAGCCACACTCTAAGGGTCAGGAACTACAACAAAAAGAGAAAAAATCCACTCCTGGAGACAGATGAAGGCACCTCGGCCTCCTAGCCCACACTTCCAATTCCAGACTGACTTCCTCTCCATGGGTCGACTCGTGTGTCTAGCACTTTGCCCTATAGATAGAGCGCCCTGGGTGGATAGGGCAGCCCTACCTCCGGAGGGTTCAGACCCAGAGGTGGTGCAGGGTGGCACGAGAGGAGAGGACCTAGAAGTCACAGAGGGAGGTAGAGGCTGGGAGCCCCCGAGGATGCCGGAAGAAGTTCTCCAAGTGGTGGAGATAAACAAAGTTAAAAAAAAATTGAAACAATGCAGCATATAGTCTCTCACATTTTTATTCAGGGTGAGTCCAATATTTATTTTTTTATTGAATTTTGATAACCGAGTAGGCCCACTGAGACAATGCAGTGCCTTTTTCAGGGGCGACCTGGGACAAGACAACAGATACATACATAATACAGAGGAGTAGAAATACAATGGTTAACAATGCAAGTGCTAACACAGGTAAAATCAACAGGGGTGCAGTTTCATTCATTACATCAGGATAAATACAGTATTACAACAGTGTAAGTAACATCAGGTCAATTAAAGTGCAAGGCATTGAATATAGCAGTTAGGGTTAAATAACAGACACACATATTGGAACTGTTGTTAAGTCAAACAATGGAGGGTTCTTCCATGCAGCCTGGAATGCTGTCAGCAAAAACAGATAGAAGAAGATGGGGCAAGGAGGTGACATGAGATGTAGTATTTAAATTGCAGAAGAGAGGTGAAGGAGAGAATTGCATGTGGGAGGGAATTCCAGCTGGATGTGGCCAAAAAGGCAAATGATCTCCTGCTGACTTTCAGACAAGGGTTGGAAATAACCAGTAGGGAAAGGATGGAGACCGTAAAGTACACTGGGACCATCTAAGTTTGATAAGGTCTCCCAGGTGGGGGGGGGGTATAAAGATGGACTAGCTTAGTACATGATGGTGTATTGGAATTTGGACTCCAGAGGTACCCAACTTAGAGATGATAGGACACTGCAATGGTGGTGCCTGGGGTCAACTCCTAGTGCAAAACATCCAACCCTCAGTTAGAGTTGGTTGAGATGAGACAAGATGGTGGCCCAGGCTTGGAGGAGCAGCTGTGCACCATAAGAGAGGAGAGGGAGGAGTGTGGACATTGCTATTTTTGGACAAGAGGCTAATGATAGAAGGGGAAGGAGACAATACAACAGACCTAGCCCTTGGTTAATTGTCTTAGTCAATAAGTTGACATGGGTTTCGAAGGTGAGCAACAGATTTAGGGTAACACCCAGGTATTTGAAAGAGTGGACGAGTTCTAGGGCAGTTCCATCCTGAGATTGGATCAAAAGGGGACACTGAAGCAGAGGTGAGGGGGCAGGGTTGTAGAACAGTATACTTTCAATCTTTTTTATATTGAGGATTAGATGGTTTTCTAAGACCCAACCCTCGATATGATGGAAGTTGGATGCAATACTTTGGTTTATCCAACAAATGTCTGAGGAGGAGCAGTAGATGATAGTGTCATCTGCATATAAGTGAACTGAGGCTCCACCACAGTTGTTTGGCAGCTCATTGATGCAGTAAAGAGCGAGAATACCAATATGGATCGTTTAGGGGTACAAATATCATTTCTGAAAATGGGAACCTTATAAACAGCTGCCAATTATAAACAATTTCTTGTCTTCTTGAAAGGTATTTTAAAGAAATCTACGGAAGTTTCTTCTAGTAAATATAAGTATTTCTCAATTCATTACTTCATTTAAAGGGAATAAAACTCAACTGCCAACTGCACTGCAGGTTCAGAACTGAATTTGCAAGAGAAGCCAAATCTCCTGTTTTTGGTCTTGTGTAGGCTGTGCATTTGGTTTCTAAATAGGTGTGACACACTTAGTCTGTGTGGAGGAATGACAGTAGCATCATTGTCCTGCTTCTTCTAACAAAGGTCAGCTCATTGAGCATCTATGGTGTTATGTCTACAGGAGCTACTTGTCTATCATCTCATCTGGAAGAAGGGTGCCGTGACTGCATCCACTGAGGTCGGGTAGAAAGAAAAAAAAATTGAAAAACAATCATTAAACATACCAAATTCATGTAGTTGATAAAGTTCTAGAATGTCTAAAGTTCTGGAAAAAAGTTCAGATTGAAACATCAGTCATTCTCACAGTTCTGTCATTCATATGGTATACAAGCAATAATATCCAACAAGGTGGGTGGTGTTGGGGAATACTGGACCACCCAGGGGTGGGTGTAATGAGGCTTGACACCTCAGGAGGAGTGCCTTATAGCCCCTGGAATGACCGGTATTCCCCAATACTATCCACCCTGGAGGGTATTATTGTGCTTAGAAAATGGCATTGTAAAAAAAAACAATCAACAAAAAACTATTAATAAAGAATTTGTTTATTGTAAGTTTTGTTGTATAACAGTTCCTCCACCTGGATTGAGCTATGGACTTTTATTCTGCTCTAGAGTCTGTAGTTTAAGTGGTTGTATGCAGTTACAGCCCCTTCTAGTAATCTGTTTTGTTTGTTGACTCGAAACCTCCCTCCATTCCTCATGCAGCACCTTTGTTTCTCACCTTGTTTTTCCTCTTGTTTTTTTTTTTCTTTACTAGCATCTGAGAGAGTACACTTTTTTTTCAGTTGTTTGATTTACAGTGGGGCTGGGAGCTGTTGCAGTTGTCCCAGGACAAGACATTGCGATCTGCAAAGATGTACTGTATGCGGTTGGGAGAGTTGAGGAGGATTTGTTTACTTGAGGTGCAGCTAAGAGTTATTGTGGTACTGGGGAAAAAAAAGAAGAGGTAGTCTAATGCTGTGGAGACTTTTGTGTTGTCAAAAGGGGTATAACAACAGGGTCAGTACCACTGGTGGCCATGAGAGGAGTGTGGACTGAACAGTGGAAGCGGAAGTTTCTTTACATTGGCTGTCCAGATATGCAGAGTTGTTGTTGGCTTGATTCGACTACTGCTATGGCTGGCTTTTGATGGAGTGGGAGCCGTGAGTAACTGTGTCACTGTATTGGAGTGCGCTGTGGTTTAAAAACATTTGTTTTATTTTTAGAATATGTTTCTTTTAAACATTGATGGTTTGGCTGTATGAGGTTGTGGGGGAAGAATATATTTCTTTTAAACATCGATGGTTTGGCTATATGAGGCTGTGGAGAGGTGACTTTTCTAGATGAGGTGGGGGCCTTGCTTGGATTCTCATTTGCTTATGAAGTGGGGGAGAAATGGCGGCTAATTTAGCTTGAAATTAAGACTCTCAAAAGGACACCAATTTGCCTTTGTGGCACAAGGTTGGCACTTGTTTTTAACAGGGCTCTATCAAAAAATAGATGCATTACTATGGAATTGTAATAGCCAATCAGGTTACTAGGATTTCCATTGCCATGTTCTAAACTTTTATATACTTTTATGTACTTCACCTGTTTTTACTATCCTGACCCCTAGGCATATCACTCCTTTTGTCCCATCTAACATGCTTTCTGCCCATCTGACTCATGCTACAGCCACCAATGCTGACCTCCAGATTCTTCAGGTAGACCAGAATCTACTGGTTCAGGTCCTCTATCCCTTTTCAGGGGCTGTCCCTCTTCTGCCACCAGAGTGAGTAAGCACACAAGACATCAGATATGGCTGTGGGGGGAGTGTGGCATGTTGGAGGGTTGGGTGGCATGTGGGTGTGTGGCAGCCATCATCTGCAGTGCATTCCCAGAAAAACAAATGGCACATTTCTTCCACTCTTCACCCACCTACCTCCCAGAGTACTTACATGCTGCAATAACTCTGTGGGCAGTGCCCAACAATGTTTAGTCACCCATGACACTGAGGGCACTATCATGAAGTCCCCACAAGGGTGTCATAACAATAGGTTACAATACCACGTTTTACCATAGGCACTTGGATCTGCCTCGGGCCTTACCAAAAATTATTTTCAAAAATTCACATAAATAATTATAAAATTAAAACATGATATTATTCCTATTTTTCCAGATTCTAGATAATGATACAAAACATTTCTGCCACACTTAGAAGTATGAAAGAGAAATGTTATTTCCCTATACACAAATTCTAAATATCCCTAATTAGCACAAGTATACCTTGTAAACATAATAAAGCTGTAACCACAAGACAGCAAAGGTTTCAGAAAATCAAATAAGCAAAACAAAGAAATAAAAACAAAACAAAACAATTTTCAGAAAATAAACAACACTACTAAGAAATAAGCAAGGTTTAACACAGTAAATGGTACTGGCTATATACAGTACTCTGCTTTCAGCCTACTTTGTATTTAGCATAACCTTTTTGTATAGGAACTTGTAAACTCATTACATCAGAGTCTCAGATTATATTTCTGTATAAAACTTGCTTTGATTCTTTATAGCATGCAAAATGTATTCCTTTTGGTTTAAACTCCAGCTTAACTATATCCCAAGATTTTTGTGATTCAAAGTAAGTTACTATGTTACCTTCCCATATGAGCCAAATTAAAATATTAAAATTATTAATTAAAATAATACTTACATTTCTGCATAATTGCAGAGGTTGGTCTTCTTTTCCTTTTTAACTTTAAAAATCTTGGTGAGAATTGTTTTCTGGATAATAAGAGTTCTTTACTGGCTAGCTTGGCTGTAGTCTCTGGCCCAGATATTGAAAAGGGTTGCACCATGCGCAATAGGGTTGCTCCAGCACAGGTCCGAAAATGCGCCATTCTGCGATATTCAGTGGGAGGCAGATGTGCCCCCCAAATCACACTGAGCAAGAGCGCAATGATAATGAATGCAAGCGCAACTGAAGGGGGAGGAACCATGCATAAATGACGCAATGCGATATTCAACAACATGCGCCATGTGCAATAGGGGAGCAAGCGGAAGTTGC
Source organism: Neoceratodus forsteri (assembly GCA_016271365.2). NCBI lineage: Eukaryota > Metazoa > Chordata > Ceratodontiformes > Ceratodontidae > Neoceratodus > Neoceratodus forsteri. The sequence continues at coordinate 1,361,724,656 of CM057456.1, forward strand.
GCAATAGTGGAAATGAGCAAAATTAAAAAGGAACAAGGGAGAGGTGCAAGAACGCTACAGGGAAGGCACATGTTGCTGAACTATAGCCAGATACACAGGGCAGGACAGACACACAGGGCAGGACAGAGAAAGGACACCCTGAACCCACCGGCGCAGGGAAGGTGAGGGGAGCAACAGCCAAACCACAGTGCAGAAGGAGGAAGTGCCACATAGCACTGAGGCCACCAGAGGAAGGTGTTCCCAGTGCAGGGGAAGTAGCAGCCAGGACAGCGGGGGGAACACAGAAACAGCTGCCGTGGGGGAACACAGGCCAGGGACATGGCCAGTGCCACCATCCAGATGGAGGCAGTAATGAGGGGGGTGAGAAGGCAGGCATCAGGGGGGCACGGCCTTGGAAGGGCCCGTCAGCGGTATGCCCCCAAGAGGCAGTACTGAGCCCGCACCAGCTTCGAGCTCTACACCGATACCAAGATCGTGGGCCAGTACTGCCTGAATCGGGCAATTCTGAGGCAGCTCTGTGAGCTGTGCAGTGATGTGAAGCAGGCACCCACACGATGCTCTGTCAGTGGAGACAAAAGTGACAGCTTGCATGTGCCTGCTTGCCATGGGTACCTTCCAGAGACCAACAGGGGACACCACAGGCATAACCCAGTTGGCCGCATCATGCCACCTCACCCAATTCCTCAGCGCACTGCTGCCACATGCTGCAGAGTACATCCATTTCCCCAGCACACTGGAAGGAGCACACAGCAAACATACAGGAGTTCCACAGGGTAGCACGTATGCCTGGCATGCCGGGGCAATAGACTGCACCCATGTGGCCATCCAGAAACCACCTGGCCCTGAAGGGGCCGCATATATCAATCAGAAGGGCTATGCAAGCATCAACTGCCAGGTGGTGTGCGATGCCAGGGGGCGCATAATCAATGTCTGTACCACGCACCCTGGGGGAGCACATGATGCTTTCATCTGGCACCAGTCGGCACTGTGCCACAGCTTCAAAAGTGCGGACATCCGCATTGGCCACTTAGTGGGTGAGTATGCAAACCACGCAGAAAAACATAGAGCTTGGGAGGGTCAAGGTCAGAGGTGACATGGGTATTGGCCTAGATGGCTCAAGGCAGGGCAACACTGATCACCAAACTAACTTCCACCCTCTACACACAGGTGACATTGGATACTCACTCTGCCCCTGGCTGCTCACACCATACTGGCGGCCCGTGACCCCATCGCAGCAACGCTACTATGAGGCACATGCCACCACACGCAATATCATCGAGCCGGTGTTTGGGATGCTGAAGGCACGTTTCCATTGCCTGGACACGTCTGGCAGTGCCCTACAGTACAGCCCCTCAAAGGCCTGCAGGCTATTCCTGGCCTGTTTCATCCTGCACAACATGGCCAACGACTGTGGGATAGCCGTACAGGTCAAAGAGGGTGACAGTGATGGGGACGATGAGGACACTGGTGAAGATGGTGATGGGAAGCCCCCCCCTTGGGCGATTGGACCCCCGACTGATCCGGCTGGCACAGCTGCACTGGGACACCATCACAGAGGAGCACTTCAGCCAACCCAGGTAAGTCATGGGGCCATGTGCAACCACCAGTGGCAAAGGCACAACCCACAAACACGCATGAACAAACACTAGGGGTGCATGCTGTCAAGGGAAGTGGCCGAGCATGGAACCGCACACACCACCAGGGATGGGCAAGGTCTAACATGGCACGTGGTCATACACACACACACACACACACACACCTCACAAGACATGCACAAAGGGTAGGAGGCACGCCAATCCAGACCTCCACCTCTATCCACACACACGTCCACAGATCACCATGCCTACTGCCTGTTATTGTGCATGTGTCAGATGATGGGCACCATTGCACAGTAGCATACAGTGCAACGCAGGCATCATCATGCACACGCCACAGTGGACAGCAGCCAGGAGGGTGTGTAGATGGAACGTGTGTGTGCGTGCAGGGTTTGGTAACCCACCAGTGCATTGCACGCTGAACGACACAATGCACACAGGGCAGCATCAGACAGTAGCCATGTTGGGAGACAGGTCAGTCACATGCCACAGTGCCATGGCCACTACGGATGTGTGGGCGGCCCCATCGAGACCCACCAGCAGTGACAGGCTGACCAATGGCCTCATGGGGTGGTACCGATGGGCCCTCAGTGGTTCCACTGCGTGAACATGACCGTGCTCGCTCAGGGGTCTGCAGCACACCTAACATGCCTGCACCAGGCATGCTCGGGATGCCCACAGCTGAACCCAGTGTTGACAAGGAGGGTGTCACACGATGCCGGGAACAGGGGGTGGACATTGCTCTGCGCGGTGTCTTTGACGCATGGGCAAATAACTGTGTGCCCATTGTGGCCATGACAGCTGTGAATGCCTATGTCTGCCTGTCAATGGCAGTGGTCACATCCTCCCGCAACCGGTCCATCCCTGCCAGGAGCAGAGTGGTGTCACTGCTGTGCTGCTCCTCTGCCTGACATAGAGCCGCACTCAGTGCATTCACCACCATCACAAGCCGCATCTGCTGATTGACTGATGCTTGCAGTATACGGGTGTGCTCATCTAAGAGGTCATCTGCCTGATCGGCATGCTGTCCCTCATGGTGTTCGCAGCCCTGATGGTCATCACCCTTGAGGGTGGGTGCTGCACACCAGGGCCAGGCCTGGGCATGTCCACAGGTGGTGCACTGATGCCGCCCCCTGACACTGTGCCCCCATGGCCATTGGCCGACTGCTGATACTGCCCCTCCAGCTGCCGCTCTCCAGGGCTCAATGGTGCCGCCGCAGTGGCTGCAGCAACCCCACTGTCCTGGACACACACCAGTGCTGCCCCACTGGTGCAGACAGGCACAGGCTGGGACTGTGATGTCACGCAGGCCTCCACAGCGGCACCACCCACAGCCATGGCTGTGATGTCACCCGCTGTGTGGCCATCCTGTGGCTCACACATCTCACTGCCCATGACGTTAGCTCCATCATCATTGGTGATGGATCCGGCACCAGCCCGCGTCTCAGCATGCTGGCATCCATGGACGCTGGCACGCTGGGATACAGGCAGGGCCACCTCCGCACCTGCTCCACCAACATCAGTCTGGATGTCCAGGTGGGCCCACCGTCGCCCTGACCCCCGTATGCCTGTGGAGGTGGACGGGCCCTCCTCCATCTCCATGCTACTGCCCTCAGTGGAGAAGCCCACCACTGCTGAGTCATGTAGATGCTCAGGACCTGTAAGGGAAAAACATTAGCATTAATGTATGTGACCTACCCTATCCCCCCCATTGACAGACCAGGACCTGCCATGCAGTGACGGGCTACCACCCATCTGGAATCCACCACCCGGAACACCCTCGATGTCACAACAATGCATGCTGCCAGCAACCTGCTCTTCCTGTGGGGTCAGGCATTGCACCTCCAGCTGTCCCCAACCGGTTGCAGACCGTGCTTCCCTGATGGCAGCCACCTTCCCTTTAATTCTCTGCCTGTCCATGCCCATCTTCTTTTTGCAGTCCTGCACAGAGCACTGGTGGCTGCCATGCAGGTTGACAGCAAGTGCCACCTCCTCCCATGCAGCAGCATGGGCCTGTGTTGTTCCCTGGTGTCCACTGAGCAGCAGCTCCGGGTCGAGGTAGGCCTCAAACAGGGCATCTGTCTCTGCTTTCGTGAAGTTTGGCCTCCTCTTCCTCCCACGTCTCTGTTCCTCTTCCTCCACCTCACGATCGGTCATGATTCCTCCTGTGAGAATGACAGGTGTTACCTGTGACTGTGCAATCTCATGCTTGTCCCAAAACACCACAGTCCACACTCCCAAACAGCATGCAACTCATCGCAACAGACTGCAGTAACCGACTATGGCCAGTGCAGCCCAATGTCGCATTTTTATAGCACAACCCATGCAAATGAGGAGAGGAACATTTTTAAGTGGATGCAAATGCAGTGACTGCGCCATTGAATGGCTGATTAGATGATTTGCATACACCGGCTGAATATCGCACTGTTGCGCTTTTCGCAATTGTGTTGAACTTGCTGAGCCAAGGGCTCAGTTCTGTGACATGCGCAGTACACACCTAACTGCGCATGCCTGGGTTGATGACGCAGGCGACTGCTGCACTGCTGACGTGCTGTGCATGGGAGGCAATGCAGGGCATGGCCACCATTGTGCCAGTGGCGCTACAGCGCTGTTCTCATTTTTTTTTTTTTTTTTATTTATTTAGCTTTTGTTGACCGGGTAAGTGCACTAGACAAATCCTGCCTATTTTCAGGCACGACCTGGGGAAGGGGGATACAGATGAATGCCAACTGACCTTGAACCATATATGGTGCTGTGGCACTGGGGTGTCGTAGGTACACTGGGGCAACAGCGCTGTAGGCCGTTACAGGAGGTGGCACACAGGCACGCAATCATGCTACACACATTGGGTTCCAATTGCGCTGTGGCTGTCTGTGTGCCAGAGACCCTTGACCCTGTGCCCAACCTTTGCCCCAGGCACCATGTATCAGGCATGGGTGCACCACTATCACACTGTTCAGTGACAGCGTGATAGGGAATGGCAGCACTGTACCGCGCAGCATCTGCACGTGACAGGACTGCGCCGACGAGTGCCATTTTGAATCCACCACATTGATGAGATGGCACAGAGAAGAGAAGTCATGTGGAGCTTGCCAACCTGGTGGCAATCGTAGAGCCCCATGCTGGGGCTTTGTATGGAGATGCACCCCTGGACAGGGCCAGGAGTGCAGTGTGGCAGGAGGTGGCCGATGCCCAAGAGGAGGCCACCGGTATGGGACGCACGGCAGAACAGTGTTGCCACCATTACGGGGACCTGAGGCACAGGGACCTGGACCTGCTTGCCTGCCTGTGAGCACGTGCCGGGAGGGGCACGGTGCCATGGCCAAGTAGGTGCCACATCCATGCACTATTATCGTCCATATGGGTAATACGGCTGCAGTTGTCCGGCACATGGAAGGGCCATCCAGTGTTGGCCGTGGTGGTGGTATCGGGGTGTGGGGTGGATGGTTACGGCTATGTGGGATTGCACACACATGGAGGCAGGGGGACTTCGCTACCGGATTGTACTGATGTACCTCTGTCCATGTTTGCACCTTAGTGCCCGAAGAATGCATACAGGTGAGGGAGCAGAGGCGCCATCTGGAGGAGTAGCAGGGCAGGAGGTCTGAAGGTGTTCAGCGGCACGTGGACCAGCCTGATGATGGTGAGCACCTTACATCCATGATTACTATTGCTTGCTGTATAACTGGGCAGGCAGCGGGGCATGGCCACCATCCATTGACACCACTGCCATGCACTCAACATATTACAGTCAGCACTGTCCAGTGGCACTGCATGTCTGGGAGTGCATCAATGGTGGTCCATGCATGCACCGGGCACATGGCTGTGGCACTGCCTTCACACCGCATAGCCAAGTCACTGTACAGCCATGGTGGTGCTGTGCAGGACATGGGCGGTGGGTGTGTGCAGTGGTCCACATGGCTGTGGCTGCATGGGTAGGCAGGTCTTGTGGACACGGTCACTGGGGGTGGTCGCACACCATCACAGGTGCGTGGCACATGGTTGTATGTCATGCACAATGGGTGGGCTGCAGGGGGCTGGACAGTCACACTTATTGACTCTGCTCCCTTGTCCTAGGTGGATGGTGACTCCAGGTGCTGGAGAGAGGTGTGTGGGAGCTGTTCCAGATGGCAAGGGTGACCCTGGAGCTCTTGCAGTGAATCGACTGCCACGGGGTGAGGAGGAGGAGGAGGAGAAGACATAGGCGCCATGTGGAGGAGGACCGGAGCAGCCGTTGAAGACTCCATGCCCCTACTAACACCTTCTCCCCCTTGACCCACCCTCACACCCCTTCTTCCCTCTCCCATATGTTCACCCCTGCCCCTTATCCACCCCCATCTGTTATGTGGCCCTTCCCCCCTCTTGTAAATAGTTTTAAATAGTTTTTTGTTACTTCTTTTAAATATATTCATTTTGTTATGACAACTGTGGTTGTCTCTGATTTGCAGTGGGCTACAGGTGCTCAGCTGCAGTGGTGTGCATGGTGTCAGGGGTGGTACACGCATGGGAGTGTGTGTGTGTGTGTGTGTGTGTGTGTGTGTGTGTGCAGAGGTGAACCGCCTATGGTGTAGGCAGGGGGATCAGTCACTGTCTGTGGTTTGTGTTTTGTACTCTGTGCACTGGATGCCTGTGTGCAGTGGACCACAGGGCTTGCACTGTGTGCATGGCACCCCTGTCAGACCATCCATGGCCTGTGCAGCTGACACCCTTGCATGTCTGTGATATGCACGATCCGCTGGCATGTCAGTGGTGGCTGTCCATGCTGGATAACAACTGTACCCAGCACAATGCCAGGTTGCCTTCCATCACCAGTATGGTGCACGTCTGCCTCCAGTGGCACTGTGGCCTCTGCTGTTGTTGTCCACCCTCCATTCTGTCGCTTGTGTCTGTTTCAGGGGATGTGCTCCAGTGTCTGTCACCTGTGCTCCGGCGGCATGCTGGTGGCATACAGCTTCATGGTGCCTGCACAGGGTGGCGGGCACACCTGTGCAATGTAGGGGTGCTGGCTGTGTGTACATGTCACCTGTGGCCACACACCAGTGGCTTGGTTGACCCACTACTGTGTCCCTGTGTTGGTGTGCCCTTGGGTATGGGTGGGTGTTTGTCCATGCACTGTGTTGCATCCTGTGTGGTGCATGTTTCCATGCTACACTGTGCGTGTCTGTACTGGCTGTTGTGGCCAGTGCTGGGATGGGATGTGTTCTTGGGAGGGTGCGCAGGGTGCTGTACCACTGGAAATGGGGTCCGGGGCATGCCCTGTCGCATGTGGGGTACCTCGTGTGGCAACTCATGGTCGGTCTCTCAGCTGTACCTCAGGGGAATGTGCAGGGTGGCACTGTGTATGCTGTTGTTGCATTGCTGTCTGCTGCCACCCACAGCAGGGTGCACATGGTGGGGATACCTTGCATGACTCCACGGTGCACAGGGTTGCATTGTCACAGTGGGGGTGGTGGCATGCATAGGGTGTCCTGCACTGTTGGTCGCTACTCCTGGGAAGGGTGTATGGTGATTGTGGTGCAGGGTGTGCATAGGTGGGATGGTGTGGCATGGGGTGGTCAGCCCTCCTTGTGTGCCGGTCACAGCTTGCCAGGGGGTTTGCTGGGGCACCATGGCCCGGCTATGGGTTGGTTGCTGGTATCCATGGGCCGGTGGTTATTCCAGCTCTCCCACAGTTGTGCAGTGCATGGGGTGTGGGGGACAATGTCTGTTCTGCTGTGTGCTCCTCTGCCCATCGGTGTCATGGGTGGTGGGCCCCTGCATCCCTGGTTGTGCTGTTGCATTGCTGCCCTGCTGCAGGGGGCATCCCTGGTTGCGCTATGGTGCATCTGGACTGCTCTACTGAGCATTCCTTGTTGCACTATGGTGCATCAGATATGCTCAGCTTCACATCCCTGGTTGTGCTAAGGTGCAGGTGGTGTGATATTCAGTCGTCTGCTGTAGGCACATCTTGGCCTGTGCAGTTTTTGAATATCGCGCTTCCTGCGCATGGGCACAGTGGACTTGCGCTTGCTCCTGCTGTTGCGCACTGTTTGGGTGCAGTTTGAATATCTGGGCCTCTGTATTTTTCCCTTCTCTTTTGAATATGGGACTTTTGGACTCCTCTGGTGTAAACTCAGCAGTGCAGACTGGCTCCTCTTTGCTTGAGATGCCACGAATCATCAAGAGTCACTTATCAGGATTTTGGAAGGAACATTAGATAATATGATGCAAACAGTTCCAAGGCACAGTAGTAGATTCCTGCATCACCACAGCTGTTTGCAGAAAAGGGTTTCCTTGTGGACAGCAAAGTTATTTTTGGTAACTGGATTTTATGACTGTTTCTGTTTTCCAATACATTTCCACTTGAACCCAGGACCTCCTGGACTCATCTGTTATCAAACAGCACTGTAGACTTCTCTGGCTGATGAAATTAACCGTTAGTCTCTATGTCCATGCTTGGCTTTAGCAGAATTTTTTTACAACATTACTTCAGTCAGGATGTCCAGTGTTTAAACCACACACTTTGCTTCATCTAATATTGGAAAAAGTCCTTTTTGTAACAAGCGGTTCTTGCTGCTGGACCTCGTGGCAATCTATGTCAGCATATAGGCTTCTGGCCTAGTAAAAGTTCCAAAACCACAAGATGTCTCAGTCCAGCTGATACATGTCTTCACACCTTCAAAAATTCAGCACTTCTGGGCTGGACTAACAGAATTCGTATATATGTTTTAGGCTCAGAGTGACATCATTACCAGTTTTGATTGGTCCTTGTAGATGATGGAGGTGTGGTTCTCCACCCTTTTTGAAGGACTGCCTCCTTGTTCAAAGTCAATTTTTAAACATGAAATTAATTTTCTTCTATAACCTTTTTATGCAAAATGATACAACTTTCAAACAAACATTTTTGAACTTTCCTCATTGAAACCAGTCTTTTAAAGTGTCTCTTATGTTTCTAGGACCAGTATTTCCTGAAATAATGTAATAAGGGCTATAACTTCATTTTCTTAGCAAAATCTCTTAAAACAAAGTGACACTTTTGTTGCATATTTCCTAGGCTTTAGAATAATGTAGGATTCTTCCATAAGATTTTTCAGGAAGATCCTTAAAATATTATGATTTCTTTACAAGTAAGTTTCCTTCCTTCTGTCCAGAGACCATAAATTAAACTTGTTTACTATAGATCTTCAGTAAGGCATTTGACTCAGTGCCACATGGGAAGCTGGGAAGTGACTTCAGTAAGGCATTCAACTTGGTGCCACATGGGAGGCTGAGAAGTAAGTTAGAAGGCACAGAGGTGGGTGCAAAGCTGGTGAGATGGGTAGGGAACTGGCTGGGGGTGAGCTCTCATCAAGGGTAGTGACGAGTGGTGTTCTGCAGGGCTTGGTGTTGAGACCAGTGTTGTTTGGGATATTCATTGCAGACATATCATTGGACATCAAGAGCAAGATCAGTCTGTTTGCTGATGATACCAAGATGGGAGTTGTGGTGGAAGACCTAGGGGGATGGCAGGGGTTTCAGGATGATCTGGCAAAGCTGGAGACCTGGTCAGACACCTGGCAACTGGGGTATAATCCCAAAAAGTGCAAGGTGCTGCATTTTGGGGTGAAGAACCCAAGAAGGAGTTACCAGCTGTGGGGAGTGCAGCTAGCCAAGACAGAGGATGAGGAGAAGGATCTGGGGGTGCTCATTACAGGGTCAATGAACAACTCTGCACAATGTAGGAAGGCAGCTGCAAAGGCCAACAAAATGCTGGGTTGCACTGCAAGGGGTATATCCTCAAGAGGGTGGAGGTGATTCTGCCACTGTATAAATCATTAGATAGACCGCACCTGGAATACTGCGTGCAGTACTGGCACCCATATCTGAAGAGGGACATTAAGTTACTGGAGGGGGTGCTGTGCAGGGCAACAAAGATGATCAAGGGGCTGGGGGACTTACCATATGAGAGGAGGCTGAGGGAGTTGAACATGGAGGAGAGGAGGTACGGGGGGACATGATTGAAACCTTTAAGTACAAGAAAGGAATAAACAAGACAGGTATGGAGGGGCTGTTCAAAGTAAGGGAGGGGAGGAACACCTGGGGCTATGATATGAGACTGGAGGGAGGAAGGTTCAGGAGGGAGATGAGGAGACACTTTTTTACACAGAGGGTGGTAGCCGAGTGGAATGTGTTACTGGCAGAAGTGGTATCCAGTAGAACAGTGGACTGCTTCAAAAGGGGCCGGGACAGGGCAAGGGGGAGGGTCAAGGGAGGGGAAGGGTAGGAGGGAGGGGCAGCTTCAGAATAAGGGGTGCTAGCTGCATATTTGAGCAGACTTGATAGACTTCTAGGCCTTTATCTGCTGGCAAATTTCATATGTTTGTATGTACGTATGATCTTTCAGACAGTGTATCTCCTTATGGCAACAAATTGCATACCCAAAAATTATATCTTTGGGTTTGTTATGTTGTCATCTTTCATTCAAGACTAAACTTAAGAAGTTTATTTTACAGAATACTGTTCTAAAATATTTTTATATGTATTTTCTTTTTCCCAGTAGCTGCATTTACAAAACTTTGATAAATAAGCACTTGCAAGCTTGTGTACAAACTCTGATAATTTCAGATCAGCATGATTACATTTAGTCTGGAGGCAGTAAAGCGCAGTGGTTTAAGGCTCTGAGCTGCAAATCTGGCGACATCCAGCAGACCAGACCGGGGTTTAAATCCCACAGCTTCCACTTGCATACGGTGTGACCCTGAGCAAGTCACTTAAATTCCCTGTGCTTCCAGGTCACACCTGTAAAAAAGCTTTCAGCTTAGTATGCTACTCCTGGTTAAACAAATAAATAAATAATAAAAAAAAAGTCTTGTAAGAGGCAAAAGCCTTTTCTTTTTCATGAAGATTAATACACTTTTCAAAGAGGGCTGCAATTTTTTGGGGGAAGATAGCTTGTGCCACCCTCTAACACCACCAAGGCCTCTTATCTCCAGTTGACAGGGATACTTAGCATATATGCCCTCTCATGAATGCAGATGGGCCTCTTCTGTAGACTGCAAGGTCCTTTAATGTTGCAACTTAACTAGCCAAAGATGACACATCCCCTTAAACTTCTTTTAAGCAGAATCAAGTGAAAAGAAAGTGTTTTTTTTCTTTTGCAGACAATTTTCTTTCTTGCTTTAGAAAATGTATGCAGATAGCATGATGACCAGAGGTTTATAGTATGCCTCCCAGGTATCTTAACTTACTAATTAAGCATTTATAAATAATATGAAATAGTAATTAAAATAATGTAAATAATAACGATAATAAGAAATAAAATATTTTAATAACTAGGTTTTGTTCTTACAAGGGGCTGTTAGACAATCAGTGCAACATCTCCCCATCCACCCCCACTGGGAGAAGAGCACCCAATTGATGCTTAATCACTCTCTATGGTGACTTCAGCTCCTGACATCCTGAGCTTGGGGGTGTGAATCTAGGTTTCCAGTAGCGCTGTGCAACTAGCATGTCTACAATATTCAGTTGAAGAGTCAATATTTGGCAGCCAAATATTCAGGTATTAGGTATTCAGGAAATGGTATTAAGCTTCTTTCACATACAAAAAAAAAAAAAAGAAGAAGAAATGAAAAAGAAACAGCTCCCTCCTTCCTTCTCCAGCCCAGCCCAGGTAAAATGTGACCCCCATCCTCTATCAAAAACACTGTCCCACCCTTCTTCCCCCAGCACACACGAGTTGTTTTTCTTTAATACATATATACATATAACAAAACGACTAGATCCCTCAATAGGTGACTGGCTCAACCCAGCCACCTACATAGCTGGCCACCATTTTAATGTAAAGCGCTATTTGCATTTAAAAAATATTTAATTTATGTTCCCCTGGCACAGCACCCAACCTTAATCTCACCCACCAGCACCAAATTCTCAAATATAAATTGAGAAGGTGAGCGGCTCAACCTTCCCCCCTCCACACCCAGCCACCTTCTCATAAATGAAAGTGTTCTAGTGCTTGCTATAGTAAAACCAGTTGATCACGTGGTCAGCTCATTTTCAAGTTCAAGTTTATTGCAGAAAGACTCTTTTGAGCAAGCTCATACACAAGAAGGTCCTGAAGCATATACACAGTCAACGAGACATTACATAAAAAAAGAAAGGCATCATAAAAATACAGTTAAAGTTCATGGGAACCATTACATAGAATAGTACATCACAGTTTAATATAGTACAGTTAAGGTCATACGAAACATAATGTTCAGAAACACAAGGAGAGGATTATAAACAGGACTCTGCCACATGCAAGGATGGAGTCTCCTCAATCAACTTCCTCCAGCTTGTGGAACTACCTACCCGTACAAACTACAGGACACGTTCCAGTACCTTGTTGGACTGGGTACTAACTAACCACCCTGAATGCATCTCTGGGCTAAAAGTGCTCCCAGACTCCCGAACTGACCATTCACCCATCATCCTTGCCTGGTCCAATAAGGCCAATAAACCATGCCCAAAGTTGATAACATCCCACTTACTAAAAAAAGGGCATGTTAGGGGTCTTTAAGCAGTACCTCCTGCAACTGAACTGGGCCCCTATCCTAAATGCTAATGACGTTAACACAGCACTGAGCAAATTCATAGCTATTTTCAACTCTGCTTGTGATATATTTGCCCCCTTAACCAAAAGGAAAATCAGTGGCTCGCATAAAACATGGATAACCCCTCCCCTCCTTGCCTAGATGAGCTCCAGAGACCACCTTTGGCATAAATACAAGCATACTCTCTCTGGCCAGGACCTGCAAAACTATAAGGCTGCTCAGAATAAATGCACTGTGACAATCCACCAAGCTAAAGCTAACTACCACAGACACAAACTTAACTCCTCCTGGGGGGACAGCCACCATTTCTGGGATAACATTAATGCTATCATCAGGAAAAGTGATACCACGGCACCCACACTGCTGAGCCACAATGGATCTCTCATACAAGACCCTAGATCCATCGCAGACATCTTCAACAAAGCCTTCACTGACCTCAGTACAGTGCTCCCTCCCAGTTTCCAAGACCAAGTCAGTTCCATCCAGCCCACCCCCCATAGTTCCCCCACAACACACCAAGCCCCCCCTTTCTACCTCAGGGTCCTATCTAAAATTGAAGTAAAAAAATACCTCATCAAAGTCCTTGGGAAATCCAGGCACAGCTCCAAGGGTCTTGACCTAAAATTAATCTCTCTTACCCTTGATGAACTGCTAACCCCACTAACCTCTATCGCAAATCTATCCCTCACCACAGGTACCTTCCCAAGCCTCTGGAAAGCTGCCATAGTAACCCCTGTCCATAAAGCAGGTAGTAAGTTGGACCACGCCAACTACCATCCAATTTCAATCCTACCACCCATCTCAAAAGCCCTCTAGCAAATAGTCTACAATCAGCCACAACAAGACGAAGACCATGCTCTTTGCCTCAGTGCATAGCCGCCACAGGGCCACAACCCTTAACATACAGAATTTACATAAGATCACCATTGAAATGGTCTCCAATTTCAAATACCTGTGCCTCACCCTTGACAGCTCCTTCTCATATGCCGCACACATCAATCAGGTGGCCACTGCAGCTAACAGGAAGCTTGGCCTGCTATATAAGCATCGAAGCTGCCTCACTCCCAAAGCCCTCCAGCTCTCCATAACCAGCTCAGTCTTCTCAACCATTGACTATGGCCTTGACATCTATGGTGCAGCCTCTGACAGTACACTGAAACAACTCACCTCCATGCTCAATAAAGCCTGCAGACTTGCTCTGGGAGCCCCTCACCTGACTCATACCTACCACCTCTACCAGCAAACCGGTTGGCTAAATCTGTTTGATAGGGTCCACTATCACACCTGTCTCCTTGCCAAAAAAGCAACCCTGGGCCTACTGCCTCCAGGGCTCAGCTACCTCATACACCAGGTTGTTCCAACCAGGACTACAAGGACTTCCAATAAGATCTCTATCAAGATCCCCTATCGTCGCACCACCCAAGATCAGCATTCTTTCGAATATCAGGCCCCACTATGGCTCTCCTCTCTCCCAACAGAACTAGCCACAACTAGCAAAATCGACTCGTTCAAATCTGCCCACCTTTCCTCACAAGGAAAATGTACCTGTCTTACCTGACCAATCCTCCTGCTTAAAATCCTGACTACCCCACCTATTCACACTTCGTGAGCACCTAATTCGATACTTCCCCCTCCCTCCCTCCTTCCCCTAACCCCTAGCCCCCGACACCTGCCCATCACATATCTTACTCCCTTTTCCCTGGGCTCCATTCCACCACCACACTCGTAACCCCCATTCTCCCTCCCCAACCTCTTCTTAGACATGGTGACCCCCTAACCTATGGTTACTGCAAGACGATTCCCCTCTTTCCTTCCCCTCTCCCTTAACTACCACCCTCTTCTTCCCCCACTTTTCCGGGCAATTGCTCCTGCTGTTCTATCTCTGCCTGTCTACTAAGGCTCTATCCTTATCCCAAGTTCTTTATATTCTTTTTACCATTTTTAAATGTTTAATTCTTTGCAACTCTGTGGTTACTATTGTACGTTCGCCTTATTTTCCTGATGTGGAACCTTTGTAAATGAGCTTGTAGCTCAAAGGTTGAAATCCAAGAATGCAATAAATAAATAAATAAATAAAATAAACAGATGCTAGGAAAAAGCAGTAAAAGTGGAAAGTGTAGACTATCAGGAGAGAGAAGTTGGTTTAGAAGGAAGATTTAAGGGTTAATGGAGAGCAGAGAATGGAAAGCACTAGCGAGAGTAAGAGGGAATAAGATACAGATAGGAGTGCAAGGGTTGTGGAGGGTCATGAGAACGGCTGGAGGGATCATACAGTTTAGCTGCAGCAGATATGTTAGGGGGTCTTTTTTACTATAGCAAGTGCGAGAGCACTTTCAATTATAAGAAGGTGACCAGCCATAGAGGCGGTAGGGTTGAGCCAGTCACCTTCTCGATTTATATTTGAGAATTAGGTGCTGGTGGGTAGAGTTGGGTTGGGTACTGGGGGTGGCATAAATTATAAGTTTTTAAGCACTGAATGCTTTACATTAAGAAGGTGGTTGGCTGTGGAGGTGGGTGGATGGAGCTGATTGCTCATCAGGGATCTAGTTTTATTTTAAATGTAGTTAAAAAAACAACTTGTGGGTGCTTGGGGGGAGGGTGATATTGTGCTTTTGATAGAAGGTGGGGGGATGGGGGTTAAATTTTACCTGGTTTTGTATTGGGTGGAGGGGAGAGGGTAGTTTCTATTTTTTCTTTCTTTTTATTTTCCCCAGGTGGCCAAATAATTTCCTGAATACAAATAGTTCCCTATTCATAAAGGGCTGCCAAATATTTGGTAGCCCTACTATTTGTGGTATTCAGGAAATAATATTTGGCCCCTGCACAGCCCTAGTTTCCAATGTATTAGAGCAATCCCCTATCTATTAATTCCACAATGATGGTGATGGCATACTTATTAATACTGTACTGTATATTGAAAGTAGGGTGCTATAAATCAGCCTCACACTTGATAGTCTAAAGGCAATCATGTCAAAATATCTGGTAGTCTTTAACTGACATTCTCATGGCCACATTCATTAAAATACAAACTATTAGACTTTAAGGTCACTTTAGAGCTATGTACAAAGGAAGTGTTAACCCAAGAATTGGTTATTGGATGGGGGTTGGGAAAAAATCATTGTGACAAGAGGTACTGTAAGGGACTTAAGAGTCATCATTATTGATAGCCTCAAACTCTCAGCAAAGGCAACTTGGGAAGACAAACAGGAAGCTGAGATGTATAAGGAGGGGGTTCTCCGGTAGGAAACTTCTTCCTCTGTATGAATCCTTGGTGAGCCCACATCTAGAGTACTGTGTCTGGGTCTGGAGCATACACCTTAAAAAAGGATAAAGACAGTATAGAACCTGCCCAAAGGCAAGCTACAAAACTGATATAGGGTCAGCAGGGGAAAACATATGAGAAACATCTAGTCAGTCTGAGCATGCACTCACTGGAAGTCTGGAGGGAGAGAGAGGGGACATAATAGAAATCTTTAACTACTTGAGGGGAATAATAAAGAGACAGGATCATGGCATGTTCCAGTGCTGTGTGGGATCAACAACAAGGGGGCACAGTCATAAGCTGGTGGGGTAGACTGAGGGGGGAGAAAAACATGAGGACCTACTTCTTCATGGAATGAGTGGTGGTTAGATGGAACAGCCTGCCCAGAGAGGTGGTAACTGCTATGATGGCAGTGGGTTTCAAGAGAGTGTTGGACACCTTCAGTATAAAGAGGTTGGTTAAAGCAAAGGAAGGGAAGGGAAAGGGAGTAGGGACATGAGAAGGGTCTGAATGGCCACTAGAGATGTTGTGATGTTTTAATTCATTACCAAGGTTCCAGTGAGACTTCCATTGTAGAACTGAGTACCTGTGACTTTCAGTGTAGCACTGAGTTCAGTTCTAGATTGAGGCTTCTGGTGAGCAAGTACCTGCAGGTCACATCAAGACTGCTCCTGCAGGTCACATGCTGTTTTTCTATACACAGACTGAGCCTTATATTAATTCTGCAGGCAAAGTAAACTAGTAAACTAGACAGATCTGCTTTCAGAGGGTTTAAAATAAGAAACTAAAACCAGCTTTTACAGGTTTTGTTTCTTACCATCTTCTATTCACCTAGCAGTTTGATGGATTTATTTATATGTTGTTTTAGTGTATTTTTCTTTATATCCTCACTTTTATTTGTTCTAGTTGTCTTGCTTTTACTCTTTTTTTTACTTTCTTTTTTTCCAACTTAAAACAAGTAGGACTGATGAGAAGGAGACTGAGAGGACTGGTTCTATCCATCCAATGAGGCCTGCTTTGGCACCAAGGCCCCCCACAGCACAGCACAGCACAGAATCAGCAACAGCATGCAGTGGAACCATTATCAGTTGGTGCTGCTCAGATATGTCCTCCATCTTATAAAACATCTGCCACTGTGGTCCCTCCATGCTTGTGCTGGCACCTGAGCCTCATGAGGAGGAGAAGCCCTGCCCAGGACCATCTGGCTTCTCCCCTCATCAGCAGCAAAAGTCTATTGTTTGGTCCTTTTTTGTGAGTGACCCTGCCAACAACAGTGTGGAACATGCACCTTGTGTCACATGGTTGTTAAGAATGGGAGATGGGGCAGCCATTTGGGCACAGGTATGCAGCACACCGACCTTAAGGTGAGGCACTGCCAGCTGTGGGAGGAGGGTGTGAGGAGGAGACAGACAGAGATAGCTGAGAGCGGTGGAGGTGGTGGCACTCCTAGTACACCTTCCAAGCTGCAGGGTGAACAGCTGAAGAAGGGGCCGTTTGGCAGGTTGTCAAGTGGTACACAGGTCCTGGAAGGGGTCACTGAGGGGATGGAGGGAACTAGGAGAGGGAGCTGCAGCCAGATAAGGGTGATGTGGGGGTCACCTGAGAGACCAGTTTCAGATCCTTCAACTACAGTACATCCAACTGTACCAATTGGTGCTGCTGTGCTGAGAGATAGGGGAGCTCTCCTGCCTAGTTGGGGCCATTAAACAAACTTTGGAGGAGTTGCTCCAAAGCCAATGGTGCAGTTTTGCTGGCAAAATTCTGTAAAGGCGGTGCACCCTCTATCCCCAGGCCATATCCCTGTTCTCTCTACACTGCTTGATTCAAGAAAAAACTCATCAGTCTCATATGCTACAGTAGCTGTGCTGCAGTCTCCTTTATTATCTTCACATGTCGTTTTAAAAAAATTCAAATGTTAACAATAAAAAAAACTTAAAAAAAGAAAAAAACACAACAATGTTTGTACAGTACATCTTCATTTTTCTCTATTCTGATTTCTGATACTGCTGCATTCTATGTATATAAACTCAGCTATCAGCTTTCCTCCTCCAGCTGAACAAAAGAAAACAAATCTGATTTCCTCTCTAAATTGTTCTTTCTTGTGCAACTTCACAGCCCTTATGCTATCACCGTCTTCTTCTCTCACTATTTTTGTCAACTACCAGAACAAATATGTCATGCTGCTACATGGTGTATACTGTGTGTCAGTTACTCTACCACAGCTTTTGCCACAGACTTTAGCAGAAATTGTGAGAAAAGCACAACATACATACTGTGCTCCCAGATTTTTTCTCAACTACCAGAATAAAGACATCATGCTGATTCATTCTGCTACATGGTGCTAAGCTACTCATCAGTCCCCCACCACAGTTCTTGTAACACACTTTGGGGGAAATTGTGAGAAAAGCACAACATACATAAATTCTGTACTCCCAGAATTTTTCTCAACTATCAGAATAAATACATGAAGCTGCTGCATGCTGCTATAAGGTGCTGTTCTGTGTGTCAGTCCCCAGCCACAGTTCCTGTAACACACTTTAGGGGAAATTGTGAGAAAAGCATAACACACAAGAATTTTGTACTCCCAGAATTTTTCTCAACTATGAGAATAAATACATCAGGCTCCTGCATGCTGTTACATGGTACTACTATGCTGTGTGTCAGTCCCCACTGCCACAGCCCTTGTAACACACTTTAGGGGAAATTGTGAAGAAAGCACAACATAAATAAATTCTGATCTCCCAGAATTTTTTCAACTACAGAAGAAATATGTCAGGCTGCTGTCTGCTGCTACATGATGCTGTGGCAAAGCAAGGCAAGGCAAAATTTACTTAAAAGAGATGCCCATCCCGGAGGCTCTGGGCATCAAACATATTAAAATTTCATAGAAAACTCAATCAATAAATTATAAATACACAAATAGCACAATATGAAATATAAATAGACATTACTACAACAATTGTAATACAATTTATAAATACTACCCTCAGTGATGGCTACTAAATCAGAAATAGCCATGGACTAGTTAAGGCATACAGGTCTGGAGTCAAGATAAGGTTATACAGCAAAGTCTGGGAAGGCCTGATTATACAAGAAGGCTTTGAGGTGGGCTTTGAATACCTCAACAGAAGGGGCCTCTTTTACAGCTGCAGAAAGCAAATCCCACAGGACAGGGGAGGAGACACTAAATGCTCTGTAGCCTGCTGTTTTTAACATCGTCCTGGGGATCACAAGGAGGCCCCTAGAAGAGGAGCAGAGGGAGCAAACCAAGACAGCAGGTGTAGGAAGGTCCTTCAGGTAACTGGGGCCCAGGCTGTGTAGGGCCTTAAAGGTGAGCAAGCCCACCTTGAAGAGGACCCTCCACCTGATTGGCAGCCAGTGCAGTTCGTGCAGCACTGGAGTGATATGACAGTACTTAGGCTATCCTGTCAACAGCCTAGCTGCCACATTTTTTATCAGCTGCAGTTGGTGTAGGGTACCCCTTGAGACCCCACGATAGAGCTCATTACAGTAGTCAAGCCTTGACATCATGAAGGCATGAACCAAGGTGGGGAGGTCCAGAGGCAGAACTAGGGGCTTTATCCTGGTGATATTCCTCAGATGATAGAAACTGATATGGACAATGGATGGCACCTGAGACTCAAGTGTTAGTCCGCTGTCAAGAATAATGCCCAGATCATGCACCCTAGAGGAGGCCTTCAATGGTACAGAGCCAAGAAAAAGCCCTGTCTCTGCACCAGAGGCCAACCTATGATGCCCTCTGTTCAACTCCACCACCAGTACCTCCATCTTATTGGGGTTCAGTCACAACCAGCTGGAGGCCATCCAGTCATTGATCTCAGCAAGGCTGCTGTTAAGCACTTCCACTGCACAAAATGTTCCTGGGGCAAAGGAAAAATACAGCTGGATATCATCAACATAACAATAAAAACCCAGGATGTATGTCCTAATGGGCTCTCCCAGGGGCAGCACATACATGGTGAACAACATTGTCGACAAGACCAAACCCTGAGAATCTCTGCATGACAGGAGGCTAGGGGAGGAGGAGAAATTCCCCATCACTACCCTTTGCCTCCTGTTAGACAGAAATGACTCAAACCAGCAGATGACAGTGCCAGCGAGTCTGCAGAATTCCCTTAGGCAGTCAAGTAACACATGATGGTCCACCATGTCAAATGCTGAAGAGAGATCGAGGAGGATGAGAATTGTCCCCTCCCTTCAATCCCTTGCCCTGAAGAGGTCATTGTGCACCCAAATTAATGCAGTTTCTGTACTATGCCTAGCACCAAACCCAGACTGGAGCAGCTCATTATAGATCATGGGCCATGAGGTGCTCCTCAAGCTGAAACACCACCACCTTCTCCACAATCTTACCCAAAAATGGAAGGTTGGAGATTGGACAGTAATTTGCCTTGACATCATGGTCCAATGATGGCTTCTTCAGAAGCGGGCTCACTAATGCCTCCTTCAAGACATCAGGAAAGACCCCCTCTGACAGGGAACACCGGACAATCAAGGAAAACACCGGGCCAACGGAGTCGGCACATCCCATTAAGAAATGAATTGGCACCGGGTCCAGTTCACAAAAGGTGTTCTGTAGCTTTGACGCAACCTCAATGACCTCAGCCACCTCCACCAGTCTAAACTCACCCCAACCAGGTGGAGTACTCTCCGGATGCCCATGGCAACCACTGTCATCCAAACTATGGCTCACTGGAGGAACCCTCTGCCTGATGGCAAACACCCTGTCTGAGAAGAACAGAGCAAACTCCTCACAAAATGCATTCAAAAAAGCTACTCTTGACTGTAGACAGGAAGGATGAAGACGCTGTCCACAGTCAAAAAGAGCACAGTTGGTCAGTTCCTCCTGGTAGCAATCTCCCTGGACTGGAATTCTGCCTTCTTACGGTTGATTACCCACTGGTACACACCGTAGTGTGCACACAGGGCCAGTTTGTCCACCTCCAGACCAAACTTCCACCAGCAGCACTTTAATCTCCGACCCACAATCTTCATCACCTTGAGCTCCCCATCATACCAAAGGGACCACAAGTGAGAAGATTCGATTTGTACACGGACTGGTGCAAGGGAGTCGAGTGCACCAGAAAACACCCTATTATAGGCATCAACTGCCATGCACACATCCCCAATGCATGCACTGTTCACACTAGATAGATCAGCCACCTAGGGTCACCACCGTTATGATGCAAAAACCGGATGCTGAACCACACCACCCTAAACTCCACCTCTGGCCCCACCCTCTTTTTATGACTGGCGAGTATATCGCTCTTCCTGAAAAGTCATTTGAAATGTCAGAATAGACATTACTAGTGATAGGAAATCCTTTTTATACTGTTATTTATTTGATTTATTTGTTCAGTTATTTATTTTTATTCTTTGACAACCAGGCTAAATCCCATAGGCCACATAGCCCATTTTACAGGAGTGACCCAGGAGCACAGGAAGGTTAAGTGACTTGCTCAGGGTCACACAGTGTGCAAGTGGATGCTGTAGGAATCAAACTCAGGTCTACTGGATGTGCCAAGCTCATTCACAGCTTATTGCTCAACCCTCTGTTAAACATGCTCCCCTTTTCCTTTCCATGTCAGTCATGTATTCTGATATGCTTTGACCAATGTTTGATAACTTAATTATTGGTGCTTGTGGTACCCTTAATACTGCACTGTGTTCCCCTTTACATCAGCAGCTACCGCTGTTTCTTTTCATATTTCTAAGACATTCCACAATTTCAGACACACCAGTCCATGCTGTTTATCTGAATGACCTGTAAAAATGTAGTTAATATCATGGAATGTTCAGGTAATACAAAAAATGAGAGCAGATGTAGTGATAAAGGCAATAAAAGTTAGATTATTATTTTAACAAAAATGGGTCTAAAATATACCAGAATATAGGACAAACAAAAAGAAACAAATGAGAGCACAAAACGGCGTTAAAGCTGTTTCCTGTCATAGCAGTAAAAGACCATACTTTTAAATTCAGAGTGGAAAAGATTAGGTTAATTTACTGCTAATGATCTTAATGGCCATACTTTACACCTCTGAGACATACTGGTTTTACAAACAAAGGCAGGTCTGAATGACATCAGAACTTCTTTGTAGCCCGGAAATGCAATGCAGCCAAAACAGTAACTGATTTGATACAGCAGCTTTAAGAGTATATGAGCACTCAAAATGGCCCAAAAAATGTACTACATTTAATCAAAACCGGATAACCGGATAAGGACCCTAAAAACTGGATTATCCAGTCAAAAACTGGATAGGTGGCAAACCTACAGCCACCGCTAAAAAAACCTTCAGGGATCAACCCCCTCAAAGGGTGGTAACTGACCATCTCAGCAGGGGGATGGCTCTCGGGGGGAGCCCCGAACAAAAACTCCACCATGCAGAGATCAGACCACACAGCCTGATCAATCCTGAGACTATTTATCTCAAGCCCCAGTGAGAACACCAGGTCCAACATGTGGCCGCCCTGATGGGTCACAGAGGAAACTACTTGTGTCAGGCCCAGAGATGACATTATCTGGAGTAAGTTGTAACTTGAAGTCCCCCAGCACTAAACATCTAGAGGCCTCCAGTGTTTCACCGACAATGAAATTGGCTACCTCCTACGAGGACGGTAAATCAAGAGAATCCGGAAACCTGCGCCTGGAACCTCATGGATGGCCACACATTCAAATGAACCTGGTGCTCTCACTGGGTGCAGGGTGAAGCCTAGCTCAGATCTAAAACAGATGGCAACCCCCTTGCCCCTGCGTTCTGCTCTGGGGTAGTGCACTGCGGTATAGCTGGGTGGGACAGCGGCCTCTAAGGCAGTGTCAGCATCATCACCAATCCGGATCTCTGTGATGCAAGCCAGATCAGCAGAAGAAACTGAGTCTATGATAATTGTTGTCTTGTTTCTGACCATTCTGGCATTGCAAAGCACTACCCTCAGGGGACTGGTGGACAGCGCAGCCCCTCTGGCTACCTGCCCATTCAGTCTTGTGGAAACCCTGGTGATGGGAACTAAACACATCTGGCCTCTCCCCAGGACCCATCTAACCCCAGGGTGCCCTCTGCACCCAATTACCTCGATCTTACCACCCACCGCTATGCATGAGGCACCCTAACCCAATCGAACAACATGGTTCCTCTTTATTCCAACCTCCCTACAGAGCCTTGCTGTGGTGGCAGAAACTGGGAGGTTGAAAAACGGCCATGAATCGAGCAGTTGGGATGCCTTATACACTATCCTAGCCCGCCCCAGGCCCTCACACCTTCCAAGAAGCATCCATCCTGACTATGCAATCCCAGACCCATGAAATACTAATCTCATAGACACAAACACACACTACCACAATAAAGGACCCTATACCACACACTCTACACACACACATATATAAAATTAAATAAAAACCCAAAATGTTTTTATTAAACCCAATTAACCCTCAGCACCCCCCCCCAAGGAAAGTGATGACAAAACCAGAAGAACTTGAATAAGGGAGCATCACTGACCGCAGCTCAACATAGAAGTCCTACAAGACAAGACACATTAGAACAGTCACATATGAAAATTATATTAGCAACTTGTGCCAAAAAGGAAATTATGTTTTCAGCCCACTGCATAGAGTCGGAGGGCGCTCTCTCATCACCCCCAGTTGCTGTAGAATGCTGAATCCATACACGGTACCAGTTATGCAGGATAGAGTACAGAGTGTATACAGAACTGCTCCCACCAGCCCTGAGAACCCAGAAGATAGAGCCACCAAGCTCATTGACTGACCCCTAAACGATAATCCAGAGGGGCACACACACAAAACTCAGGACCACGGGCACACAGACCATCCTCAGAGGCATCAGAGTTGACATTCACACCATTCACTGCTTTTGTCCTGGGATACCATACACGGAAGTGTCCTCTGAACCACATAGCCCCAGAAATGCAGTCCAAGCGGCAAGCAGGATCCTGTCATGCCATCAGCCCTCTCAAAAAGGTGTTAAAGAAGCACCTTCGGGGAAATCAAACGTCTGCAACTGCCATTGGATCTGCAGGCACAACACAACACTGAATTTTCTCTATTACCAGAATAAATACATCAGGCTACCACATGTTACTACAAGGTGATGTGCTCTATGTCAGTCTCAGTGCCACAGCTCTTTTAACACACTTTAGAGAAAATGGTGCAAAAAACACAATATACCTAAATTACTACCAGAATAAATATGTCAGGCTGCTGCATGCTGCTACAAGATGCTCTGCTTTGGGTCAGTCCATGTGGGACAGGTATGCATCATCAACCTTCTAAATCTCAAGTTATCCTCAAAAGAGAATGACAATAGATCAGTTGCCAGCATTTAAGCTTTTGCTGCTTTTAGTTAATGTGCAATAGCATGATTAGGTGGGTATTTGTCATGATGCTCAAACATGCTGTGCAGTGTAGGCTGGACCTTTATCAGTTATTATTATTACCAATTATTTTACCAGGTGAGACACACTAAGCTGAAAGCTTGTTTGCAGGTGCAACCTGGGAGCACGAGGAAGTTAAGTGACTTGCTTAGGGTCACACAGTATGCAAGTGGGGGCTGTGGAATTCAAACCCAGGTCTCCAGATTTGCAGCTCAGAGCCTTAAATCACTGCGCCATACTGCCTCCTCCTTTATGGGTATTAGGCTACCAAACAGCTGGACTTGGCATGGCAGCATGACTGGAGGGGTAGTATTTGACTCCTTAGGAATCACAAATGCAGCTTGAAAGAAATCAGTGATTTTGGGTGTTTTCTGGACTGGGGTTGCTGTACATTTGTGCCTCTTGGTGCTAAAACTCAGCCCACTACTGCTGTTATGACCACTACTAGACAGTCCCAGAAACTTCTCCTCCATTCTGTAGCAGCTCTGCTCAGTCAACACTCCCTGCACCAGAACTATTTCCTTCCTGCTTCTGGATGTCTTGGCAAATGCAGATGATAAGGGAGAGGTACCTGCTGCACTGGCTTTCTTTTGGTGCTAAGTACAGCATAACAGGTGCCTGAACTTTATGTGTGTGAGTGTTGGCCACTAGTGCCTAGGTGGCTGCCCTTTTTTCTCGACTAACCCATGCTTGACATGGTTGATAGGTAACAACTGTTTCATCAGCTGGGTCCACTATATAAAAATCCCAAACTAGAGATTTTATACTTCTTGATTTTACATGGTGGAGGGAGTGGGACAGGTGAGGGGTGGAAATTGGTCGATTTGTTTTTTTTATCTAATATTTTCTGATGCTGTCTCAGGCAAAGCCCATGAAAGTGAGGAAGAATTGGCACTATTGTAGGGAGAGTGAAATGTTAGCAACATGATTTAAGGTATAAGATGAATGTTTATTGGTATTACACTTGTATAGGAGATTGTGGAGTCCTGAGGAGGTTGTGGAGTCAAAAACAGTGGGGGAATTCAAGAATTCATGGGGCAGACATAGGGCAATTCTAGGGGTTAGGATAGGAGGAAGTACTATAGGCTGTTGGTTAACTAGGATCTGCAGCTTATCCATTAGGTAGGGAAATGGGCAGACTGGGTGGGCCAAGTGGTCCTTATCTGCCGTCAAATTCTATATTTTTATGTTTCTATAGATACCAATTTAATTATGGGGACTAACAGCAAAATTCAGAAAAAGTGCCATTATTTATTTATTTTTTTTAATCTTCATGAAATTTTCCATGTTGATATTAAAAAGTATATTGGTATACTTTATTGTTATGGAAGAAGTATATCAATAATATTTATTTTACAACAAAACACTTCTATTGTGATGTAAATATAATATATATCTATAGCTAGAGAAAACTGCCTGTTTCTATATTGACTACTGTTACATAATAATAATATAATTACAGCATCATTTCATAAAGGCTGGACTCCAAGCTTTCATTAAAAAAAATATATATATTCTAGCCCCAATAGTTCCAGAGTTAGACCTTTCAAAAGACATTTTCTTTAAAATGTGATAACTTTGGAGCCATTAGGGCTATATACTTGTTTTTCAAAAATGAAAGCTTGGAGTCAGCTAAATAGACATATCATTAAAATATCACTACGATGCCAATATAGCAATATAAAAAAACCAAAAAAATAAATTATATCAATATAAAAAAACATAAAATGATTCACTGCATTTTTCAGTCTTGTCATTTTTAACATATTAAACTGTATTGACATTTATTTGGATTTAGCCGCACATCAGAACTGTATTAACTCTTTAAATGTTACAACTTTCAAAATATAGTTTCAAGCATTATAAAATATCATATAAGGTTATTTTTGGAAATGGTAAGAAGATACTAGTTGTTGTTCAGTCTAAGAATAAACACATTCTTTTCTAGTTAATTTAGCTTATGTTGACTGGAGAAGGAGGGCTACGCAATTCTGCCTATTTTCAGCCTCAACCTAGGAGAAGAGGGGAGAGACAGATATAATTCAATTGAAATTGAACCAGATTAAGCTGTTGGTGGTATTTTAGTGAGTGGAGAAATTTGACCAGGACAGTGGGAAAATTCCCCTACTCTTTCAAGAAGTGCCACCTGCATGGGATCTTTAGTGTCCACCAGAACAATCACCAGAACAAGCAGGCAGGACCTCAGTTTACTGTCCAGATAGCACCTCAGGAGTGCATCACCCCCTTCATGCTGCACTACAGTGCCAGTACTGGGATTTTACCTGAAGTGTCTGGTGTGGGGCTGAAACCCACAACATTCTGATCTTCTGGCCTCAGAGATAAGAGTGCAGTTATACTATAACTATGCATTTCAATACTGGATGACTCACACAATATAATGAGAGCAACACTAGTAAGAGGGACAACTGTTGTAATAAGTGGGGGGACTTTGGTAGTTCTATGACACACTGGTATGCAAAGCCCCTCATGTCCATCCTTCCTCTTTTTCTTTTCCAGTTCCCATAGAGGATCTAAATCATCATCATCCCCATCACAGCTGACATCCTCCTTTTCCTGAGCTCTTTTCTCTTCATCTTCACTTTCTCCAGGCTCTCTCTCTCTCTCTCTCTCTCTCTCTCTCTCTCTCTCATCATCTTTAGGCATAGAAACATTTTTCAATTTACTCTTTTCTGACTGTGCAGCAGTAAGATACACCTCTTCAGGCTCTAACTCCTGGTGAAGCTTTACACTCTCATTTGAGAATGAGAGAATGAGAGACTATCATCAAGATCAGGCTCAGTGCTACCACCACCAGGAGGCACATGGACATCAACAGCCTCCTCCTCAACCACTGTGGCTGAGCCAGACATTTTGCTACCTCTTGCACTGCTCCTCTTGTTACTGTCTGTCCCATCTCCCACTAGCATGGATATCACAGATGTGGAGAGAAGAACTTTGATCACTTTAATGCCACCACTACTGCTGCCAGCTACTCCTTTACTACTACTACCAGCCCCAGAATTCATAGATGATGCTGCTGTAGACACAAGATTTTTTTAGTTGCAACAATCTTTTGACCCACAGAACTTACACACTTCTTAGCTGTCTCCCCAGCATCTCTCTCTTTAGTCAAAAGAATCTGCCCACTCATTTTATATATCTAGATCTGTAATACTGTGAGGAAAGAAATTTAAAGAAACCCTGCAGTAAAATGAAATAGCAGCAGACAACACCTCCACAGAGAGGTTAGCAGTGTGATCTGATTCTGAACAGAACAGTTTATTTAGTTAATAGTAGCTATGGTAAAACCACCACCCAAAGTTTTTTTTTTTTTATTGTATTTATGTTGTGAATTAACAAGACACACACAACAGAGGTAATTTACAAGTTACTGTAAGTAACATTATCACTTTAAGAACTAAGTGAAATAAGTACAACTAATATAAGAAGAGACTGACACAATACTTCACTTAACCACACCAAACTGTACTACAGAACTAAAATGAGAAATCACAAAACTCAGACAAAAATAATTAAAAAAGACTAAGAAAAACAAATATGAGATATCTGCTGCACACAGCCACTCACAGTAAAAATGCTCAAAGTCACTGACCTTTCTGGTCTGCCTTGTTAGCTGAAACACCTCCACTCTCAACACATCAGTGCTTCTCTAGACAAGAAAAACACAGAAGACTTGGTTTGCTGGCCAAGGCACCTAGCTTCACCTGAGCTCTTTCCTTCTAAGACTGCTTGAAAGGCAGAGTAGAGAAACTTGCCAGAGCAAGGGGAGAAGGATTAAGACTTAGTTTGGCTAAGCAGATTTACTGTGTGGTGGTGTTTTTATATTTTTACTCACAGGGATTGCTACTGTTTGTTGCTAACATTTCATTAATTATTTTTTTTCTCTGATTCAAATTGTTGTTGCTGGTATACCTTCTTCTGCATTATTACAAGGTGTGCCTACAGGTGTGTGCTAACAGATTACTGCTGTAATCTTCTGATTCAAATTGTCTTTTGCAAGGTATATCTTCTATTACTGCTTTATTTTTCTCTGGAGCAAAGTGTTTCTTACAGGGTATATCTTCTCTGAAATTATTACAGGTGGTGCTTTACAGGTTTTACAGTTTTATCTAACATTAGGATAAGCTTTCAGGGTTACTGCATTTATTGTTGACTGATTGTTTCTGCTCTTACCTCCTTGTTCTTTCGTCCGGGTTCTTCTTTTAGGCAGGGAAGGGCCCAGCCACCCACCCCTATCCCCAACCACCCCACGCTACACTCCTTTATAGGGTACCACAGTTGTGACATTTCCTGTGGCAGAGCAGGAAGGGGCGGATCAGTGGGGCCTCCTCAAGGTGATCTCATTTACAGGGGCACTAGTAATTTAACTTGTTATAACAAGTTAAACAAAGCACAATTAAACAATTACTTGCATTTTTTTCCTCTTTTTTTTCCTTCTAATTACTCTGACTAGGTTACAAACCCAGCAACTTATTTGGAATGGATTTCATTAACTGCAGGTACTGTGGAACAATTTTCAGAAGGACAGTCTTACAGGATTTAGGACACTGTCCTACATGCTGGGCCTTTGGAGATCTTAGGGCTCAGCTCCGGGCAGCATGGGCAGAGATTGCACGCCTCAAATTTCATATTGAAGAGGAAATACATTATAAGAACCACCCGCCATTTCCCCAGCATCCAACAGAAAAACCTCGACCTCAGAGGGTAGTTGGTCCAGGAGGTTGGCAGGTGGTTAGGAGGAGCAAATCAGGTGCCCCATCACTCTCTGCTCTCCAACACATTACCTCCAAAAACCATATAAACACTACAAACAGGTATCTGCCTCTATCTCTGAAATCATATAAAGAGGCAGAAGACACTGCAGAGCAGGACACTGCGGCACAGGAGCTAGCACAACAATACTCACCCAAATCAGGAACCAAAACTAAACAAGCACAAAGGAAATCCAAAAACTTCTGATCATAGGAGACTCCATGATTCGGGGAGTTGATACCCATCTCCAGCCAGGGGTGATGGTCAGATGTCTCCCAGGTACATCAGCATGAGAGACACTGACCGCATTGCTAAAATTGTTCACAAAGCAGGAGAAAACATTGATGTCCTAGTACACATAGGGACTATCGATCTTGCCAGCCGGTCAGTTGTGGAGACCAAGGAACACCTGACTAGGCTGGGTGACAAACTATCATCTATTTCGTCCGCATCTCCTTCTCTGAGATCCTGCCAGCCTGGGAGAAGGAGCAGATGGACAGAAGGTCAGAGAAGGGAGATAGGGGAGCTAAATACGTGGCTCAAGGACTGGTGCCAGGAAAAAGGACAGATTTGTAGGGAACTGGCAACAGTTCTGGGAGCGAAAGTTCTTTAAATTTGATGGACTGCATCTGACTAAAGAGGGAGTCAGTGCATTGGGGCAGAAGTTTGACGTCTTTGCAGAATATTTAAACTAGCAAATGGGGAGAGGGGTGCAGCACCCCATACGCCTAATGGGAAGAACACCCTCCCCTCAGCTAGTGGTCAAACAGGAATTCAAGCGTTTGCCATTCATTTGCATCACCAGGTAAGAAAAAGGTTTGTCTCCATATGATGCACAGGGTAATGCCAAACTTCACCCAACAACTAACACACCAAAATCTGGCCAATGGAAAATCATGTACACAAATGCTCACAGCTTGGGAAATAAGATCCCAGACCTGCAGGCATAATGTCAGAGGCTAAACTGGACATAGTAGCAATTAGTGAGACATGGTTTACCAGTAACCACACTTGGGAGACTTCAGTACCTGGCTATGTATTGTTCAGAAAGAGACCGAGGTGCAAAAGGGGAGGAGTGGCCTGTATGTTAATGAAAATATCAAAGCTACAGAAATTCAGAATACACATAAGGAGCCAGAAGAACTGTGGGTCACCCTGGAAACAGGAAATGGGACAGCCATAAGAACTGGGGTTGTCTACAGGCCCCAGACCAGGGAGGACATAGACACATTACTGTTAGAAGATATACAAAACATGACAGCTAAAGGAGGTTCTGATAATGGGAGACTTCAATATGCCAGATACAGATTGGTCAATACCAGCAGGAACATCTGCCAGAACTAGACTCATAGTGGATTCCCTGCAGGGGGAGGGCCTCAAACAACTGGTACAGCAACCCACAAGAGACAGTGCTATCCTAGATCTAGTACTGACTAACAAAGAAGGGATCACAGATCTCCAGGTAGAAGGTCACCTGGGGGCCAGTGACCATCACATGGTATGGTTCAATTTGGCTACTACATCTAAATCATCCCATTCCAAGGCAAAAATATGGGACTTCAGAGGAGCTGACTTTGATAAGATGGCCAACAGAGTTAAGCTAGCCCTGGCAAAAAGAAACGCAGGTGAGGAGGTACAGGCAAAGTGGGCAAGCATTAAGGATGCAATACTTGAAGCAACATCCCATTGTGTTAGACAGAAAAGGAAGTGCAAAAGAAGAAGGAAACCACTTTGGTTCTCAAATACAGTAGCAGAAAAGGTCAGAGCCAAAAGGCTGGCCTTCAGGAAATATAAGGGAACACAGCGGGATGAAGATAGGGAGGCATACCAAACTGCCCTAAGGGAAGCAGGTAAGGCAGTAAGGCAGGCAAAGTCCCAAACTGAGGAAACACTAGCACGAACAGTAAAGAAGGTGACAAGACTTTCTATAGATACATTAGTGAAAGGAGAAAGTCCAGAGGGGGTATTGCAGCTTAATGGAGAAAAGGGAGCAAGTGAGGAGGAGGACCCTGTAAAGGCATCTATCCTAAATAGATACTTTTGCTCAGTATTTACTGAAGAGAAGGTAGGGCAGGCCCACAGCTCAGCATCATGGACACAGGGGTAGGGAGGTGAGCACTACTCCTTCACAAAAGAAAGGTCCTACAAGAGCTTGCTAAGCTCAGGGTGGATAAGGCAATGGGACCTGATGGCATACACATCCCAGGGTACTTAAGGAGCTAAAGGAGGAACCAGCACAGCCATTAGCAGAATTGTTTAGTGAGTCTCTGAGCACAGGAGAGGTCCCAGAAGACTGGAGAAGGGCTGATGTGATCCCGCTCCACAAGAGTGGTAGCAGGGAGGAGGCGGGGAACTACAGACTGGTCAGTCTTACCTCAGTAGTGGGCAAGATTATGGAGGCTCCTTAAGGAAAGGATAGTGCAACACCTGAATCCATAGGGGCACAGATCCAAGACAGCATGGGTTTACAAAGGAAGGTCCTGTCAAACTAATCTCATAGATTTCTTTGACTGGGTAACCAGAGTGGTGAATCAAGGGGAGGTTGATGTCGCCTACCTTGACTTCAGCAAAGCTTTGACACTGTTCCACATAGAAGATTGATAAATAAGCTAGGTAGGCTCGGGGTGGGTCAGAAGTTGGTCAACTGGGTGGCAAATTGGTTGACTGGCAGAAAACAGAGAGTGGTGGTAAATGGTATACAGTCAGAAGAGATGCAAGTCACAAGTGGGGTACCTCAGGGATCAGTCCTGGGGCCAGTCCTATTCAACATCTTCATTAGTGACCTCGAGATGGACTAGAGGGTAAGGCTTGTCTGTTTGCAGATGACACCAAGATCTGCAACAGAGTAGATGATCCAGATGGGTGGGCAGAATGAGAAGAGATCTGGATAAACTAGCAGAATGGTCAGAAGAGTGGCAACTGGGATTTAATGCAGAAGTGCAAAATCATGCACATAGGGAAGAGAAACCCTGAAGCCACTTATAGTCTGGGAGGGAGTTTCTAGCAGTCACAAAGGAAGAAAGAGACTTGGGCATCATCATCACTGATGACCTGAAATCATCCAAGCAGACCTCTAAAGCAGTAGAGTAAGGCTAGGGGGTGTTGGGGTGTATTAGTAGGGTATCACAAGTCGAAGAGGGAGGTAATAATCCTCTGTACAAGACATTGGTTAGGCCCATCTGGAGTACTGCATACAGTATTGGAGGCCACACCTTCAAAAGGACATTAACCAAATTGAGGCAGTCCAGAGAAGGGCAACAAAATGGTGCAGGGACTGCATCAGAAGACATATGAGGACAGATTAACTGAGCTCAATTATGTATACCCTTGAGCAAAGGAGGAGAGAGTGATATGATCGAGGCATTCAAACACCTTAAGGGCATAAACAAGGTGAAAGAGTCTAACATGTTTAAATATAAGAAAAATAGCAGGACGAGAGGACACAGCATGAGATTAGAGGGAGGCCGATTAAGGGAAATGTGAGGAAATTTTTTCACAGAAAGGGTGTAGATGCATGGAATGGCTTACCACAAGAAGTGGTGGCTATGAATACAGTGCAGGGCTTCAAACAGGCATGGGATAGGCATAAGGGAGCAATACAAATGACTATGAATAGATAGGTCACTGACAGAGCAAAGGCCAAAGGCACATTTATAAGGTAGAAAAAGAAATGGGCAGACTGGATGGGCCTTGTGGTCCTTATCTGCCATCAACTTCTATGTTTCTATGTTCTATGTTTCTATGTTCTATGTTTCTACATAATTTTAAACTAAATAAAATCAGAAAAAAACAGACAGAAGTTAACAACATTAATACAGTTGTACAAGGCCATCTAGATAGTTTCATGAGCAATTCTATTTTAAAGTTCTTGGTTTTGAATTGATTTTAAAGATTTTTTTTCTCAGACAAGCAGGGTCAGACTTCTGTCCAACTCTCTTTTCAGAAGACGACATTCAACACAGCCTCTGCATGGCATACAGCTCATTTCAGCACCATGTGACCTCCAATCCCCAAGTAAGTAATGAACTTCACCCGTGGGCCCCACTTCGTCAGTAATATTATCAAATTTGCAATTTTTGAAGTTATTCCTAAACTGCAAACTGGCACTTTGCAAGGTGGATTAACTTTGTGAATTGCAGCAAATTCATGAATTAATTCACAAAGCCAATTTTTCCAGTGTCTCACACAACTAACAGCCACTAAGTTATCAGCCAAGGCACATCCCACGAGAGGCTGGAACAGTGTGTAGTATTGCTCAGAGGAAAAACAGATGGAAACAGACTCAGAAAAATGCTACCAGATTGCCATCATTATTTGAACTCAGAACAAAGGACACTATACAGTGACAAAAGGCTACAGGGCTTTTGACTGACAGTGACAGGAAACTACAAGGACTACTCATTGCTGACTATGGAGCTAGAAGTAAGACAGATGCCCAGAGACTTCCTTAAGGTCAGGACCACATCTCCTACACTCCTCCAATTTAAACAAAACTAGTCTACAAAACAATTACCGAATATCCTACCTTCAGAGCTGAGGTGGGCTATTCAGTGCCTGACAAGTTCTGATGCATTATTTTGACCCTTTGGTGAGAACTTACTCTAACTGACAACCATGCAGTTCAAAGACACCACAAATGGTTTGTTCACAGATCAAGCCTCTGTGGTGCCTGACACTGCTTCCTGGGTGGAAGGTTTAAATGCTACTTTGATGAGCATTTAAAGTAGCCAAGGTAGGAGGCAGAAGGACTGAGGGAGACAGAGCTTGTTTCACAGAGACTAGTGCAAGAAAGAAGGTTAACCCATGAAGTAGAAATTCCCTGGAGGTTGATGGTAGTGATGGAAGCAAAGAGAATAGCAGGGCAGGCAAATCTGGAGGAGGAACTTCAGTTGCAAGAGAGGGGAAGGAGGGAAGGCAGAAAGACAACATAACAAGGAGGGCCAGGCCAGGGAAACAGATCGAGCGGGGGGGAGAAGGAAGGGGAGGCAGGTTAGAGGAAGGGCGAGGAAAAGAGAATGAAGAGCCAAGAGTCATGTGTGCCAACTCAAAGAGTCTGGGAAACAAAATTTCTGACCTTGAAGCAATCATTGCAGAGTAAGACCTGGATCTGGTGGCCATAATTAAATCATGGTGCACAGACAGCCAAAGCTGGGAAGTGGCCATCCCAGGCTACACCATGTTCTGGAAGGACAAGTCAGACAGGAAAGGCAGAGGTGTTGTTTTATATGAGAAGGAGGGTAAAAGGGCCACTGAGATATAGGGGGTTACAGGGAGACAATGAAGGGCTGGTGATATTATGGCTCAGCCTAGAGACAGGGTTGGGGAAATTTTCTACATGGGGGTGTACAGGTCTCCAGCATGGGGAGATTTAGACTGAGCCCTGGGTGAAACCATTAACAAAATGGCCAGCAAGGGGAAAGTTTTCATAATGCAGGACTTTAATCTGCTGAATGTAGACTGGGGCATTCTTACCACAGCTATATCAAGAGGTAGGACCATCCTTAAATCCACTTGAGAACAAATCAACAAGAGGCTGTAGGAGAAACTATAGAAAGTATGACATCATATGTGGAGATGGGGGAGGGAGAACAAAGACAAGTTCTAGTGATAGGGGATTCCATCATTAAGTTCACTGATAAATACATCTGTAAAAATGATAAAGCAAACATAATGGTTAGTAGCTTTTTGGGTATAGGGGTCCTGGACTTACATGGTATGGTGGACAATATTTTCAAAGGAGCAGGTCAGAAGCCAATAGCAGTGGTCCATGTGAGAATTAATGACCTTAATAAAAAATCTTTGCCAGAGATACAAAAGGATTTTGTTAAATTAGGGAAAAAACTTGAGGAGAAAGATTGTGAGATCGTGATCTCGGAGGTACTCCCTGAGCCTAGGGCAACAGTGTATAAAGCAAAAAAGATAGGGTTAACTAATGCATGGCTTGGAAAATAAGCACAAAGTAACAGCAACTAATTTATTAAATTAAACATTGGGACACCTTTAAAGAACAATACAACTTGCATAGTAGGGATGGACTCCACCTGAATGTAAAAGGGAGTAGAATATTGGGGCACAGAATAAGAGAGAAGATTGAAAATTGTTTAAACTAAGACATAAGGGTGAAAGGGGAAGTGGGGCAGCGCCTACTGTTAAGACCAGAATATCTGAGGACATGAGGAGAATGAAACAAGCTAGTAAGAAGGGTAGGGCAACTAATATTATGTTTTGCAATACAAGAAGTTTAAATAAGGATAAAATAGAACTAGAATTAGAACTACTGACAAGTAATGAGGGGTATGGTATGATATAATGGGTGTGGTTGAAACATGGTGGACTGAAGCGATAACCTGGAACATTCATATGCCAGGTTATAACCTAATAAGTAATAATAGGACTGAGAGAAGGGGGAGGGAGAGTTGCATGTTACATTAAGGAAAATATTGAATGTATGAACAATATTGTTAGCAATACTGGGAATATAGAACTCCTACAAGTGACTATTCTGGGCTTACTGTAGGTGGTCAGAAAATACATTTTATAATCTTTTATAGACGGCAAGATATACCAGTAGGTGATACAGAAGCCTTTGTGGATTTTGCTACTAAGATGGCTGAAGATAGGGATGTAGTGCTTATGGGTGACTTGAATATTCCTAGGATTGAATGGGGAATTTCAATGAATAACAAATCACTGGTAGCTAGAATACAAAACACATTTTTATCAGCAGGATTAGAGCAGTGTGTGCAGGTACCAACTAGAGGGCATAACATGCATGCTGGATGTTATTATAACAAATGTATCAGATTGTATTTTGAACATACATGTTACACCCCCTTTAGGTTCCAGTGACCATGATGTGATTTACTTTCAGTACAGTAGGGTTAAAATAGTTATAAAAGGGAAAACAATGTATAAAATGTATAACAAGGCAAACTATTCTAAGACAAGAATGATCAAAAATAGATTGAAATGCAGAAATGGAAGGAATGGCTACTGAATTGTATTGGGATATATTTGTTAATACCATTAAGCAGCTGGAAGCAAAATATGTTCCCTCTAAAGCAGTTTACAATAATAGGGGGAGAAAACCACAATGGTTAAAAAAAAGTATTCTTAAATTGATAAAGAAAAAAGAAGGTGTTATGTTAAGATGAAACTCACTCAGTCAAATGAGAGCAAAACAAAATATAGGAAGGCCCTAACTCTTCTTAAATATGAGAACAGAAAAGCTAAGAAATAATTAGAATTTAGACTAGTGACCTCTAAATCAGATATAAAAGGTTTATTTTCATATATAAATAGTAAAAGGGGGAACAACAGAACTCTTGGCCCACTGAAAAGAGATGTGTGTTTTTTTTTCCAAGCCTGAGGAAATGGCCAAAGAATTCAATATGTTCTTTGGTCATGTCTTCGGAAAGGAGAACCAAGGAGAAGGTGGTAGGGTGCTGGGGGATAGGGGTTCAAATGGTACAGAGTATGTTACTGTGGATAAAGTATATAGTAAAATCCAGCAACTTAGGGTGGATAAATCAGCCGGACCGGATGGACTTCATCCATATTTTATAAAGGAATTAGGTAGAGAACTTGCCCCACTTATAGCTGACATAGCCATTAAATCATTAAGGGAAGAGAGTGTGCCAAGGGATTGGAGGATGGCCACTGTGGTTCCTATATTTAAGAAGGGTAAGCGAGAGGAGGTGTCAAATTACAGACCAGTTAGTTTGACATCCATTGTGGGTAAAATAATTGAAGGGGTAATATCAGACAAAATCAGGAGGTATTTGGAAAAAAATAATTTAATTGATAAATTACAGCATGGAGTTACCAAACAGAGATCATGCGATACCAACTTAGTATGTTTTTATGACTATGTAGGTGCCCATGTGGATAAAGAGGAATCAGTGGTTGTGGTTATGTTAGATCTCAGTCGAGTCTTTGATAAGGTGCTGCATGGAGGGCTGATCTGTAAGTTGGCAAAGATGGGATTGGAAGATTCCCTGGTGGCCTGGATTAGGGCTTGGTGGACAGGAAGGGTGCAGAAGGTGAGAGTTTTGGGGCAGTGAGGTATGTGTTAGTAGTGGGGTGCTCCAGGGGTCCATTTTGGGTCCCCTGTTGTTTAATGTTTTTATGAGAGACTTGGTGGTAGACAGTGGGAATAAATTTATCAAATTCACGTATGATATGAAGATAGGAGGTGTTGTTAGCACTTTTGAGGACCGAATAACACTGGGGCAGGATCTGATAACTATTGGTGAATGGGCAGAGCAAAATAAAATGGAATTTGGTATACAATAATGTACAGTGTTGCACATCGGGAAGAATAATATACACCACGAATATTACTTGCAGGGTAGAAGGCTGAGGGAATCAGTTGGTGAAAAGGACTTGGGGGTCCATATTGGAAGCACTTTGAAACCTGGGATACATAGTAGTATTGTCTCTAATAAAGCAATGTATTCAGTAAATTGCATATGAAGAACCTCATTTTCAAGGAGTGAGACAATACTGTTACCATTATATAAATTATATATAAGACCCCTTCTTGATTTCTGTTCAGCTGTGTGGAACCCATACCTAAAGAAGGATATAAATAGGGTTCAGAGGCCTCAGAGGGCATTGACTAGACAAATAGCAAGGCAATGGGACCAGATGGGATTCTTTCAAGGATCCTAAAGAAACTGAGCACAGTGCAGATTTCCCCTCTGGCAACACTTTTTAGCCCCTCAGTGGGGATGGTGAAGTTCCAGAGGACTGAAGGAGGGCCAGTGTGGTCCTCTACACAAAATGGCAGTAGGGAGGATACTAGCAACTAGAAGCCAGTCAGTCTTACATCAGTGGTGGGAAAGTTATTTGACACACTACTGAAGGAGAGGCTCATGGAACACCTGGAGGCAAAAGGTTTGCAGGACCACCAGCAGCATGGTTTCACAAAGGGGAGGTCATGTCAAATTTATCTTATAGATTTGTCTGACTGGGTTACAAGGAAGATGGAGCAAGGGAGAACAGTGGACATGGCCTATCTGGATTTCAGTAAGGCTTTTGACATTGTGACGCACAGGAGGCTGGTGAAGAAACTTAGCAGATGGGAGGTGGGGGAGAAAGTGACTGCATGGGTATCAAACTGGTTAAGGGATAGGAAGCAAAGGGGCTCCATGTCAAAACTGCGATTTTACAAGGGCAACCCATGCAGAGGGCGCAACTCCCATAGAGCAACAGATTATAACAAAGACTATTTCTTGTGGGGGGCTTTGCCCCCTGCACCCCCATTGTTGGAAGCTTCAACCCCCACATCCCCCTTTATTTATTAGCTGTGGTTCCCTCACCTGCTTCATGGGTCACCCTTGTAAAATAGCCATTTTGATGTGATGCCTGACAAAGGGTGCTGGTAAACGGTAGCTACTCAGGTGATAGGAGAGTGACTAGTGGGGTGCCACAGGGTTTAGTGCTTGGGGTGGTCCTCTTCAATGTCTTCATTAGCAACATTGCAGAGGAGCTTGAGGGTCAGATGTGTCTCTTTCAGGTGATAAAAAAATCTGCAACAGGGTTGACACTCAGGAAGGGGTGGAAAGAATGCAAAGGGATCTGAGGAACCTGGAGGAATGGTCTAGGGAGTGGCAGCTGGATTGCATTGTCAAAAAATGCAAGGTTATGCACTCTGAGCTGTGGAACCCAGTGGTTGTGTATAAGATGGTGGGAGTGGAACTTACAATCACCATGCAAAAAAAGGAGACCTAGACATCATCATATTGGATGAGGTCAAGGTAGCTGGGCATTGTGACAAAGCAATGGGAATGGCTAGAAGAATGCCAGGGTGCATTAGAAGAGGGATTTGTAGTAGGAGGAGGAAGGTGATGTGGCCATTGCATTGCTCACTGGTGAGGCCCCACTTGGAGCACTGTGTCCAGTTCTGCAGGCTGCACATCCACAAGGACACTGAAAGGGTAGAGGTAGTACAGAGGAGGGGAACCAAAATGGTGAGGAGGTTGCATGAGAAGCCATACAAGGAAAGGCAGCAGGAACTCAACATGTACTCCCTGGAAGAGAGAAGCATGATAGGGAACATGACAAGTACCTACAAGTACCAAACAGGAGTGAACAAGGTGCATGTGGAGGGTCTATTTTAGAGAATGGAAGACACTAGAACATGGGTGCATGCAATTAAACTAAGATGGGGAAAGTTTAGGGGAGATGCACAGAAATTCTTCTTCATGGAAAGGGTGATTGATGACTGGAACAGCCTGCCAGAAGAGGTAGTGTGGGAAAAGATTGTGAGGAGCTTCAAACATGTGGGATTAGCATCAGAACATGTTAGGCAGAGGAACGGGGGGAGAGAGTGACATCTATGTCCAACTAGAGTCAGTGGTGAATGATTAAGCAGGGACAAGGGGAAAACTGGATGGGATTAAAAGTTATTTTCTGCCAACAAAATCTGTGTTTCTATTCTTCATCAGGTGTCTTCAGTCTGCAGCAGCAGCTGTGGGTGCAACAGGGACTTTAGGAACAGCTGCTGTCTGAACTAATGATGGCAGTCAAGCAAGGGCAGGGATGAAACCCTCATCTTTCTAATATTCTACAGAGAGGTCTACTGACACTAGTGAGGTGACATGATGGTAGGAGGTGGTCCACATGGACATGTATGGTCTACTGCCTTACGTGTGCCCATAGATTAAAGGTCCCCAAGTCTCTTGCACTGTCCCTGGACTCCAAAGCTGCTTCTGGTGTCAGAAGTCTCAGACCATCACCCTGTCACCCAGATGAAAATCATGTGGCATATGCGGAACTCTGTCACATCCCTTCTATTGTTACAGCTGGTGCTTGTGCACTTGGTGGGACAATTCCAGTTTTAAGAGAGACCGTTTAGTCCAGGGGTGTCATTTTAAAAACCCTCTGGCCAGTGTACTCTCCATAACTGTAGGTGGGGTGTTCCGGTGTATAAGAAAGTTTAATATCCATTAAGCTATGGGTGTTGTGTGGGTGACTTCTCACCTTCGAGTCCTCACATTGATGTCTCAAATGGAGTCATATTTGTCTTGGAATATTGGGGTATGCTTGCCTTGTTATCACTTGATCACAATTTAAACCACCTCTGCCACAGTGTGCAGTAGGAAAATATTTTCACAATTTAATTGTGTCTTCTGCAGCCAGTTCCTGCAGAGCAGTGTGGGCTTCTTTTCTTGTACCAGGATAAGAGGCAGAGTCCATTCTCCTCCTTTGTTGGTCACTGGGATTTGTATCTCCCCTACATGGGAATCCGACATTTGTGTAAGAAGTTTTCCAGATGGGGGATGGTCACACTGGGTACTAATTGAGACCCATGGTGTAGATGTTTCCCAGTATCAGTGACTCTGATGCTCTGGTGTCAAACTGTATGCTCACGGTGTGTCTGCTAATCTCAGACTCGGGCAGATGCCATCTCACTGGCCTTGTGTGATGTAGACAGTGAAGATGCCCAAGGAGTCATCTCCGTCCAGTGTCTCTGGCTTAGTATCCATTGCATCCTGTGCTCGTGCTGTGTGTGATGTGTTTTTGCTGACCTTGCCAGATGTCCTGTTTTACTGCAGTTGTAGCACTTTTCTTTGTGGAATCTGCACCTGTCTTGCCATTGGTATTCTCCACAGTGTTAGCAAGCTTGCTTAGTCTTAACTTGTGCCAGTGGCTTCCAAGGAGCTTGGTGAGGAGGAAGTGACATTGTATAGCTTCCCCTTGGTGGAGGTTGACCCCGTAGAGGTTTGATGGGAGTGGCTCTGTGGATGCCCCTTGAGTGTGTCCATGTGATCTGTGAGCTCTCTGGTGTCAGTCTGGGCAAAGGGAAGTACAAACATGATGCTGGGTGTGGATCTGAAAGTCAGGCCTGGTTCCATAAAGATGTGCTTGGTGTTGTTGCCCCTACAAAGACCAGCATAAACTGGTCCCTCAAGATGTCAATGAGGAATTGTCCATATTCACAACTGGTAGACACATTTTTCAGGGTAATTATGACAACTGCTGTTGATTCTCCATATCTTTGGAGGGAGGTGGAACCAATAGCCCTCTGCTATCACAATGGGTTTCAGCTAGTAGTGCTTTTGGAGTGTGCCTTTAGGTTGGTTGAAGTTGCACCTGCTCACTGGCGCTGGTGCCACTAAACTCTTAAGCAACAAAAATATGGGTCTGGTATGATTGTCAGGAACAGTTTCCATCATTCATTTTCCTATGCAAAAATTTTGCTCAACATAAACAAATACTCAAAAGATTTGATGTATGTGTCAAAGTGTTCTTGAGGGTCCTAAAATTCTGGTAGTCGTCCTCACAATGCCATTTTGCCAGGCATCACAGTATATTACGGTTGCTGGTGATGAATAGTTCTTCTTCACACCGTTTGTACTAGGATTTTTTTTTCTATTTCTGTGCACTGATGTGCCATTCTCAGCTTCCTCCAGAAGATGGCAGTATCACTTCAGAATTAATTCTAACTGTGTAGCCCTGCTGCACTTCAGTCCTCCTGCCTAGAGGGCACCAGAGCTGCTTGGCACAGGCTGGATGTCTGGAAGACTCCCTTGCTGTGTCTTTGCTGCCTTGTTGGTGCTGGCTACTTTATAGCCAAGGATACCAACCTGCAAAAATGTTTGCTGCTGTTTAGCAAAGGTAAGGTAAGGTAAATTGTTGCTTTATTTTCCTCATTGGTTGTCAGGGGGAAGGGCTGGGCAACAGTCTGCAAGCCCTTCTAGTATTTCCAGCTGCTGGTGCCTGGAAACTGCAGCACTTGTTTTCAGCTTACTGGAGGTGAGTTGGAAGGTTTCCTTTCTTTGCTGATTAGGGATCCTAGCAATTGTGAGCAGGTGACACAGAGGGTACATTTAATTTTATTTAAAAATGAATAGGGCATTATCATCAGTGGACTGGGATTTATTATTGTCCAATTGCAACACTGTAGCAATATGGTATAACATTTAGACTGTCATATTTGATAATAGCAACAAATGTGTTCCAAAATATAAGAAAATGAATTATAATAATAAAAAAGACCTAGGTGGTTTATCAAACTTATTAGAAAAAAGCATAAATTCTTCAGTGCATGTAAACAATCACTTACCTCTTTCCTGAGGAATAAGTATAAACACATACAAAAAATGTAAGAAAGAAATTAGAGAGGCAAAAAGTACTACATAATTAATCTTGGCAAAAAATGCTGAAAAAAACTCAGTGGAAAAGCATTTTATGGGTATATCAATTCCCTAGAAAAATCTAAATGCAAAGTGGACCCCCTG
Source organism: Neoceratodus forsteri (assembly GCA_016271365.2). Lineage (NCBI taxonomy): Eukaryota > Metazoa > Chordata > Ceratodontiformes > Ceratodontidae > Neoceratodus > Neoceratodus forsteri. The sequence goes on from CM057456.1 coordinate 1,361,766,492, forward strand.
ATATGGAACAAGTCTACCATTAATGAAGTTGATACAGTAAAATAGCTGACTTATTTAATACACACTTTTGTAGCATTTATGGAAAAAAAACCAGCAATGACATAGAACACTTGATGTATGCTCTAGTGAATGAATTATTATCTCCAAAGAAAAAATCAAAAGTAAGACTAAAAACATTAAATCAAACTGCTCCCCTGGCCCAGATATGATAACGGGAAGTATGCTTAAGCTCATGTCAGAATACCTGCTTTATCCTCATAGGCTACTTTTTGAAAATAGTATAAATGCAAGTGAAGTCCCTATGGATTGGAGGATGGCTAATGTAACACCACTGTTTAAAAAAGGTGGTAAAATATAGAAAACTGTAGACCCATTGGCCTAACCTCTGTTATTTGTAAAATCCTGGAGAGCATCATAAAAGACAAACTTATCACCTCCTTAGGAAATATAGATACTGAGCAGCATGGCTTCAATAAAGGTACTGTAGAGCTTGTGTCACTAACCTGTGTTTTTACAAAAAGATCAGTAAGCACTTGGATAGAAAAATCCCATGTGATGTCATTTTCCTAGATTTTAGTAAGGCATTTGACCTTGTTTCACATGATGCCATAATTAAAAAACAAACACTTATAGGTCTTAACCATAAAATAGTCTATTTGATATCTGACTGGTTGAATGATAGAACCCAAAGAGCAGCAATAAATGGGTGTTCATCTGAAGAGGAACGAATAACTAGTGGTATTCCCAAGGGGTTGGTTCTTGGCCCTTTCATTTTTCTTTTGTTTTCATAGCTGATCTAACCCAAGGATTAAGTTGTTAGTTAAATTTGCTGATGATACATAAATACGAGGTACCTGTTCAACACTAGAAGAAACTAATAGACTGCAGGCCAATCTAAACATTATTACTGATTGGGCTGCTAAGTGGGGAATGCACTTTAATTTGGAGAAATGCGGGGTTATTCATTTGGGTTTTAATAATAATAAACTAACATATTATTTATATGGAAATCAGTTGATAGAAACCACTCTTGTAAAAGAGTTAGGGATTTATGTCACCAATGGTTTATGCTTTTCTAGACAGACAAAGCAATTAGCAAGCCAATGAAATTCTTTGGTGTATTAAAAACAATATTAAGTACAGTGCACCAGCGGTATTAATGCCTTTATATAGATCATATATCCACTCACATTCACAGGACTACTATTCACAGTTTTGGTGTCTTTACAAAAGAAATAATATTAGTCAATTAGGAAGAGTACAATGTAAAATTACTAAACAGGTGCAAGGATTGAAAGAATTAGATTGTAGTGCAAGATTGGATAAATTTAACCTTATGTCTTTAGAACTCAGAAGATTAAGGGGAGACCAGCTTTTAATGTGACATAGTAAATGATCCCTATCTGTTTAATGAGATAGGTCTTGAATTTAAACAGGAGAAAATAGTAACCAGAGATCGTCCACTTCAGTTAATCTTTATTAAATACAATACTATTGAAAGAGGTTTTTATTTTTCTCAAAGGATGGTGAAAACAGAATTATCTGTCACTTGATATAATATTGAGTAAAAATAAGCCCCTCTTGAAGTGTAAGCTGGATGCCTGGATTATGGGAAATAGTGGGATGTGTCATTATGGGTTTTAGATGGGAGCTTTCATGGGCATTTTGCCTTTTGCTGCCTGTTCCACCTTAGTATAAACCTCAGTATGAACATTGAAAATGGAGGAAGGCTGACAGAGCATTGGTCTGTCCCTATCTAGACAAGCTTCCAATAAACTCAGCACATTTTTCTATCTTTCTTTTTAGGAAAAGCAAGCTGGAAAGGGCTTGCTGACCACCTATACCCACAATTCTGGTTTTACCCCATCGCCACTATAGTATTCTGGAAATGACGAACAGATGGACACAAGCTCGTAGAGATGTCACTAGGTTTCCGGCTCATGACAAAGGACACTATACAGTGACAAAATGCTACGGTACTTTGGACTGAACATGATGAGAAACTGCAAGGTCTACTAGTGGCCCACTATAGGACTACAAGTAAGATGGGTGCTCAGGTATTTCCTCATGGTCAGTACCACATCTACTACACAGTTCAGGTAGGCAAATGGGCAGATACGATGGACTACAAGTCTATTTCTGATGGTACCTTTCGAAGTTTGTTTTTAAGATGCTAATTATGAAACATGAAGTCCAATATAGATTGGAACCAGACTTCTATATCTTTTAGACCAACTGACACTGCAGACCTTGATTCAACCCTTTGGTTCAACCCCTTAGTTCAGATGGGGAAGAGCTATTGGCCATCCCATCATCATGGATGAAGTAGGCAGTGAAAGGGCTTTTTTCATAGTCACACCTAAACTATGGAACAGACTCTCTGGATTTAGCCATCTGTCCCCCCTCTTTTTCTGTTTTCAAAGATTTCCTTAAGGCTAGCCCACCTGGAATTCTGTACTGATATGTATACAAAATTGGGCACAGAATCTCCATCCCAACACATAATTCCACTTTTGTTTTCGTCCTGGAGCTCCATCTCCATGCTCAGGACATGATATCATTGATGTCTCGGGCCCCTTCACATGATAACTGAGCAGATGACTGGACTGCACTCCTAGAAACCCTGCCACAAAATTTAGGACTGAGGTGCCACAGAAGACCAGGCACCCTCTTCAAGAGATGTATGTATGTATGTATGTATATATGATTTTTTTTTTACCTGGTAGGTAGATTATGAAAGTCAAATAAGACCTGGACCAAGACAGTACAAAGATATTAACAATATACAGTATCTAACAGTATATACAGTATATAACACTGCACCTTGTTGCATACAAAGCATTGTCAGAAGCAGTGTGAAAATAGATGTAAGCATGAATATTTTGCCTTTTCAATGAGAAACATACAAACATAGACTTTGACAGCAGATAAGGACCACTTGTCCCACCTATTCTGCCCATTTCCCTTCCTATTGGATAAGCTGCAGATCCTGGTTAACCAACAGCTTACCTCCTCCTACGAATTCCCCCACTGTTTTTGACCCCACAACCCCCTCAGGAAGGCTGTTCCATGCATTCACCACCTTCTCCATGAAAAAATACTTTCTCATGCTGCCCCTGAGCTGTTCCCCCATTATCTTCAAATTGTGCCCACTTGTTCTTGCACATCTCTTTTTCTGAAAGATGCTACCCTCTTGGACTTTGTTGATTCCCTTGAGGTACCTGAAAGTTTCTAACATGACCCACCCTTTCCCTCCTTTCCTTGAGGGCATACATATTAAGCTCTTTTAGTCTCTCTCTTCATATGGCTTCTGGTGTAGCCCCTGCACCATTTTAGTTGCCCTCCTCTGGACTGCCTCCATCCTGTCTATGTCCTTGATGAGATGGGGTCTCCAGAACTGCACACAATAATCCAGATGGGGTGTCACCAACTGTTTGTACAGAGGGATAACAACTTCCTGTTTTTTACTGGTGATGCCTCTCCCTATGCATCCCAGTATCCCCTCAGCCCTCCTTACTGCCTTCTCACATTGCTTGCCTACCTTCCTCAAGCATCTGATGTGACTACCCCAGGTCCCTTTCCTTTGTTGTTGTTGTTAGTACCTCCCCTCCATTGTGTACTCTTCCCCTGTTTTTTTCCCCAGTGCATTACTTTGCACTTCTTTACATTGAATCTAAGCTGCCATACTTTTGACCATTCCTCCAGCCTTGCCAAGTCCTTTCTCATCTTTTCACCCCCCCCCTTGTGTATCAAACCTTTTGCAGATCTTTATGTCACCTGCAAAGGGGCATACTTTTCCTTACAGTCCCTCTGCAATGTCACACATAAAGACATTAAAGAGGCACAGTCCCAGTATGGAACCCTGTGGTACCCCGCTAGTAATCGCCCTTTCTTCAGAGTGGACTCTGTTTACTATTGCCCTCTGTGTCCTCTTATCCAGCCAATTTTTTTTACCAAGGTTACCACCCTGGGACCCACTCCCAGGCTGGCTAACTTGTTTATTAGTCTTTTGTGTGGCACTGTGTCAAATGCCTTGCTAAAGTCTAGGTAGACCACGTCCACAGACCCTCCCTAGTCTACTACTTTGGTCACCCAGTCAAAGAAATCTATTAGATTCATCTGACATGACCTTCCTGCTGTGAATCTATGCTGCTTTGGGTCCTGTGCTCTGCTGGCCTCTAGGTACTCAACAATTCTTTCCTTCAGAATTGATTTCATCATTTTCCCTACCACTAAGGTCAAACTAACAGATCTGTAGCTTCCTGCCTCTGCCTTCTCCCACTTTTGCGAAGGGGAATCACATCCACCCTCCTCCAGTCCTCAGGTACCACACCATCCTCCCATGATTTGTTAAAAAGGGTAGTCAGTTGAGTCACTAGTTCTACCCTTAGTTCTTTTAGAATTCTGGGGTGAATCCCAGCAGGCCCCATTGCTTTGTCCACCTTCAGTTTTATGAGTTCTTTCAGGATCCTGCTACAGAACATTGGTGTGATTGCTGTTGAATCACAGGGTATCAGGTAAGTGATTCCAAAAGGTCAGAGTGGAGTAGGAAAAGGCTTTCTGGCCCATGACTGTGTTCAATTATTGATCTAAGGTTATGGTTATCTGAGCTTAAATTCCTGAAAATTGGCTTGGGTGGGAGTAAATTAGGCAGAATGACATGATGGTAGTTTAGCAGCAGTTCTCAGTTACTTGCCTATATGTCAGTAGATGGTGATTTATCTTTGATTGGTTGGTGAGACACAGCAGGTAGAGGTCACAGTGGTGATTGTTAGGGCTTGCTAAGAGTGAAAAATGGCCGATTTAATTGTAGGTAAAATCCAGTAGCTTTGGGTCATTGGCAGGGACTGAAGTGTTGACAACACAGCCATAATTTAGGGAAGGGAGGGGGGATTCCTATAGCTTTTACTAGTCTATCTTCAAGGTTCAGGTAATGTTCTAATCTGTAGGCTGCTACCAGTTTCTGGTGAGTTGATTTGCATTACTGGGTAATACTGTATACTCACAAAATGATCAGTCTGGGTTTAGATACTTACCCAGGTGCTTGAAGCAGTGTGCTTGTTAAATGGGAGCTGCACTTAGATCAGATACCTTCAGGTTGCCATGCACCTCATTTTGTAGAGATTTTGAATCAAATAGCAGGACTTTTATTTTTTTTGTGCTAAGAACCAGCTTGAATTCAGCAGCCAACACTGTAAATTGTGAAACTTTTATTACTTAAGATATATCACTGGTAGAGTTTGAACGGATATCCAGAATTAATAGCAAAGAGTGTCTATCACTAAAGATAGATGGTAGAGGGTTTATAAAAATGAACAATAGAAGTGGGCCCAAAATACTGCAGTTCGCTAAGGGACACCAACACTAACAGAAATTGGTGTTGATAAGTAGAGCTGTGCAGAATGCATAATTTTGCTTGAGGAAATCAGGAGATAATTCAGTTCCGCTTTTAAAATGCTTTTCGGAATTTTCCCAAAAGTTCTCTGAATTCTGTCTGTGTTTTAATGTGAACCAATAGTATTCTGTGGTTTCTGCAAGCCACAAATTAGATTTCTGCCATATGTGGGAAGTTAATCCATGATTTACATAAACTGTGAAAAAATTATCTGTACTTTGTATAAATAAAACCACAGAACACTAATCCATGGTTCAATTAAACTGCGGATTAGCATTCTGCAATCCACTGGATGAATTCTGCTAATCTGCTTCTGATAGAAATCTGCGACATTAGTCATAATTTTCTAAAATTCCATGGAATCCACTCTGTCAGAATTTGAAAATTCCACACAGCTCTTTGATAAGGTACTAGCAATGCAAGCTTGCTGCATTTGGTTGGATAAATAACTTCTGAACCACTGTAAGGAATTTTTTTATCAGTCCTAGGTTAAATAACCGAGACAATAGGAGCTCATGGATAACCAGGTCAAATGTCTAGGTCCATCCCTCAATAAAATTGTCCTGGTTAGTAGACCCTCATCTATGGTCTTGTTTTAAATGAGTTTTTCACAATTTAATGTTTGATTTTATTTATTTATTTATTTAAAAGTATCGGAATTACAAATCTGTGAGTCAGAGACTCATTTCCAAAGGCTCGAAGTCAGTTTAACAGCACAGTCATAGACAACATACAGTAGTAACATTAAATACAAGAGTACAAGGTGAAGACACTTAGAATGGTGGGTTACACCAAGACAGGTTTACAGATATGTCCTATACAGAGTGGGAGCTAAGATAGTACAAGATGCAAGTACAATGCAGGTTTACAGAAATAACCAATACAGAGTGGAAACTAAAAAAAAGGAACATTATGCGAGTACAATACAATACAGTAGGTGAGATATATACCATGGACAGAGAGCAGGATAACAGGATATCCTATACAAAGTGGGAGCTAAGTGAGCTAGGCATGTAACATGAGTAGATACTGAGAGTGATGGAGCAGTCTGATGAAAGACTTTGTCAGTGTGAGTGGACTAGGTTGTTGGGTCATTAACTAGAGATAGACTGGGTGGTGGGCCTGTAGAGGCAGCCAAAGACACTAGAAGTGGGCCAATTGCGGGCAGGTGCAAGTGCGGGTGGCAAAGAGGTGGTTCTTGAGGGTCACTTTGAAGGGGCCAAGTTTAGCTTTGTTAGTGACCAATGGAGGGAGGGAGTTAAACCAGGTGGGGGCCCTGACAAAAAAGGATCTCTGGGCCAACGTGGTCCTGACTCTGTGTATGGCCAAAGCAGCTTTAGCCGAGCTGCATGTATTCACTGCTGGAGTGGTGGAGGTTAGGGAGTCAGACAGTCCTGGAGGAATCAAGCCAAGAAGGTATTTTTTGGCCATGAGGCAGGCCTGGTACTGTACCCTCTCATTGAAGTTAAGTATCTGGGCGAGGGAGTAAAGAGTGCATGTGTGTGTCATATGGTCTGCAGCAGTTAGGAGCCTGCAGGCTTTGCTAATACCATTTTTATGTTGGCTTGCACACATGCGCAAGCAACATCTTGCCACAGTGCGGGTCTTGGGGGCGTGGCTGCTCTTTGGCGAATGCAGGGCACACATCAGTAGGTGCATCCCTCATTCCCCAATCAGCCTGCATGGCACCACCAAACCATGCATTCATAATGGGGCGAGCACATCAAAGCAAAGGTCCGCTGCAATCGTCATACGCAGCGGTCATTTGCTTGCCGTGCTCGCCGCCATTATGATCATGGTCGGGCGAGCGGGCAGCCGCCACAGTTTCCGGCATCGGGTGCCCAATCCCCTGTCAGCAACCCCCTTGTTTGTGTGTCGACGGGGAGCCCACTCGGTCGGCATCACCCCACAAATGTGGAATGCCGGGGTGCCCAATCCCCTCGGCTGGCACCTCCCCACTTTCTTTGCTGCATGACGAGGCCACTCCCCATCGGCATCACCCCCAACTGTTGAATGCCGAGGGTGCCCAATCCCCCTCGGCTCGCGCCCCTCTCTTTGTTTCAGCGGTGCCCAATCCCCGCCGGCATTACCCCCGTGGTTGTGTGTCGACGAGGGTGCCCAATCCCCATCGGCTACTGACACCCCCACAAAACCCACTTAGGTGGCATGCTGGTAGCCCACCCCAGCAAGCCAAATGCCCTGTAATAAAAACTGTCCATGACGGTTTCACTTTTTTGTCCACCTGCAAAAAAAAAAACCTGTCCCTTATGATCTACATGCCCCTCCCCCACCCGCACCCACCCACTCGCACCCTGCCTCCCTCATCCCCCCACCCCCATACTTACCTCCGGACTCTGGTGCGACGATCTTCCGTGGACCGGGAACACGTCTGCACTCTTCAAAGCCGACCGTGAACTGAGGAAATGGTGGTAAGCTGTATAATGCAATGAATTGGGTTTTTTCAACTTTGCTGCATATCTCAGTCCTTTCTTGGAATTTTTGCACCAAATTTTCAACATGGGGTTTTTGGGGCCCCTCCTCATGAATTCTGTCACTGTTATGGCATTAATCTGCCTCAGAAGGTGATTTCGCAGTCACTGCGCGAAATCACCTTTCAGGACCCATTAATGAAATGACAGTGCCAGTGTTCATGAGGTGGCCTCTCAAAAAGCCTATGTTCCAAATTTGGTGGAAAAAATCCAACAAATGCCTGTTTTACGAGCGTGCGTTGCTCAGTTGCTACGCAGGCTCGTAACTTCGCTGCATTCGCAATATTTTAATGCCGTATTTTTAGCATTGCCATTTTTGTGCACCTCCTTGTGAACAGTACAGCTGTCATTTTCCACATCCTGCCCGAAATGTGTTTCCGCACTTCCGGCACACAATTGCGCAGTCGCTGTGGGAAATCAGTGTTTGGGCCAGATTATGAAAATGACAGTGACACAGTTCATAAGGAGAGCTCCTGAATGCCTATGTTGAAAATTTGGAGCTGATACTCCATAAAATGACTGTGTTACGAGCATGCATTGGCAGATTGAACGCATGCTCGTACCGTCGTGCATTTGTGATATTTTCACTCTGGATTTTCACCATTGCCATTTTTACACACCTCTTGATGAACAGTACAGCTGTCACTTCACATACCTGCCCAAAACGTGTTTCCGCACTTCTGGCGCAGAATAGTGTGGTTGCTGTGCGAAATCACTTCTTGGGACACTTTGAGGAAATGACAGTGACACTGTACATTAGCAGAGGAGCTAAAATGCCTATGTTGAAAATTTGGTGCCGAACACCCACAAACTGCCAGTGCTGCAAGCGTGCCTTGCATATTTCCCACGCACCCTTGCAACTCCACAACTTTCGCATATTTGTATGCCACATTTTCAGCACTGCCATTTAATTACACCTCCTTATGAACTGTGCAGCTGTCATTTTTCACATCCTGCCCAGCATGTTTTCCCGCACTGCACTAACAAACACCCACAGGGACACCCTAATGCCTCTCACTCTCTGTAGGGTGGGGGTGGGTTGGCATCAGTTCAATACTTGACTGCCACTCCTATGCTGCGTCTCTCTAACTCCTGCACTGCCAATGGCAGCAAGACAACATTCAGCATTGACAAATGCTTGTTATTTTACCGATAGCTGTTGCATCAGCTGCAGCGTAAATCAGCAGCCCACAGTTGATCAGGGACATGACTTAAGAGGTAAGAGCTAGTCTTAGGGATTCTGGTGGTAGGCAATAATTGTGACGATAAAGGAGGCCAATAAGTGCATTGGCAGCAGATGTGAGGGTGCTAATGTGTGCGTGGAAAGTGAGGGCAGTGTCGAAGATAACCCCTAGATATTTGTAGGATGAGACCTACTCCAGGGTGTAGAGTGACTTAGATTGGATAAGCAATTGGGTATTTTTTAATTTGCTTTGGTGATGTGCAAATAATAGGGTCTTTGTTTTTTTCCTATTCATGACTAGCCTATGCTCAGCAAACCAGTGCTCAACTTGACTGAACGCATTCTGGAGTGAGGCCTGCAGGTTGGTTGGGCTGGTGTGGGAGACACAGATGACGGCGTCATCAGCGTATAGGAGGATTTTCTCAGTGCATGAAGTGGGAACTGCATTTAAGAACAGGCTAAATAGCAGGGGCCCTAGAATGAAGCCCTGCAGGACCCCAGAGTGGATGGGGTGCGAGCAGAAAGCTGTGCTATTTATCCATACACAGTGAGACCTGGATAACAGGTAACTAGAGATCCAATCCAGGGATCCCTGTGAGAACCCCATTTGGAGGAGTGAGTTTAGCAGGAGGGGGTGACTGACCATGTCAAAGGCCTTGGATAGGTCTATGAACACAGCCCCTGCAATATGTCCTCTGTCAAGAATACAGTGTATGTGGTTCAAGAATTCTAGGAGGGCTGTGGTGGTGCTATGCCCAGTATGGAACCCATGCTGTTCTTTGCAGAGCAGGTTTTGGGTTCCAAGGTAGTTTGTCAGATGGTCAGCCACAATTTTTTCTAGTGCTTTGGACAGTGGGATAGAATGGAGATTGGTCGGTAGTTTCTGGGTGTTGGGGGGGGTCACCTCCTTTGTGGATGGGCGTAATGACCGCATTCTTCCAGGCCGTGGGGAACTGACCTAGGCAGAGGGAGCAGTTCAGGAGATTGGTGAGTGGGACGAGCACCACATCCAGTGCCAGGTGGAGGAGTTTGATGTGAAGTGGGTTATTCAGGGGATTAGTTCTGCCCAGGGCCTTGGCTAGGTAAGGCCTTGTTTCCTGAGTGGAGATGGTTCGGAGATAGAAAGGTGGCCGTAGGAGATGGGGGGGTCAGAGGTGGGTACGGGGTCAAAAAAATTGAGAGGGAGAACAGAGCTTAGGTTAGTAAAGCTGTTGTTGAGTGCGTTGAAAATTTCCTTTGGGTCTGTGGTGACTGATCCCTTTGTTGCAATCTGGGAGGGGGTTGGCATATATTGTTTGCCATTTAAGGTTTTTATGTTATCCCAGAACTTGTGTGATGAGCCCCAGGAGGCAGTAAGGGTGGCTCTGTAGTGTTCGGCTTTTGCCTTGTGAATAGCCCAGGTGCAACTATTGCATGCAGCTTTGTAGGCCTGCCTGTCAGCAGGTTTGCCTGAGTATTTGGCCCTATGCCATAGGCTATCTCAGCATTTGAGCTGCTGCAGGAGGGATGGTGTTATCCATGGGGTATTTGGCTTCTTGGTGTTTGACTTTTATTGAGGGGCAAAGATGTCACAGGCCCAGGTGAAAGAGTCATATAAGTAGGTGAGCATCACATCTATGCTGTTGGCTTGGTATATTGGGGACCAGTTCCACTGAGCCAGATGCTGTTTAAAGTTGGCGAGTTTGCCTGGGCACAGGTGGTGCTGGAGTGTAGTGGTAGGGGGTGGTGCAGGTTACTGGCCTGACCACGAGCAGATCACTGGGGAGTGGTCACTGAGGGAGTTTCGTAGGACTTCAGTGTTCACTATTTTATGGTGCCGGTTGGTGAGTATGATGTCCAGCAAGGTGTGCTTGCCAGTGGCTGGGTTGCACCTAGTTGGTTTTGTCACCATCTAATGTAGATCGAGAGCTGTGAGCACATCAAAAGAAGAGGTGGCCGTGTTGCCAAGCCAGTTTAGGTTGAGGTCACTTAGAAGTATATTTTCTGACTTGTGGGGGAGACTGGCATAGTACTCCATTAGGCGGTGGAGGGCATGGGGTTGCTTGCGGGGTGGGATATAGGCCACCGTGATTATAAGGGGGGCCTTGGATGGGTCAGGGGTTATTTTCAGTGACAACGCTTGAGCTCTGTGGTCTAAGTTAGGTGGGGGTAAAGCTTGGGCCAACAGGGTGTGTTTAGTGTAAAATGCACAGCCTCCACCCTGCTTACCCACTCTGTCCAGCCTGAACAGTGAGTAGCCGAGGAAGGAGACGGCGAAGTCAGGAGTGGAATTGGACAACAGGTTTCAACCAGAGCTAGGACATCTGGCTGGTGCCTTGTGATCCAACATTGGAGTGCAGCTGTTTTTTTCAGAATGCTGCATATATTCATGGACCCGATGTGGAGGCCAGTAGCTGGTGGCCATTGCTGTGTACTAGTGGACCTAGGGCCAGGGTTGGGGCAGATGTTTCCGGATAGAAGTAGGAGCAGAGAGATAATTCTGAGGAGGGGCCTGAGCTTGTTTATTCGACTGGCTGCGAGGCAATAAGGTCTGCATATGTTCCCTGCGAGTGACCGTAGGGTGGGGATTGCTGGGCCGATTGTGGGCCATGTTGAGTTAGTGTGGGACAGCAGCAGTGGCATATGCATGGGTGGAGCTGGGGTGATAATGAAACAGACAGTGTGGGGGAGCCGCGGTAGTGGTGGATGGCTTGGAGTAGTGGTGGGTCTGGAGCTAGGGTTGAGGGGGGTGTATATGATGTGGGGAGAGACAGGTTTGGTAGCAGTAGTGGAGTCTAGTGGTGGTCAAAGTGGGCTCAATCCACTCTGTGAAGTGATTTATGGAGAAAAGCGGATTCGCAGAGTGCTCTGCTAAGAGAAGTGGAGTACTTCGCATTATAATGAATAACGCAAAGTCCATTGAAAACAATGACTTTGCGTTAGTCTGCATTCCTAGACCACTACTCCACCAAATTTTAAGGTGAAGTGCATTGAAAGCAATGCACTTCACCTCACTTTGCTTGGTTTTTAAGCTCTGAAGTCGAATTTTGCAGTGATTCATGGGATTTCAGGTCACATGGGCTCTATATTGATCTGCACAGCCTCAGTTCAGGGTAGTGTGTGTAGGAAGCTATAGGAGGCAGTGTGCTCCGAGAGCTGTCTGTGATTGAAACCTTCTAAAAGCTGTTAAAAAAGCATTTTTGAGGGTTTTTTCCGGGGCTCAAACTTTAGTTCATTGATTGTAGGAAACCCACCTGTGCTCATATCATCGAGTGTTTTTGTTTGTGTGTGGATTTTGTATGTTAATGTACAACATTGAGTGTGTGTAGTAAAAGACAGTGAAAGTGTGCTTTCAGGAAGGGGCGCATCTGTGGTGTAGGTAGATTTAAGTTGGAGAAATAGGGATTTCTTTGTTTTTTGGTTATATTTTCATTATATAACTGACTGTGTTAATGTACACACAGTAATATTGTCAGTAATTGTTGACATTTTCTTTAATTGTTGACATTTTCTTGCTGATTGTGTGTTGTGTGGATCTGGTGCAGCAGTTCATAATTTCAGGTTGTTTACAATACATGGCATATTACTGATTACTCGTTCACCATTGTAGACAAACTGTTCTGTGTGTGTGTGTGTGTGCGGTGTTGCCTGACATGAAATAATACACCTTTTATTGTGCCACAGTGTAACTGCAGGTGCAGCAGTGTGATCCTGCTATCCACTGCAGCTGCTTGATTTTGTACTGCGATCATGGTATCTGTTCTTTGTTTTGCTGCTTGTATTGCCGTAAATATCTCCAGTCAGTGCTCCCCCCCACCCCCACTGGCAAAAGGAATTTTTTACCAGATTGGATTGCTTGTGACCTCAGCACCACTGGTTACTGAAGGAGTTTTCATTTGTGAATTTGCGTGACAGTCTCTATCTGTTGCTTAAGCCACAGTTGTTTTTTTGGCTTCACGTCCAACATCCCTCCAATCAAAGAGTGAATGTACCAAAATCTAAATTTGTTTAGAATATTTTTGTTAATCCCCCAAAATTCCTGCAAAAAGACGTGCAAGCAGAGCTGGTTCTTGCCATGGCACTGCTGCCAGTAAGATAGTCTGTGAGTGTGGTAGTACACAGACGCAGAAGGGCATTACTGATGTGAGGAAAGGTATTTCTCCTGCAATGTTTTTTACAGCCCAAACAGTAGCTTCACTCGTAGTTGGAGGAGATGATGTTTTCCCAGCCGTTGGTGTTAGTGCAGTTGCTGGTGGCGGTAGTATGAGTATTGCTGCCTCAAGTTTGAATTATGACCAGTGTGCTGTATCCAAAAATATAGTGGAGTGTGAAGCAGTGCAAGTGAATGGCAGTGTAGATGATGCCATACTTCCCAGTAACATCCCAGTAACTGAACCTGAGGATTCTGATAATCATGTCAGCGATAGCATACAATGTGATATTTCGTCCACCGTGGTTCATGTCACACATTTTCCACGCAGTGATTCACGATGTGGTGAAAAAATATCAGGTGATGGTGGTGTAGATGATGATGACGAATGTGATGATGACGATGATGTTGCTGTGGTTGCAACATGCAGTCCACATGCCAGCATCCAAGCAGAAGATGTGGATGTGTGTGTGATGTTGATGAATATGATGATGATGTAATTGACCCCAGTTGCGAACTGGAGAAAAAGAAATTCAAGATGGCTGCGTCTGAGTTTGTTTGCAGTAATCCCCCCCCCCCCACACACAAAAACTTGTGATTTACCAGTTTCAGTTGATGATGATGACTCAGTAATAATGATAGGTAATCATGTTGGTCAGTTGCAGTCCAGGTGTGCAGTGCTCGAAGCATCACATAGCCCCACACTTCAGTGCTTAAATGAATGGAGTTAAATAAGCAGCATCATGAACATGTTAAAAGTAGAGCATCACAATCCCTTGTTTGGGATTTTTTTGTTCAAGATGCAAATGATAAGTCAGTTGCAATCTGCCAGGTTTTCCATGTGCGTGTGAGTCGAGGTAAAAAGGACAGCCAACTGGGCAAAGGAGGATAGCATACGCATGTTAAGAATAGGCACATGGCACTGTGGACCCAGCACAAGATGGCAGCTAATACCACAGTGGGGCGTTCACCCTCGTCAGCAACCATAACGAGCATGTTATCCCCTTCCATGAATGTCAAGTCCAGTGGGAAATTAAACGTGTGCAGTAGTGAGGTAATAAGAGCAGACGATTACTACAGGCATGATGAGGTGGAGGAGCATAATGACTTTGAAATGTTGTTCAGTGCTGGTGAGAGTAGCAGTTTTGGTCGTGGTGGTGGTGAATGCAGTATGTCTAGTGCAAGTGGTACATCAACCCTGGTTGGCAAATCTGGCAAAATAACTGCATTTCTGGGTTTGTCATCATCACCTGTGCAACTGTCTTCATCAAACGTCTACACTTCACCCCCTGCCAATGCCATTCATCACAGAGCAGAACCATTTGTCATCACACCCTGTGTAAAATGTTTGTCAGCCCACATTACAGAGTGTTTTTTTCGCATAAGCTGAAGTACCCCCCCAATCATACAGTGTCATGTGAACTTAATGTTGCTGTAGCTGAAATGCTGGCAATTGATCTTTTGCCCTTCTCCTTTGTGGAGAATTCTGGGTTCCGGCGGTTTGCTGCACGTGCCTGTCCAAAATGGAAAGTCCCATCCAGGACATACTTTTCAACCTGTGCTGTCCCTGAGTTGTTCCGTACTGTGTCCGACTCAATAAGACATGCCCTTCAACATCCTCCTCTCCATTCATCCATTTAAGTATGGATATGTGGACAATTGGCAAAACAGTGGGGAGTTCATATGTGTGTGTATTACTGCACACTGGGCGCAGGTGGCTGGGGTTGTTTGTGATGTTGGTAGTGTGAATAATCAGTGCAGTGAGGTGGGTTGTCGCGGTAGCAATCTTCCAGGAATTCAACAGCATGCAACGATTGCTATGCGCAATGTGACCTGTTCACACACAGGAGAAAACATGTTGGACGTGGTGCTGACTGAAATTGACAAGTGCCTGAATGACCTGTCCCTGAGAGCTGGGTTCATAGCAAGTGACAATGGGTCAAATGTGGTGAAATGCATCGCGAATGGTGTTTTTTTTCATGTTCCATGCATGGCCCATTTTTTAAATCTTGTGGTGCAGGAGTTTTCTGCAGCACCCTGATGTAAAGGAAATACTGACCATTGCATGCTGTACCTACTCTCACTTTTCATGATCTGGAAAGGCCCATGACCAACTGCGGCAGTTGCAGATGCAAAGCAGCCTGCCTCAGCACCGCTTGTAGCTGGAAGTTGTCACCTGATGGAACTCCACTTTATACATGGCAGAGAGGTTGTATGAACAATACAAAGCCATCTCAGAATATCTTGTGATGCACACTATCTGTGACAGTTCCGGGGCCTCCACGTCTATGACAACTGAACAGTGGCGCCCCATGGACTCTGTAATAACAATTTTGTGGCCTTTTGAACATGCCACACAGGCAGTGAATGGCGAGTCTGCCTCCATTAGCCAATCAATTCCACTGCTGCGGGTGCTGAGGCAGATATTGGTGAATGTACAGCATGGTCTTGATGTTGCTGGAGACAGTGCTAGCAGTATGTTGCTGCAACACATGCTGACAGTATTCAACCAGAATCATCACATTTTGAGCATTCAGCATAGTGACAATTTTGCCATAACAACAATGCTGGACCCACGATAGAAACGTGGCATTGCATCAGTACTGGAGGAAGGGCTTGAACAGGTAAAAAATATCAGTGGTCAACTGGTGCACTTGGTTCATGATGCATAGAAGTCATGTTCCAAAGTCAGCAAACCTCAGCAGCATAATCCAGCTGAAGGTGTACCTGGAGAACCATCAAGCATATCCTGCAAGGGGAAGGGGACTGCAGTTCCAGGTGGTCTATCATCCAAAGTAGCTAGCGTCAACCCACTTTGGGAGGCTTTGTCCCAAGTGGGGATTTGTGAAATAAATGATTCCGGAGAACAGGATGATACATCAACCACTAGACTTAGTGTAGCACAGAGAATGGTTGAGTCATATTTTTTTGAAAACAGGCATCTGACAATAATTGATAATCCTCTCTTGTACTGGAGTGGAAAGGTCAGTGAATGGCCAGAGCTGACTGCAGTTGCACTGAAGTACCTCATATGCCCACCCTCCAGTGTAAGTGTCGAGAGGGTATTCAGCTCAGCAGGTGCAATAGTCATGGATCATCAGATAAACCTGTCTCCTGCAAATGTCAGTTTGCTAACATTCATTAAAATGAATGAGAGGCACTTACCAGCACAGACTGCAACCTCGGTATTCGTACCCTGGCCTAGTCATGGTGGTTTTGGTGATGTGGAAATGGACCATCCTGGTGGCACTAGCAGTGGCAGCATGGAACGGTCCACCACTGATGTAGATGGCGACACAATGGAGAAAGAATTTCCCAGTGGTCAGACTTCAGATATAGATGACTGTGAGGGCAGCTGTCTTTATGAGGATGATGATGTGGTTAATGTTTGCAGGTTTTAACTGTAGTTGTTAAAAGGCGGTGTGCCCCCCAGAACACCACCACCACCACCGGGACTGATGTTAGCCACTGCCACCACTGAGCATGAGTCTGTCCACCCCCCGGACCACCACCACTAGGGGGATCTGATATTAGCCACTGCCACCACTGAGCAAGAGTCTGTCCGCCCCCAGGACTACCACCACCCCTGGGACTGATATTAGCCACTGCCACCACTGAGCAAGAGTTTGTCCACCACCCAGACCACCACCACCACCAGGACTGATGTTAGCCACTGCCACCACTGAGCATGAGTCTGTCCACCCCCCGGACCACCACTAACACTGGGACTGATGTTAGCCATTGCCACCACTGATCATGAGTCTGTCCACCCGCCAGACCACCACCACCACCAGGACTGATGTTAGCCACTGCCACCACTGAGAAGGAGTCTGTCCACCCCCATGGACCACCACCACCACCGGGACTGATATTAGCCACTGCCACCACTGAGCATGAGTCTGTATGCCCCTTGGACCACCAACACCACTGGGAGTGATGTTAGCCACTGCCACCACTGAGCATGAGTCTGTCCACCCCCTGGACCACCACCTCCACCAGGACTGATGTTAGCCACTGCCACCACTGAGCATGAGTTTGTCCACCCACAGGACCACCACCACCAGGACTGATGTTAGCCACTGCCACCACTGAGCAAGAGTCTGTCCACCCCCCGGACCACCACCACCACCGGGACTGATATTAGCCACTGCCACCACTGAGCATGAGTCTGTACGCCCCCCGGACCACTCCCACCACCGGGAGTGATGTTTGCCACTGCCACCACTGGGCATGAGTCTGTATGCCCCCCAGACCACCACCACCACTGGAAGTGATGTTAGCCACTGCCACCACTAAGCATGAGTCTGTGCACCCCAGGGCCACCACCACTGGGACTGATGTTAGCCACTGCTACCAATGAGCATGAGTCTGTCTACCCCCCAGACCACCACCACCACCGGGACTGATGTTAGCCACTGCCACCACTGAGCATGCGTCTGTATGCCCTCTGGACCACCATCACCACCAGGAGTGATGTCAGCCACTGCCACCACTAGGCATGAGTCTGTATGCCCCCCGGACCACCACCACCACTGGGAGTGATGTTAGCCACTGCCACCACTAAGCATGAGTCTGTCCACCCCCCGGACCACCACCACCACCACCGGGACTGATGTTAGCCACTGCCACTACTGAGCATGAGTTTGTCCGCCCCCTGAACCACCACCACCACCACCCGGACCGATGTTAGCCACTGCCACCACCACCAGATGCTGGAAGATGTAATAGAGGATGTCATCATGTGCTGCAGCTATCACCACCAGCTCCCACCACCAGTGTCATTCAGACAATATTTCCCCATTACATTTACATTTACCATGCCAAGGCAGAGGGAGTCGAACAGAAGACCACATCCATCAGCCACACGCACAAAGCTTCTTAATATTTAAACTATAAAGTGAGTATATGTACTAATGTTTGTTATGCAATTTTACTTCCTTTAGTTGCATGTTTTTGTTTTCTGTAGCTTTTCAGAGCTGCAATGGTCAAACACATACGGTACACTTATTTAGTTTTTTACAGGTTAACAAAAAAACTCTCCTTCACTGAAAGTCAGTAGGAATGGTACTGCAGCTGTACCATACAGAGGAATCTATGGAATATCTATTTGAAATCCATTCTGGTGAGTATCAAGATTTTATTTCATCCATTCAATTTTTTTTGAAAGACTGCAGCAAATGCGACTGAGTACAATTCATAAACTAGGGGACATGTGTACATCACCAAAAATATTTCTGTAAGATATCATTCATGCACTGTATTCTGAACTTGCAGCTTTGCAGCCCTGACCATGACAGTGTTGAAAAAGTTGCACACAGGTTGTGCTACTTGACAAGATGTGGTTTTGAAATGTAACTTGACTTGAGATTGAGAACCAGGGACAAATTGCAATCAAGTTGTAAGAAGTCATTCATTTCTTTTTTTAGGAAACTTCCAGATGCTTTGTTGTTGTGTCAAAGTGGCCTTATCCAAAGAAGTTCTTCAACATCAGGGCACATTTCCACTAACAAGGCTCTTGCTACTGGAAACGTTCCCACACGTTTCACCACAAACTGACCATTATAACATAAAGAAACATTCGGAAAGCTGCCAGACATTCACTATAATGGAGCATGCACCCGCGCTCTCCCTGGCATCACGTCCTAACGTTGCTGAGAAAGGGGGGCAGAATTTGGACAGCTTTTCAGAACAGGAATTCCTCCATGACGTGACACACTTTAATGAAATTACAGGCGGTTTTGACAGAAATGTATTGCACTACGTAAGGACATGTTGAGAAAGAAAGATTCCCCTGGAAGTAAGGTACCCATATATCAGATGCAATGCTGTAAGCTGGTGAATCTCTTTCATGTCTGTTTCACAAACAAAATAGTTATCGAGTCTCAGTAATGTTTACTTTGTGTTGGGACTCATGAATCGGATTTGAAGTGTTTCACGAACAGCATGACAACTGAGCAATGCAAGTATGTTGTGCTAAACTGCATGTGTGTCGTCAGTGTTCTTTCCTGTGTGTGCATACATTGTCCAGCTTCATGCAAACATATATATGGTAAGACTTGTTGCAGTATCAAGAATAAAGATAACAAAGAATACCTGATGCATATTTTATTAGTACCATCAGCACCAGCAGAGTAAGTGATATGATATTTTTTCAGAGGTATCGGGTCACTGTGCACCTCAGTCACTCACAGTGCACACATGACTTTGCAGAGATCATAGCACAAAAAACACATGCTGTCCTAAAAGTTATGTGTGCAGTATGTGACTAAGGTGGACTCTGGCCAGACACCTCTGAGAAAGTATTGCATCACTTAGTCCAATGATGATGATGGTGACAATAAAATATACGTTATTCTGCTCACTATTCTTTATACCATAAACACTGCAATGAGTCAGCAACAGCAATATATGTTTGCAACACGCTGTACAATGTGTGATGTCACACACACACACACTCACACATATGAAACAACACTGACTGCACACACGCAATTTAGCACATCATACTTGAACTGCTCACACCAGCTTGTCCACAAGCACTCCACAACAGAAAATCAACTTTACTGAGGCACTGCAACAACAAAAGGGCAAATGTCTATTATTAAACAACAAAAAAAACACACAAAAACAGTACAGCACAATGGGGGGGAGGGGTCCAGAAAAAAATCCCTGAATGGTGTTCGAGCAGCAGATGGAGCATTGTCAGCATTTGCAGTTGCTGTTGCTGGATTTGATCCACCTGCTGCCTGTGTTGCAGGCACTGTGGCGGGGTCCACTGCAGCAGGAAAGCCAGGTAGTGGTGGTGGTAGTGAGGGTGGTGCTGGTGGCTGTGGTGGTGGTGGAGCAACTGCTGCAATTGTCCTCCTCCTGCTGCAGTGGTGAAGCAAAAGTTCACCCCCATCACCCTCTGCCACTGCCACAGAAGGGTCAGCAGGTGGACGCCTGGCCCCTTCGGTGGCAGCCTGCCACTCCACCTTGTGGTGGTTTGCCATGTGCATGCGCTTGCCACCGGTCCCCAAATGTGTCCCCCGGGGACCATGGCACACCAACACACCACACAGATGGCAAACCACAATGGTGCTGTCTCCCCCCACACAATTAAAAAACTGCCAAACTGGGGAGCTGTGGGGGGGGAGGAGAACCAGATATACTGCTGGAACCACCTTCATTTACCTGGGGCTCCACCTGCGGCTGTGGAGGTGGTGGAGGGGGTGCTGCTGGAGCCCCTGCAGCTGCTACTGGTGGTGGTGGTAGTGGCAGACTAGGTGGATGTGCAGCCACCAGTGGCACTGGTGCTGCTGCTGCTTCCATGGGGGAGACACAACACCCAAGAGTTGGGAGCAGTCCAGTAACACCCGACCACCCCCATGTGTGCGCACTCCTCTCCTCTGCCCATGCCCACGTGCCACAGACTCTCCTCATCCTGGGTCCATTGCGCACAAGTCCTCAACTATGACCGACACCTCAATATTCCGACCTTCACCCGCACTCACAGTCTCACACTCAGACATGCACACACACACACACACACACACACTAAACAAAACTTATAAAAAAATACAATGAAAAACACAGTATAAAAAAAAAATCAAGATGTACCTTTTAAAAAAGTTGTTTTTTGTGCTCAAAGTCAGAACGATGAAACTAGAAAACAAACTCTCCCCTCTCTACACCAAAAAGGCTTCCTCCTTCTACAACTGCAAAGGAGAAAGTGAAAGTAACTGCTTTTCTGACTCACTTCCTTCCTGCCTGACTAAAGCATGTGACTTACAGTACTGTAAACCACGTGATGTGTGGAGGGCTGCCTATATTGTTGTCACTTCACCTTACTTCGCGTTAAGATGGAATGACAACATGAAGTCATAATGAGAAGGCGAAGTGAGCACTTTACAGTGGCCACTTCGCGTAGCATTCTGCCACCGCGGAGTAACCATTTTCTAGTCCACCGTATGATTTAATATTCGCTGCATCTCTAGTGGAGTCATAATAGTGAGGTGGGCTGTGCTGGCCATGAGTAGCGGGGGGACTGTAGGTAGGAAAATTATAAGGGGGAGTCTGATGCATACACCAAGAGAGGGAGTCTCCATGGTGCAGTGGTAGGGCTGCAGACTTTGGTGTGCAGGGTACAGTGGATTCCACTTAAATGCATTTCAGATTAGTGCACATTCCATTTTAACGCACACCTTCTTTATTTCCCTTTTTTTTTTCTCTGTTTGTAGTGTTAAAAATTCCACCTAAGTACATGCAGGATAAGTGCACTTTTCAGTTAAATACAGTGACTGCTATTTCAGTGACACATCTTGTCTAGTGTAATTACTGCCGGATTAGTACACATGGTTTTAGTCAGTTCCTGATGGGTCTTAATTGGGAGTTACGGCAACATTTAATGCCTTCATTCAAAGCTATTCACACTTCTCTCCATTCCTTGGCAACAAGTAAAACCTGAAACAATCAGGAACTGCTTTGAAAAATCCAGCTTTATTGATCGTTCTGAACCAATTGAAGATGAGGTTGCTGAGGAGGAGCCTGCACCTACACTCCTTCCAAACATGAATCAGGCAGATTTCATCACATACCAGGACATTAACGAGACCCTCGCCACAACTGGTATGGTTTCAGATGCTGAAATTTGAGAGGAAATCACCAGTCGAACTAACGAGGAAGATGACCCGATTGCACTTGACAATCAAACCATGGAGCCTGAGGTACACATGTATGCAACTTTATATGTCTGGCGAGGTTAAGTGCATTTATGCGTACTAGAGAGAAGAGAGACTTGAGCAGATTGTTCGAGTTTGCGCATTATATTACACAGCTTGCAATACAAAGTACAAAACAAAGTAAAATAACCTCTTTTTTTGGATCTGTACATGGGGGTGGGAATGCGAGTGAGAACACCACACTGTAACAATTTTAAAGGTTGATTAATGTGGCCAGAATGTGGTTATGTTGTGTAATTTAAGACAATAAATATTTTTTACGCAAAGTGGTACTCGCGGCTACTTAAGGCTCAGAATTGCAACTTTGGGTAAATGCACATTCCGCTTAAATGCACATTTTTACCATGTACAATTGGTGTGCATTTAAGCAGACTCCACTGTACCAGGTTCAAGTCAGAGGGGGACTCCTGATACGTAGGCTAGCCATACTAGGAGTCCCCTCCCCCAATTTAGTTAGATACATATAATTCTGTTATTTAATTATTGCCAATTTAGTTAAGCACATATCATTTTGGTGTCTAACTTTGTTTTATTTATTTTTTACTTTCTGTTTTTCCCTCATTGTCTAGGGGAAACCAGGCTCTCCTAGATCCAGTTCATATGCCTTGGATGCCATGCCTTTTGGAGTGATCAGCACTGGTCCTAAGATACCACAGTCTGTCCTCTTTTACAGTGGAGCCAGCCAGGATGCAGTGCAGTGCCTTGAAGAAAATGGCATGTCATAAATTATTGCATGGCATAAGGACTTAATTGCCATTGAATTACATTGTTCCCTGCAGCATACTGCAGCATTTTTCAATAATACAGTAAGGTACTGTATTGCAACCTGCCTGGCACCACTGTATACTGTTAAGGCTTATCCCTCTCTGGGGGGACCATCTGGCCTAGGAGAAAAGTTGGCCAGAAGTTTCTGAACAAGAAAGGGGGGCAGGGGACCCAGAGGTCTGTGTACCACAACTAGGTAGGGGAAGAGTAGCATCAATCTCTGCCTAGGTATCACAGTTGGTTCCAACAATGGTTAATTCCCTCACCCATGTTCAAACCTCACTTTATAGTAGAGTATGTAAGCATGATGGGTTGAGGGCTGGGACAAAAGATTGCTTGGTCACTTGCCTACCTGGTATGTCTGTTGCTATCTTCATGGTAAGAGTGGACAGGCTCATGAGGGAGGTGGAAGATGAACCAGCTGTCATTGTATATACTGGCACCAGTGATGCTGGCAGAGGCAGACAGAAGATACTGCAACATATATTTAGGGAACAAGTTGATCACCTTAGGAACAGGACCTCAAAGTTAGTATTCTCTGAAATACTATATGTACTGGGCACAGGACCAACAAGGCAGCAGGAGGTCCAGCAGCTGAAAGTGTGGCTAAAGATTTGGTGTAGGGAGAAATACTTTAGGTTACTTGCACACCAGAAGTCATTCTGGGGCAGGTGAACTAAAGAGCTATCACCTGTGCTTGGATGGGTCAGTGGGTGATTCATGCCTTGCCTCCCATCAAGCAGTTCTTAACCCACATACCCAGTGGTCCTTTGGAGACTCATTTCTTTGCTTCCAGTATTCACTCTCCACCTCCAGTGGTACCTCTCCTCCCTTACTAGTTTTGGCTTCTTACCTTAGGTGCCATAGATCTAGTGATTTCAACCCTCTGGCACCTGTAGGAAAGAAACCCTCCTCAAGATGGTTCCCATGTCTTCATGGCACCCTGAAATATGTAGTCCCTAGGAGGGAGAGAGTGTCTGTATGCCAGTGTTCACTATATATTGCATGAACATTCTACATACTGTAATACCAGCCTTTCGACTATCTCAATACCTACCAATCCTTTACCTTATGTTACAGTCTATTGGCCTTCCAGACTACATTGTACCTATATGTTTCTTACCAATCTTCTGCTTACCACCATCATTTCAATCCTACTAAACCTTAACAATCATTCCTTAAGTTGCTTAAGTATTCAGAGAGGGGGTACTGATAGTCCATTGAACCCTGTATGCTGTGGTCGGGCTTCACCTGAGCCTAGAAGGGGTGGGTGTGTCAGTGCAAAAGCTACAGAGAGTAGCAGGGGAGGGTATAAACTAGGATGGGAGGTGGAGTAGGAGTAGATGTAGGGAAACACCCAAGCCCCCACCAAGAGAAAACTGGATCTTGTGAGATGTGATTATCTTCCCATTCTGAGTCTTTAACTGAGAGGTCTTTATAATTGATGAGTAAAGGGAAGCAGCATGGTTCGATGACACCGTCCCCACTCATCCACCATCAGTTATGCTACCCTGACTATCTGTCATGTCTCCTAATTGGTTCTGGTCTTGGGCAAATTTTGGAGAAAAGCTTTCCACCATGCAACATTCCTCAGGATTCAAGGTCAGCGAATCACAGCAATCAAGTCAACACTACCTCCAGAAGAGTGATAATGGGACTTAGGCTGATCAAAAAAGGACCCAACTTCTTTGGGAGAGAGCTAGAAGAATGTAAGTTAAAAAAACAAACTACAAGCAACCTTTACAATTCAACAGCTATAACTCTTATAGTTATTCCCATTGAAAATTAATTTACTCAAATGATTGATTTTTAAGACTAATTCAAAACTACCAAAGGTTAATAGAGTTAGGATGCAAAACAAACCTGATATGTGGAACAAACTTTCATATTTAACAAGAAAATCTAAGTAAACAGACTGTTCAATACAGGGAGCAGTCTCAAGGCCAGGCCATTGGAGTTTATGAAACACATAACCATCACCTTATATGGATACTTATTTGAAGACTTTCATCATCTCACAATACTAATTGCAAAAAGACAGCACTCCTTGTTCAAAGAAAACCTTGTGTATTAGTCTGTTTTGACAATTTCTACTTCTAACACTCAAAGGTGATAGAAGGATAAGCATCATATGAAAAGTATGTGCAATGAAGAAGTAAAAACATTACATCAAAATGTCATTTACAAAAGCTTAATTGAAAGCAGACCTTATCAATGAATTTAGTTCTTCCACAGTTCTCATGAAGTACTGTGGAGTCCTATTTACAAAGTGGGGAACATGTCTCTTTAGAGAAACAAGAAAGATTTTACGGGAGAGTCAGATAGTTATTTCATCTTTGCTCAAGCAAATGGTCAGACTCAATTTTACTCAAGTTTGGTACTCTACAAATGACCTCTGGTAAAGGCCACTTCTGTGAAAATGAATGTGTTCACTAATGGAGTTTAAATCACATATACACTTTTATTATGCTTGTCAATCACATTTCTGTTCTGCATTAAACAAAGCATCCTAATAAATACATGAGGAACAGGGTGCAGGAAAACACTATTTTTAAGCGAAAAAGATGTTCCAGGACTAGATGGCATGGGATGAAGTTGAAGGGAGGACGATTCAGAGGAAACATGAGAAAGAATTTCTTCACAGAACGGGTGGTGGACAAGTGGAACACCCTGCCAGAGGAAGTGGTGGGGGCTGAAACAATCACGGGATTTAAGAATGCATGGGACAGACATAAAGGAATTCTGGAGGTCAGGGGTAAGGGGGAACAGACTTCTAGGAAAACAAACTGAACTTACAAGCTCAAATGGGCAGACTGGGTGGGCCATAGGCCCTTATCTGCCGACACTGTCTATGTATCTATGTGCAACATTGGCTATAGTACAGACAACAAAAATCTGTCATAACTGCCAGTAAATGTTACCAGCCTTCAGGCATCTCTGAATTACAGTGCAGTTTCTCAAACTTTCACATTGATCATGCACCATAGTTTCCCCATTATATTACACTGTAACAAGTAAACGTCATCAGAGAGATTCTGATGCAGCATTGTGTGCAATTATTGAGCAGGATTTTCAAAGGGATCATCAAGGATTTGCCCTCAATTATTTTCAAAATCAGAGATCTGTGCACATTGATTGACCATCTAATGAATAGTCTTCATTTTTTAATTTTCATTTCATTTCAGCTTTTATTCATAATGAATTGGATAGCTCAAACTGAGACAAGTTCACTTCCAGTGAGGTCATTTAATCTTTAAACCTTTAGTCTAGCACCTTCTGAATTGTGGATGAATCCATGTCTCTACAAGGCACATTTGCATCAAAAGATGATGCAGATTACATTTGTGTCAGTTGCTTACCACAAACGATAACTTTTTGTCATTAAATGATAAAACTTCTGAAGACATCAGCAGGACAGCCTGGATTCAATTGGGTGGATGCAGATCCTGGCATATCTTACATTTTCACCTGCATCTGACCCTTTGAAAATGTGCTCCATTATCAAGGCACCGATTTTTCAGCAGCAATTTGGGTCTAAATTCTACGGCAACTTCCCCTGTTGCCACAGAACTTCTGTGGCATTAGTTTCCTATTTCTGCTGAAATTCTGCGGCAGCAGTTGGGGGCTTCAGTAGTAGTAAGCAACCCCGACTCCCCAGCACCAAGGTAGAGGAAAAATGTTAGTTTAGGGGCTGGGACCTACAAACCAGAGAAGGCTGTCAATTACCTCATGAGTTCTTAGTATTAGAAAGTAAAAAAGTTTGTTTTAAAATTCCACAGAATTCCCAACAGAATATTCAGCAGAATTTAAAATAAACCTCAGAATAGTTTTCCGGGTTTTATACAATCTATGGAATAATCACAGTTTATATGATCCATGAAATACTTTTCCTTGGTCAGAGTTAATGTAAACTGCAAATTTGTTTTACTTACAATCTGTACTCTTTATTTTTTTCCATTTATTATTCTTCATGTCCTCATTTGCCAGCCCTCGTTTGTCCAATCTACACTTGTTCAACCATGCCACACACCCATGGATTTGCCTCACTCCCAAACACCCCCAGCTTACCCCGCAGAGATGGGGCCACAGGGGTGGCCTTTCACTGATGGAGACTGAACAGTAGAATGGGAGCGAGAGCCCAGTCGGTGGCATGGGGTCTGCAACATGGGGGCAGATGGCATTGTGTGGTGGCAGAACCTCCATTTCCTGTTTCATTCCCGGGAGGTGTGTCATGCAATGACATTGGGGTGGCATGCTGAATATCTGACACACCTTCCAAATGTAGTCAGTCCCACAAGCAGGACATGAGAGGGATGGCAACATGTAGGGGAAGAAATAGCGAGGATGAAAGGGTAGAAGGGGGGCTAGTAAGGAAGGAGAAGTGACTAGAGGAGAGAAGGCTATGGGAAGGGGTAGGATGGGAGGGGCATCACTATTGGGGTTGAATGGAATGGGGGCTCTAAATCGACAACAACGGGGATAGGAGAGGGGTTGGAAATCAGAAGGGGAGGAGGGGAGGTCGACATGGGAAGCCCAGTAGGAAGTAGTCAGGCTGGGAAGGGGTTCAAGGGGGATGGGAGGAATAAGACAGAGAAAAGGGGTGAGGCAGAAGTAGGGGTGCAGATGCAGAAGTCACAGAGGTGCAGCTAGAGAGGTAAGGGCAGGAAGGAATGAATACTGGGGTGGTGGAAGGGGTATTAGAAGGAAGGGGTGGCGACAGAAAGTTACTCATCCTAGGAGTTCTATACTGAAAGGGGTGAGATGGGGCAGAAGGGAAAGGTACAGCTGTATTTGGTTTGAAGCGATCCCCGGGTTGACTGCAGGAAGGGCAGGGCAAGCATTGCTCAAATGTGCAGTGAGGGGGAGGGAGAAACCTCATTTAGTGTTGCATATGGGTACAAACGACTTGGCAGAGGAGACTGTGGAAGTAGTGAGGGGGAGGTTCTAGGAGTTGGGCAGGCAGTGTGAGGGGTTGGGGGAGTCGGTGGCATTCTTGGAGGTACTCCAGGTACCATGTGCAAGCATGAGGAGGAAGAAGGGTAGAATCGAGGAATTCAACGAGTGACTGAGGGATTGGTGCCATACCAAAAATTATGGGTTAGTGACTAACTGGGGTAGGGTCTGGGGGAATAGTGACTTGTATGCGAGGGACAGGCTACACTTGAGCAGGGAGGGAAGGGGAGTATTAAAGGCAGGATTAGAGGGGTATATTTCTACTAAGGTGGATTTAAACTAGTTGGGGGGGGGGTGGCCAAAAGACTGAGGTTGGTAAAAAGGTCTGGGCAGGGGAGCCTAATGAGCTCATCCCCCTAGATATAGGTAAAGGCGGAGGTGTAGTAACCCTGGGAGGGGGTGGGCAGAGTGGTCTGAGTGTAATACAGAAGGCACCACCACCCGGTAAGAATAATGAGGAGAAAGGGTGTGGACTACCGGGAGGAGGGACACAGGTCAAGGAGAAAGAGGGGTACCCTTGGAAGGTGGTCTTTCTCAATGTAAGAAACCTGGGGAACAAAATTGCAGAGCTTCAGGTGGTCCTTTCAGAGGGAAAAATGGACACTGCTGCAGTGACAAAGACTTGGGCCACAGAGTACCATGATTGGGACCTGGCAATCCAGGGATATAGGATATACAGCAGGGACTGGGGGTTGGAAGGGGGGTTGCACTCTATGTGAGGGAAGGGATCAAATGCATAAGGGAAGAGAGAGAAGAGGAGAGAACAGAGGCACTTTGGGTACAGCTCCTGGACTCCAAGGGCAGAAAGCTGAAGTTGGAAGAGGTGTACATACCACCAGCCCAATCTGGGGAACTGGATGGCGAGTTGGCAGAGCAGATAAGGAGGGTGTGTAGAAGGGGGAGTGTGGTGATAGTGGGGGATTTTAGCCTACCAGTGGTTGACTGGAGCACCCCCGGCCACTAGCAGTACTGGGAGCAGGTGCTCCTTGATGCATTCCAGGACAGCCTTCTGATACAGTTGGCAAGTGGGCCTACAAGGCTTGGTAGCACTCTGGACCTAGTACTGGCAAATGGAGAGGCGGTGAGGGAGGTAAAGGTGGAGGACCCGCTAGCGGGTAGCAACCACCAAACAGTGTGGCTCATTCTCACGCTGGGCAGGGAGACAGGAGGCACAGGCACTAAGGTAGTGGACTTTAGTAGGGTGGACTTTGGGAGGATGGGAGCAATACTGTGAGGGAGACTCCAGGATATAAGGCTGGTGATGGATACAGAACAAAAGTGGAGAATCATAAAGACAGGGCTAACAGAGGCTACAGTAGCTTGCACCAGGGCCAGGAGTAAGAAGAGCAGAACCAAGAAACTATTCTGGCTGAACAAGGAAGTGCTGCAAGAGGTGAGGGCATATAGAAGGCTGCACACTGGAAGTACAGAAGAACAGGGAAGGGAGATTATAAGGAGGTTTACGGGAATTGGTCAAGGGAGGTGGCCAGGAGGGTGAAAAAAGCTAAGGCCTTCAGGGAATTAAGGTTAGCACAGGGCATAAAGGGAGAGGAAAGGGACTTTTTTAGGTATGTTGAGGAAAAGAGGATGTGCAAGGAACGTACTGTGAGGATAAAGCAGTGAGCAGATTGGGTGGAAAAGGGGGAGGAGCAAGAGGAAATTCTAAATGAGTACTTCTGCTCCATTTTCACTAAGGAGAGGGATGGTCCACTACCAGAATGGGCTGGGGGTGTGGAGAAAGGGGGGGGTGACAGACAAAATGATCACAGGGAGTAGGGTACTAGAGGGGCTGAGGGCCATAAGGGTGGACAAGGTACCAGGTCCCGATGGCATCCAGCCCAGGCTGCTGAGGGGAGATGGCAGAGCTGTTGGTTGAGCCACTGGCAGATCTGTTCAACACCTGCCTGGAAATGGGGTGTGTGCCCCAGGACTGGAGGGTGGCCCATGTAGTGCCCATACACAAAAGTTGGCCTAGGGAGGAGCCAGGAAATTATCAGATGGTTAGTCTCATGTCCATAGTGGGTAAGCTTATGGAGGCGATACTGAAGCAGAGGCTGGTGGCATTCCTAGAGAGTAATGGCCTCCAAGATGGCTGGCAACATGGGTTTGTCTCAGGGAGGTCTTGTCAAACCATCCTAATAGAGTATTATGACTGGGTGACAAGGGAGTTGGACAGGGGCCATGCCGTACATGTCCTGTACTTGGACTTCAGTAAGGCCTTTGAAGCTGACAGCAGCGGGGGTGGGAAAAAAGATGACTAAATGGATAGAGAACTGGTTACAGGGAAGGGTGCAGGGGGTGGTGGTGGTGGGGGAGCTCTTGGCACCTAGAAAAATGACAAGCGGGGTGCTCCAGGGGTCAATGCTGGGCCCGGTGGTATTTGGGCTCTTTATCTCCGATATAGCACATGGAGTGGGGAGGAGGGTTAGTCTGTTCACAGATGATACCAAATTGGGGGCAGTGGTGGACAAAGAGGATGGATGGGAAAAACTGCAGGGGGACCTAACCAAACTAGAGACATGTTCGGTGGAGTAGCAGCTAGGATTCAATGCAAAGAAGTGTAAGGTGATGCACTTTGGGGCTAAGAACCAGAAGATGGACTATTGGTTGGGGGGTGAGGTTGGGGATCACAGAGGAGGAGAAGGACCTAGGGGTGTTGGTAACTGGGAGCATGAACAACTCAGCCCAGTGCAGGAGAACAGCAGTGAAGGCAAACAGGATGCTGGGGTGCATTGCAAGGGGGTTCTCATCCAGACACAGGGATGTGATCCTATGTCTCTACAGATCATTGGTCAGACCGCACCTGGAGTACTGTGTGCAATACTAGAGGCCATACCTGAGGAGAGATATAAAGTTACTGGAGGGGGGTGCAAAGGAGGGCAACAAAAATGTTAAAGGGGATGGAAGGAAAGGAATGTGAAGTTAGGTTGAAGGAGCTGAATGTGTACACACTGGAGGAGAGGAGAGATGGGGGTATGATTGAAGCATTTAAATACCTGAGGGGGGTAAATAAACCTAGCACTGAGGGGATGTTTAAACTGAGCAGTGGAAGAGACAGACAAGAGGGCATGGACTAAGGTTGGAAGGGAGACATTTCAAGATGGAAATGAGGAGGCACTATTTCACTGAGAGGGTGGTGTTTAGTGGGAATGAGCTGCCAGAGAGGGTGGTAACATGTAGGACAGTCGATAGCTTTAAGAAGGAGTGGAATAAAGCAAGAGGAAGAGTCAGGGGGGCAGGGGCTGGGACAAGCGGGGGATGAACTGAGGGGGGGAGGCTGGGCCAGCTGCAATCTTGGGTGCTAGGTGCACAATTGGGCAGACTTAGATAGACCCTTTGGTCTGTTCTGCTGACAGATTTGTATGTTCGTATGCATGTTCATATGTAAAATTACAGTGACTCTGTTCATGAGCAGAGGTCCTAAAATGCCTATGTTGAAAATTTGGTGACAAACGTCCATAAAATAACTGTGTTACAAGCGTGCATTGTGCAGTTTCCACACATCCTCGTAACTTCACAAATTTGTAGTACTTTCACTCCAGATTTTCAATATTGGCATTTTTTTCAGACCTCCTTATGAACAGTACAGCTGTCATTTTTCACATCCTGCTCAAAATATGCATTTACACATCTGGCGCAGAATAGCGCGATTGCTGAGGGAAATCAATGTTCGGTACAGATTAAGAAAATCATAGTGACAGTGTTCTCAAGCAGAGGTTACAAAATGCCTATATTGAAAATTTGGTGAAATAATTCCACTAAATGACTGTGTTACATGCATGCATTGCGCAGTTTCCACGTACGCTCGGAAGTTCGAGCATTTTTAATATTTTCACTACAGATTTTCAACATTGCCATCTCTTCACACTTCCCTATGAATGGTGCAGCTATCATTCTTCACATCCTGCCCGATCTGTGTTTTCATACATCTGGCGCACAATGGCACGGTCGCTGTGGGAACTCAAAGTTTGGGACACATTGACAAAATCAAAGTGGCACTGTCCATGAGAAGAGGTCCCAAATGCTTTCATGAAGTAGGGCTCACAAAAAGGCCATGTTAAAAATTTGTAGTGCAAATACCAACAGACGGCCGGGGTATTAAGGTTTCTAACCATAACATCCCACCCTATGCAGACTGACAGGCATCAAGGGTGTGCCTTTGGATTGGCGACTGTAATGCTCATGTTGTTCCACCCACACCCCCCCCACCCTGCAGCCGGTGACAGGCATCGAGGTGTGCCTTGGACTCTTCGGCCCCAGAATTCACCCCATTCTCCTATATTGCACCCATTTCAGTGTATGTCCTTATGGAGTGGGGTGACTATTAAGCCAAACACCCCAAGGCACACCTCAACACTTGTTGGTGTCTGCAGGATAGGGTGAGGTGAAATGGCATGAATGTTATGGGCGACAGCCCTAACACATACTCCAATGCTTGTCCATCTCTGCAGGTTGGAGGTGTGGTTGGCATGAAATTCAATACTTCACTACCATTCCTACTCTGCATCGGTCTAACTCCTGCATTTCCAATGCTAATACTAGCAAGCAAACATTTGGCATTGACAAATGCTTGTTTTCTTCATCTTGTGGAATTTGCCTTTTCATTATTATCCAGATTTTCTATAGTAAGTCAAAATGTATGCACACAACATGAACATGCTGTAGGGATTTAAGGAATAAAGGAACTAAGGTTCATTCTGCCCTCTTGAAATAATGGTTAGAGGAAACAAACATGGAGTAAGGGCCCTGCTATGAGACCTTGTGAGACCCCCCCCCACACACACACACCTTAAATGTTTTTGCTGAGTCTGAGAACTTGTGACACCTGGCCCATTTTAAGCCCTGACAGTATCACACTGCACATTTCCCTGGACAGCCACTTTTGATAGTGCTTTGCCCTGGCCAGCCCTCCATTTAACTAAATTAGTCATGTACAAATCAGACTAACAATTTACTGTAGCAAGAATGCAGTGATAGTCCACAGCTGCTGCTGCAGTTCAGTGTGCTAACCTGCTAACAAATGGACCTTGGCTTCCAGCTGGGTAGAGCAGTTCACATTCCATGAGGCTGGCTGGATGGCATATGCACTTGCATGCTTAATGTCATTTTCGGGGCTTTTTGTTGACAGTGGCCAAAATATACATGATACATTTACATACCACCCCCAGCCCCGTGGCACTGTTATGACTGTAAGGGTTTTGTTATACTCCTTCATAAGTATGTGAAACAGAAACAGGAAGTGAGTATTTCTGGTGCCATAGGAATATAGTGCTATGTGATAGCACTATTAGTGGGGATATATAAATGATTGAGGTTAACTAATGTTTAAAAAAATAAAGTATACTCTCAGAGGTGCCCATTTCAAGCGAGACTGCACTATATGCCCTTTACCAAAAAAGAATGTCTCACACACTAGAAAAGAAGTCCTCTAATTGGTTGGGAGAACTTCTTTAATCTACAGTTATTTGAGTTTGCCATTAATTCACACTGGGAATATATAGTAAATGGATAGCAAAAGCTTTGAAAAAAAAAGAAGATAGAAAATAACATTTTCATATCAATCTGATTCTTGAGACCCCATCTACAATGCAAATGTTGGAGCTTATAAGACTGTACACGTTTCTGGTAAAGCTGAATATATGATCTGGGTACTGTGAGTCACAGAGAGGCTTGCTGTCTGGAAGATGCTGTGGTGAACCTTAAGTGATCTACAGCTCCACCCTTTACACAGGGGAGTCAGCTTTGGCAACCATACCCTATGTATCACAGGGTTCCTTTATAAAGAGTCTGTCTGAAAAAAAAAAAAAAAAAACAATGATAACTACACTTCCAACATCCATGAAACTGTCATCTTTGGAGAAAAGGCAGCTGCTTAAAAAAATTGAGGTAAAATTGATTGGAATGCCCTTTGTGGGCCATTTCATTTTCACTGAGCCTCCTATAGAATTTCCACTGATTTCATGCTTTCTGGGGAGTGGTCATTTACTCATATGTTTTCCAGTGGGAATATTTCATCATTTTTATTGTAAAGGAAAAACCTGCAGTTTCCCTTATGGGCTAAAGTGTCAACTGGAATGTAGAAATGATGAATGTAGGAAAAAAAGTAAAGCAAATGATTGTCTCATCCCAGGGGAAGCATACCTTCTTTAAGCAGTTTTTCTCACCAGTGCAGATAAGATAAGAAAATGAATACTTCAATTAGTCAGTATCTCAATAAAGTGCCAGCTGGCTCAGTAAGTAGTTCATTAAGCTTTCACCACTAGATGTTTTGGTTTATTAGACAGATTAATTTTGTGACCTCAGCTTAGTTCCCTATGAATTTAATTCGACACCACAAAAAAAAAAAAAAATAAATCCAACAGAAAACATTACCTTTTAATAAAGCTGTGTAAAATGTCCTGTCTCTGGTAGAACTGAGGCAGCATAGCCAAGTGGTTAGACTGTAGAGCTGTGAACCTGGAGACCCAAGTTAAAATCTCATCTTTGCCATTTCCTCACAGTGACACCTATCCACAACAAATGCAATTGCCTATCTGCGGCATGTAGACAACCCTACGTTGGAATCTCACAGACCCCTGGTGACATTCATGAAAGGCATGTGCACCTCTTCCACACATGATTCCCCAGTTGTTCACACAGCTGTGCATGCAGATGATCCTTGGGAGTGTCAGGGGGTGTGCCCACATTCCACACCATTCATGAAGGTGCAGAGTGCTGGGCAAGGAGAGTGCAAGATACGGCAGCAGGGACCCTGCTGTATCTGTTGTATGACCCCCACAGAGTACCCCTGCTGGCTGAGGAACAACATAGCCCTCCCAGTGCTGCCTAGCCCTCTGGTGAGGTAGGAACGGCTGGAAGCAGCCATTCAGGCACTCATCTGACCATTTTAAATATAGTGACCCCACCCCATCCCACAATCCACTACTCCACATGTAGCAGAGGATCCACTCCAGGAACAGGTGGAGCATCTGATTGGATGCCTGCCTGTGTCTTCCAGTCTGCCCCCAGGTGCCAGTGTGCAGGGGGGCAGCACAGTGGACAGGCACCTGGCAGTGAGCAGCAGTCATGAATGCCTGCCAACACATTCTTGGCCATGGGTGCAGAACTACGCAGGCTGGGTATACACCACTCGAGGATACCCTGCTCTCCTTGATGCATAACCCCGTGTGACTGAGCAAGTCACTTGACCTCTCTGTTCTTAACTCTCTCTCTCTCTCTTTGTTCTTATCTCTCTCTCTCTCTCTCTCTCTATCTCTCGCTCTCTCTCTCTCCTCCACCCCCCCCCCATTGCTTAAGGCCAAATCCAGTAGGCAGGCTGGAATATATGTGAGTCTAGCACTGCCAAACTGTTCAGATTTGCCCCACCCATGATGCTCCATAAACCTAACTCACAGCTATCAGTCACATACTCCTGCTATCCCCATCCCCTGCCATGGAGTTTCTTGTGCAGATGGAAGCCAGGCTGCCATCAGTGGCTCCCTTACTCTACATGAGCAGGGGATTATAAGAAACAGCAGTCCACCTTAAATTACCATTTCCCCTTTCAAACAAGCAGTCTTTTGTTTAAATTAAATTATAAAATGGATCTAAAACTGAAAGAAACTCAATTTGGTAAAACTAGTCAGGTGATCATGCATTAATACAGCATAATGCACAGTCATCCTGGTCCTAAACCTCACCATATTTTCAGTAGTCAGATCACACAATGAGCAAATCAGTCCACCGACACCCAGAACTGACCTGCTATCACAAACATGGTTGCCACCTTCACTCACTAAAATACCTTCAGGTAGGCCTAAAAGATAAAACTACATTAAATAAAAATCTAATTCATGAAATATTGTTTCCCTGATCATCACACTCTCTTTACACACATACGCAAAGCAGGAAAATGAAGTACAGTACTACTCATAGTTTTCATTGCAAGTGTTCCTCTGCTGACGATAAAAAATCCTCCTCCTACCTTTGCCTGCTTACCAGGGAATTCTCTGCTGCCTCCCCTGCCAGAGATAAAACTGAAGCTCTAGCTCCACATGAGTTTGTTGTTGTTTGTGTGTGTGTGTGTGTGTGTGTGTATGTACACAGTATGTTGGGAGAGGAACATTCTACCAGTGAAACTGCAGAATTTTGAATACCTGTATCCTATGATAAGCATTTCATCTGTTGAATGTGGGGAAAGTCGGAGAAAGAAGAAACAAGGTAAGGAAATGAGGTACAGTAATTATATAAATAAAGAAAGAAAGAAAGGAAAGATGGGAAAACACAGTTAAATAGGCAGAGGCAAACTCAAACTGCTTAAAAAAATTTCCTGAAGCTATAAAAGCACGTACTGTACATTTAAAAATACTTTTACATCATATGTGGTGTTCTCAGGAGAAATCCCCCCCCCCCCCAAAAAAAAACACAGCCTGGCAGGTTGAACAATTTTGAATACATTTCCATTACAATACCTATATTAGATTGAAATGCAAATAAGGTAACAAGTATTTTTTTTTTAATAAAAGTATGCATCACACATGGTTTTTGCTGTCTTTATTATTTTAGGCCCCTGCCCCAGTTACCAGAATATGGACTGTATTTTGTTTTCAGAATTAAAATGGAAACATATTTCAATGCACGGCCCTAATTTATATCTTTTTAAAAGTAATTTCTTCTTTTTTTTTTAAGGCAATAATTTAAATGCCATTTTATTAGTGTAATAAGATACTCCACATTTGCCATTATGGTGATATGATCAGATTTCTCAAGTGCATTTTAAGGCACTCTGCTGTGCCTTGTGCTTACAGTAACAGTGTACATGAAGTATGCGATTATGACACTATAATGCACACTCTGTTGTGCCTCACTGCTTACATATATGTGTTACTCTGATTTTCCCATCAGTAGAAGATGCTGCAAAGGACTAGAGTCTAATTTGGAAGGTCACAATTATGGCCTTAAATGCATCTCCTGGTACTGGCAAGAAAACACATGAGGGAATATGTCAGAAGTCTCCCCATGAGTCCTCTGCACCCTCTCTGAGCCCAAAAACTGGCATATGTGACTTTGAGGATGCCACGGGGTTTAGTCCTACCCTTCTGCTGGCCCCTGAACTGGACAGCCCATGTAGTTTAAGCAGTGGTGTGGGATTTGGTTTGGGGTTGCTATCTGTGGGTAGACATTGACTGTGAAAAGGCTGCAGGTGAGAGTTGCAAAAGCCTGGAACAGCACAGAGGTCTGTAACATCAAGAAACAAAGGTGCTCATTCATCTGCCTCACTTAAAAGACTTTGTGTTTCTGTGACCAGTATTGTGCTTTGCTATATATTCGATGCTGTTTTGTTGCTACTGCTTCTATTGACTGTCTGAAATCTCATTGCTCTGAGTTGGAAGGGGACTCGACGGTGGGACAAACAATGAGCAGAATTCAGGGGGCAGGGCACATCTGTAACTAGAAAGAACATGCTGCCATATAGGTGCATGTGCCATGGTGTCTTGTCATAAGAGTGGCACAGCGACACTCAAAGGAAAAATTTGGTGTAGCGCTCGTAAGTTAGAGATTTTAGTTTATGTGTAGTTTAAATTTTAGTTTTTGCTATGGGGCCATTTTTATATTTACTGACAATAGTTGTAATAATTGGATCCTTCCCATGTGAGGTGGTTGGGACTCATTCCAGTTGGGAGATTCAGCTCAATGGAAGAGATCTGTCCTGATTTGGTGGATGAACTTAGTGCCTGCATGTGAGTTTTCCCCTTAGAAGGCAGTCAATGTTCATTCAGTTATGCCGTTCCAATTATATTTTCCAACAACATATTTCAAACTTGACTGGAAAATGCTTTTTAGGTACTGGGGTTGGTGAAATGTTAGGACAACAAATTGGGAAAGCCAGCCCCTCTTTGTTAAGTACAAATCATTTAAGTAGGGGAATGTTAACTAGAGTATGCATTATACTAATGTTGCTCCAAAGTTGGGATATCTGCCCAAATCCTGACCCTCTTTCCACTGACCTAAAAAATAGAAGTATCATCTCTAAATTAGATTTGAGATCAAAGAATTTGCAGTTGAC
Organism: Neoceratodus forsteri; assembly: GCA_016271365.2. NCBI lineage: Eukaryota > Metazoa > Chordata > Ceratodontiformes > Ceratodontidae > Neoceratodus > Neoceratodus forsteri. The sequence goes on from CM057456.1 coordinate 1,361,804,171, forward strand.
CATGAACCAGAATTCATGATCTTTTCTGTGACCCAGCTGAGTAAAAGACATGAGGATAGCTTATTAAAGATTCAGGGGTACAATTTATTAAGGGCTGATCATAAAAAAAAGAGGTGGTGGTGTATTAATCTAGTACTAAGAAAAATGTACCCCAAACCACCTGCTGTTGAATATAGATCCCTCTTGTTATGAGTATTTGGCACTGGAATTTAAATTCTATGCAGGGAAACCTTTTCTTCTATTTGGAGGCTATAGGCCACCTCAAGCAGCTGTGCTATCCTTGGATTCTATTCATGAAGCCTTATTTCCATACTCTCATGAATTGTTAATTTCAGGTACTTTTAATGCAGATTGGTTAAATCCCTCAAAATTGATGAAAGTAAAAACAATTGACCTAGGTCTAGGTTTGGTTCAATTGTGACCAGAACCTACTCACATAAATGTTAACAAGCCCAATTAATCTTCTTTGATAGATCTGATTTTAACAAACTGTCCTCACCATTACAATTCATATGGGGACTCTGCTGATTTTTCAATGACCATATTATAGTGTTTTGCATAAAGGGGAAGAACAGGATAAGGGGTCCATCCAGACTGTTAAGGTTTAGATTGTTTGAAAATGATTACTTTGCCTTCATTGCTGATCTTGAAAGATTAAATTGGAAGCACCTTGAAATAATTCCAAATGTGGATTTGGCCTGGGAATATTTTTGGGGGGAGTTGTTACAAGTTTGTAACAAACATATGCCAATTAAATCTAGAAAAGGAAAAATAAACTCAGCAGCATAGTTTACATCTAAACTAAAGAGAAGGAAACAAGATAAAAAATAAGGTACAGGAGAAAGCACAACTTTCAGGGAAAGTAAATGATTGGCAAGCTTATAGAAAAGCTAAAACTGCTTATGTAGCTAGGGTAAGAGAAACCAAAAATAACATTTTCAAAGCCAAAACTTCAGAATCCACGTGGACTCCTAAAAATGTATGGGCTATAATCAAAGATTTAAATGGCCATTCTAAGGCTAGCACTATTACTCAACTTTTGAATGAGGAAACTTTTGAAAAAGATAGTTCATCACCTGATGGATTCAATACATTTTTTGTAGAATCAGGTAACTTATTTGGTAACTTGTTTCAACCTCTTCAGAATCTCTGAGATTTCACTAAGGAGTAAACACCACATTTCTCCTTTAGAAAAATACAGAAACATGTGGTACTGAAGACTCTTTTGAGTTTGAAAACGAGTGGAAGTTGTGGCCTAGATGGTCTGACATCCACCATGCTAAAATATTCTGCTGTACAAATAGGCGTCCCTTTGTCCTATTTATTTAATTAGTCTATATTCTCAGGCTATCTTCCTAAGGGTTGGATGCTGGCCAGGGTTGCCCCAATTTTCAAAGGGGTCAGTCTTGGCTACCTATCCAATTATAGACTGATCTCATTATTGCCTCTTGTTAGTAAGGTATTGGAAAAATTATTAGCTAGGCAATTGATGCACTATCTGGAGAAACAAAATCTGTTGGACCAATATCAGTCTGGTTTTTGCAAACTGCATGGGACTGTGGCTGCCATATTGAGGGTCTTGGATGACACTGGCACAGCTAATGATGCTCAGTATTTTATTGGTGCTATACTGGTCAGTCTCTCCAAGGCCTTCGACACAGTTGACCACTCCCTTACAAAAATATAAGTGTGCTGCGTACATGCAGAAAGCATGCCACATGCTTAATTGTGCAATGTTTGCATGAGGTTCATATACACAAAGTGAACCTATGCGAAGCAGGTCTAAAAAGCAAATCAGGTTTGCATGCTGCAAGTTTGACGTGTGCAGCAGGTAAGCTGGTGTGAACATCTTCTAAAAATCACATCAGGTTTGCATGTTGCATGCTTGACATGAGTGCAGCAGTTAAGCTGTTGTGAACATCATTTAAAATCACATCAGGTTCACATGTTGCAGGCTTGCCATGTGTGCAGCAACTAAGCTGGTACAAGTCTCATCTAAAAACACATTTGTTTCTATTTATCACACTACTGCTAGCAATTAGAGACATTAAAATACCCTTTTCATTGATTTCCCATTAAAATTAGGTAAACTTATTAATTCTGAACCTTTTGCAAGTTGTTTAATGACTTTAGAGTTTTGTCATTAAATTGCCATTAATTTGTAAAGTATTGTTTGCTTACTGCAGTAAATGACTAGGATATAGTCAGCCAACATAGATAGATCAATAAGATAGGTAAAAATGTTCATTTTTTAACAGGAGATAAACTTTTAGGACTGCAAAGTCCTGTTTTACAAAGTTGCCCTATATAAGCAGATGGTTACATAAGGAGAAAAGGTATGAAGCTTTACAAGGTTTCATAAAAACATTAACTTACATCCCCCATTCCAGACATGTAAAGAGTGGCCTCTGTGTTGTGAAGCCTGAGCTTTTTGGTTTGGGCTATGCAAATCCCCTTATGCACATTTAGTGCTACAAATAGGTTTTTCCATGACTGTTATGGCTCACTTACTTTCCCTTTGTCATTCTGTATGTAGCATATACACTATGGTCATTCTCAGCACTCTTTGTGTTGAGCAGGGTCTTGGAAGCATGCACAATATCTCACATGTTGTCATTGAAATGAGGTATATGGACAGTCAAAATGATGGACAATGAGGGACACTAACCCTCATGATGATCAGGACACATCCTGAAACATGGAAATACAGTATCTCAGAACACAATGGAAACCATTGTATTTACTTGTACTGTTGTTAGCCCCTGAGAATTAATTTCTACCATAAATCAAGGGTGCCATTTAGGTAGGGCCAAGGGAGGCAGTTGACCCCCACCCCCCTGCATTTGTGCCTAGGTTGTTCTTATGGTGTAACAATAATGGCATTACATTTGGATTTAATCTTTTGCACAATAAGTGCTTTTTTGGCATGTGTTGCACTCATGCTGCAGGTGCACTCCTGACTTGACTGTGTCTGTATTGTGTTGTCCACTCTCTCCACCTATTAGTGGTGATGCCACCACACATGATGTGAAGGAGCTCCAGCCAAGCAAGTGCACGAGTCATGATAGTGAGACACTGTCTTTCCCGCCACAGAGTAAACAGGCTGCACATGACAGCTTGGAGGAGTCGGTGAAAACTGAACCCTCAAAAACAGTGTTGTGGCAGCATATTTTTGTTGGTTTACTCCTAGTGAGTCTCCATCTCCCTTGGTGGCAGAAGGGGCTGAGGGTGAACTAGAAGCTAACTTGAAACTAGACTACCTACTTGCTGTACTAAGCTTGCCTCGCAAAAAAACCCACAGCGGACTCCCCATTGCAGCAAGCTAGGCCTTGTAGCAGCAGTGACAGTGGTGTGGTTGGCCTTCATAGGCCTTGATCAGTGAAAGTACAGCAACAGCCATGACAACAGCCAAGTAAGAAGCAAGCAACACAGGTTGGGTGGGTTCGGCTGGTGAGGTGACTTGGTCGCAGACCACATTGGGGACCTGGGATGGTTTGTTCTCCCATCCAGCTTCTGGCAGAAGAACAGAGGAGGAGCACACTGAAAACTGGGCTGGTGGCACACTGGGCTAGGCTGTAGGTTCTGGCCTGGTGGCTGCATAAGTGAAAGTAAAACGTTTTTTAAGGAAGAATTAGGAAAGGAGGAAGGACTGAAATATTGACGTGTTTTTTACATTTCTGCACCTTTGGGTGGCTTCAAGACCCTTTTGGGATGGTTATTGAATGGAAAGGAATTGGGGGAGAAATTGGGACAAGGGTTTTTTGGGGGGGAGGGGGAGGGTCACAACTTCAGGGAGGAAGAAAATTGATTAGTAACTGGGTGGGTTTAAGCCCAGATCTGATGCTCTGGTCAGGGGTATAGGCAGATGAATCTTATACATTTGAATTTTTCATGATTTGCATTTTTCAGTCACAACAAATAAGTTTTACCTTTTAGAGACATTCCAGAGCTTGCCACCTGTGAGCTAACTAGCATCTGGCCTCCACTGGTTATTGGCTCCTCCCTGCTGAAATCTGAACTGGGGCCCCTGCGCCATGAAGTCTAAGTTTTACAGGACATCCTCTGTGTGAGCAGCGCATTTTCCTTGAGGAATGAGGGGAAGAGCAGTTTTCAGGGGTAAAATGAGGGCTGTCACTTGCATTCAGGGACAGTTGAGTGGCTTGGTATGCAAAAACTATTGGAGCCCCACTATAGTCAGGCTTATGCCCCCCTCAGTGAAGCTGACCACCACATCCCCACACTCAGGCACATTATGACATAGGGCAAGGGAGAGTGTAGGGGCGTACCCCATTGAAATGAATGATGGTGTTTTTTTTATTACTGTTTTATTCATTATTGATGGAGAGTTGGAGATTAATGAAGATCAACGCTCGACTAACAATGGCCTTGTTTGTAGAACAGTGGCCTTGATTATTCTCCAACTTGCAATCATAATGTATAAAATAGTAATAAAAAAATAACTGCATTCATTTCAAGAGGGAACATCCCAGCACTCTGACCCATGGACATCATCTCTTAAAGATTCCTACCTCTGTTCCCTAATACTCAGGTAAAAGACTCTTGACATATATCTATACTTGGTGGGTTGTCTGTAGCAGCATGGCTGCACCTGCTATAGTGTGCTTGCATGGGGGAGGGAGGACTGGCCATTTGGGTGGGTTTCGAGTTATTGCTACTTTTGTGCTTGCCTCTTAAAGTCTGTTTGCGTGGAAGCATTCAAAACTATGGAGAAAAAAATAGTAGGAGTACAGGCCAGACTGGAGTAATTAAGTAGTTTTGTGGGTAAGTGTGTGTATTGAGGGTGGGAAGAACCACATGTGTTTCCATTGGTATGTGTGCTACAGTTCAACTGTACAGCTGAGATGAGAGGGACAAGAAAACTAAAAAGTATATCAGTGGCTATAAGCATGCTGCATGCTTGCAGATGTATGCAGATTTGTATTGAAGTACAAGCGAGCAATATGTATGCAGGCAGTACAGCTTAGTGGTTAAAGGCACTGAACTGCAAACCAGGAGACCTGGAGACCTGAAGACCTGTGTTTGAATATCATCAACCCCCACAGTTGTATACTGTGTGATCCTGAGCAAGTCACTTATCTTTTATGTGTGCAGTTATCAGTGACCACTTGCTTTCTGCACACATGCCACATGCCTGCAGTCTGTTCCAATTTAACATAAGACACATGCTTTCCACACTTGCTTGTTTCACACATGCCACATGCATGCAATCAGTTCTAATTTAACATTAAAATCATGCTTGCAGCACACATATCACATGGGTAGTTTTATGTGCGCATCATGAAAACATTCATATAATTATTTCTGTAAGGGCTAATTACTATTACAAAGATCTATGAGGTTGGTGTCTGCAGGATGACAATAAATTCATTCTGTTCTAGTTTAACCAACAGGTGTCAGATTACAGCTGTGTATGGTGCTGAGTCTGCCTCACATTCTGCTGTGAGAGGTGTACCCCAAGGCTCTGTCAGGGGTCCACTCATCTTCTTGATATATTTAAAAGATCCTGGCCAAAGTGTGGGGGATTCTTGATACCATCTTTACACCCATGATGCCATAATATATTCTTCTCAATCTTCAAATCATGATGTTCAAAACACTCTCCAAGAGAGTGTCAGTGGTCTTCAGACTTTTTTTTTTACTAATTCTAAACTAAAACTCAATACCACCAAAACCAAATGTATGATTTTTGGATCTGCTTGTAAAGTCAAAATGGATAATGAAATAGTGATCCTGTATTACACTGGAACTGTCTTGGAGTGTGTAGATACTTACAAATATTTGGATTTTTGGCTGGATCAAACAAACTCAGGAAATAAACATGTAGATAATTTAATAGCCCAAGTTAGTAAGAAGGTGGGACTACTATACAGAAATCAATATTGTTTGGATTCTGATACCCTAAAACTGATTGTACAAGTTTAGATTTTGCCAATAATTGATTATGCTGACATCCTGTATGATAATGCAACTTTTGAATGGCTGCATAGGCTGGACGTTCTATTCAATCATCTAGCTAGACTAATTTCAAATGTCCTAAATATGTACATCATTGTGAAATGTACCAGAAGTTAGGCTGGTTATCATTGCCCAACAGGAGGGAACTTCATAAATGCATTGTTGCCTATAAATGTGGTCTAGGATTGGGTCCAGAATACCTAAGTGATGGATTAAGTTTTAGGAATATCAATTCCTCCTTCAGAAATTGTCATTTAAAGGAAATACTGGTTCCATGTACCAAAAACAAATGATCTATGTACTGTTTTAGTTAATTTGTTCCAATTTGTTGGAATAACCTTCCATTAGAATTTAGGACACTACATGCTAAACCTCCATCTATTTGTGTACTGAAAAAGCACTTGTTCTCTTTACAAAAGCCCTGTCACTGTTTTATCTAATTTTACTTAAATGTATAATTGTGAAAATCATTAATTGTATGTTTGTAATGTATATTCCATTTGTATATATACTGTACTGTATTGATAAAGTCACCATAGTGAATGAGTTTGTGCTCAGTGGTTTCAACTTTAAATAAATGAACAAACAAACAAACAGGAGTGGTGTGCCTCTGTATGCTGTAGACAGAGACCTTCACATGTACGATAGAGGCTTTCACAGTTTAGAGGTTGCCCTATGTACCTGCTTCGGAATATAACATAGAATTTATTAACAGGAAAAGGCCCCTTGGCCCATTGTGTTTGGATACATAGGACTAATGGATTGAGCCCATAATTATAAGGGCACAGTAGTACCCCTATAGTTAAGGCACTGGTGACTTCTGTGTTAAACCTGATTTTTTGTTCGCTGCTTGCAGAATGATGTTTTTACAGATTTATATGAGACTTTCAGGATTTCTTGTCTATGGCAGAACTGATAACCCTAAAAGTTTTATGTAAATCTGTTTGGCATTTTGAGAGATACTAGAATGTGAAAAAACTTTTTTTTTTTCAATTTACAATTGATTTTCAGTTGCGTTTTTTTTTTTATTTTTGCTCTCATTTAGAGAAAAAAATATTAACCTTTAAATAGTGAAATTCTGTATCGTTGTATAGGTTGATGGGAAAAGATTTCCTGGGGTAGCTGATGTTTGAGAGTTTTGCATGTTTTAGGATATTTGCATTTGAAAAATCAGATTTTGGCTTTAAGGAGCCAGGCTGGATTTAACTTATTGCATGCACATTAGGGCTTCAATGGAGTTAACATTCTGCAGGCCCAGAAGGGTTTCAATGCTTTTGAATGGAGGTCATATCTGTGCCATATTTAGGCTATTGTAAATGTCTGTTGTCCTGAAGGGAAAAAAAACTGTAAGGTTTTAATTTATGTAAGTTGCTGTGGGTTTGTAACTTGGTAAGGGACGATTTCTTAAAAAAAGTTTTGAAAAAATTTTTAGTTTTTAAACTATTAATGGTTTAAAGTTATAAGGTCTACAGATACATTGGTTATAGCTCTCAGTACCATATAAGGAGTTAAAGAGCCCTTTTAACCCAGCACTTGCCAAACTGCTTCTAAGCAACATGAAACTTGGGATTTATTTCTGCCTTTCATAACAGGCTCCCTCTGCCTAGCTTTTTTCGCTTTTTAAAATGTTTTAGTTTATTTTTTGTATCAAAATGTATTGCTGAGAAGCTGTGTGGAAATTTTTCATTTACCAGTAATGATCATATGGTAATTTATTTTTCCTTATGTTTTTAATAAAACTAAAACACCCACTAACCAGCCAACAACCCCTCTCTCCACAGTCACCGCCTCCTAAATCAGGCCACCAGGATTTGGCTAACACTTTTAATGAAACTAAAACACCCACTAACCAGCCACCCATTAACCACCCAACAACTCTTCTCCCCACAATCACCACTTCCTAAATCAGGACACCAGGATTTGGTTAACACTTACCGTGCTTGGAAGCAGCACATAGTGAATTGGGCAGGGCTACAACTTTCATTAATATACAGATCCAGTAGATCCCACCTCAAAAAATAGCTGTAAAGTTTAAACTAGGAAAAAGTTCTGAAATAGGAGTCAGTTTGTTCACTTTAAGTATGTGATCTGTATGGGGTAACTGAGAAGCTATGTGGCAGCTTCTCAGTTACCAATAATGTGAATTCACCAAGTGTAATTTTTATAGGGTTCCTTGAACACTACCCTTGCAACTGCCCTAGGTAGAACTGGATATCAAATAAACAGTATGCTACAATAGTTTTTGCATCATAGATCTTTTAACCTTCTCAGTGCTGTGAATGATCTTCATGTTTCTGTATTACTTATGTTAAAACTGATTTGGCCTCACTCCAAGTGCCTTTGTTATGGAAATTTCATATTTTGCCCTGGACTGAAATGGGTGTGAGTAATATCAACTAGTATATCATTAAAAAGTCCATTGAAAAGTCAGCACATTGTCTGTAACTATTGTATGTTGAAAGCCTGCCCAAACTTCTCATGGTGCTGTGTTTTTATTGGTGTTGAAAGTATTCAACCATGATGCTCTTTTGTCTGTACTTAGATACATGGTATTCAATATATAGGGGATATGTGATGACTGTCTGTTGTATACACAAGTTATTTGAATGAGCTGCTAGTGACCTTGATTGACCTCATGAGTGGTGGAGCCACAGGTGAGTGTCCTAATGTCTCAAGCAGCTCATTCAAATGACTAGTGTATACAACAGGAAGTCATCAGTTATTCTATTTATGTAAGGGGGGGATTGTAACTTGTTTTGGTGTTTTTTGTGTATTTTTTGTTTATTTCATTAGATTCAATGTACAACTTGGGACTTCTTGTGAGTCGGCCACTGCCATTAGCAGATGTGGACCTGTTTGTGAATGGGAAGCTTGTGTTGTTTTCTATTGGGTAGAATTTTGTGAATGGATGTAAGTTGCATTACATGATTGGTAGAAGAAACCATGGGAAAATTGTTCTGATTGGATGAAGGATGTGGCCTATCATTACCTGGTGTCATGGCATATTTTGTAATCATTCATGGTGGAGCTGATGGTCGTGTAGGATGCCTTGTGTTCTGAGATTATCTTTGATGGGGATCTGGGCCTACCTTTGTCATTGTGGTCTTGGAGAATCCTGCTTAAAGGACAGTGGATTATTTATAACTTCTTGGTCAGCTGTAGCATTTCATGGTGCTTGCTGGGTTATTCCGTGATCGTTGTGGTGGATCGTCATGGTGGCAAAGTGGGAATCTCCGGGAAGACATATCGGTTCTGGATGGTGCAGTTTGGCTACTTGATGACTTCTCAACCCATTTTTTTGACTACCAGTGTGACAGCAGGAGCAGGGGTGATCTCTGGGAGGACCCATTTTTCATGTTGTGGGTGTCAGCTTTGCAGTCTGTTGCACCTGATAATAGTTCTGGTGTCTGTTTATATTTTTCTTTTTTCACTTGAACCTTGGATCTTTGCCTTTTATTTACCTTGGAATTACCTGGTTTCTCTTGGATGTATTTTGTTCCTATTATTTTTTGTGTGGATTTACTCCTTTTTAAAATTGTGTTACTTTTTAATATTGTTTACCTGTGTGGCTGTGGTGACTGAACTCAGGAGGGTGGTTCATCTCTTCTAGTCAAGGAGAGGCAGGCACAATGGTTCCAGATGCAAACAGATAGCTATTATAAGGCACTGCCACTGGTTCCACTGGAAAGTAATAGGTTAGGTGATTGTCATGCACAAAACAATGTTTAGCAGTAAGATACAATGATACAGGTCTAACAACAGTAACTATAGAGAGAAACAATCATGCATTTGTTACCAATGTGCAAAATACCTCTAGCAGGGTAACCTAGTGCCCTACATCTGCAGATGTCAATAATAATACTTTATCAAGACCTAACCACCTTGGACAAGGATACTTAGAAAGGGCACCCAATTATAGCCCTACAGTTATGTAGGCAGAGCAGTCTTTTTTGTGCAGCACAGGTGGTGGCTAGCTAGCTTTGAAGAATGGGGTACAGTACCTGAGCGACCGATCGGTCTCATTGTCTGGCAGGAGGGCTAAAGAAAACAAGCTGGGGGTGAAGATGAAGAAGATGGAGTGGATGCAGGCTGATCCAAAGCTGGAGATGCAGGCGATGAGAGGATGGAGAATGGTTGAAAAGATGTCTTCTGATAGCAGGTCCTCTGGCAGGATCTTGATGCGGTGCCACCCAGCTGGGAAAGGGAGCTATGGCCACCTCAAAAGAGCAAAACAAAAACAGGGCAATTTCCTACTCACGTACTTCTGAGGGCACCTCACTACTGTGAGCCAGGGTGGCTCCTAAGCTGACTAGACTTAGGGTGGTACTGACTACTGCTGTGTTAGCTAGTGCAGGCCTTCGTCATCTTTGGGGGTTGCTGGCAGAATGCATTGGATGCTTGGCCAAAAGGTGGGTGACCCCTGACCTCAGGGGTGCAGGCAATTGCAGTTTTCTTAGGGCAATCATTTGGCTGATGGGACTACCACTGTGGGGCAGCCCGTCCACTTCCCCATGGCAACAGCACAGACTGGGGGTGGAAAGAGAGAACTGGAGGGTCTCAATGCAGTTGGTGAGGGAGGCAGACAGGTCAAACCCCTCTTGGGACAGTTTGGGCACCAACTGGTTGAGGTGCAGGGCAGGCAGTTTAGGCCCTGCTGCAGTCTTTGATCAGACCCCGATGTAATCAGTTCAGCCAGTTGGGGTCACTAATGTCCTGGGGTACAACCTGGCCAGACATTGAACACAGCAAATACACAATAAACACTTTTCTATATCAGGGACTGGGTCTACTGGATGGGAGGGGTCAGGGTGACAGGCAGAGTAGCATTAACCTGGCTGGTTCCTTGATCTGCAGGCCTCAGCAGCTACCATTAAATAGTCCTACGGGTACACGGCTTGGACCTAACCCTGCTTCTTGTACACAGTAAGTGAAGCCTATTTCACTCTTGGTCTCACCCCTGCACTCTCAGCCTGAGCGTGTGTCCCCACAGCTGTCTTCCGTCTCTAACCTGGGGGGGGGGCAGTATAGTGCAGTGCTCCAAGGCTCTGATCTGCCAACCTGGGGAGCTGGGCTTAATTCCCACAGCCCCACCTGCACGTGGTGACACCCTGAGCAAGCCACCCAGCTTCCCTGTGCTCTCCAGTTACCCCACTAAACCAGCTTCCCTAGTATGCCTTTCAGACGCTCTGAGCCACCAGCCTGGAGACATGGGTTTGAATCCCACAGCCCCACTCTAATCCCTGGGGCTCATGCCACACGGTGCCTCTGTATTCTAACGGTGGGTGCTCTGCCCACTTGCTTTCCCTTTTCCTTTATCCTGGGGCACTTGGCCCACTTGCCTGCTCTGCCTTATCTATTTCCCTCCTCTTGTTGGTGCCTTCGATGCCAGATAAAATAATGATTAGGCCTGCATCCCACTTACCAGCTGTCCTGGCCTCCAGATCTCCTCCAGCTCACTGGTGGCCTTGGCAGTAGTGGCTGGAAAGCACCGCTCCCACCCGGCATTTTCACTGCCTTGTGCAGCCATGGGGCGGAACTGTGGTTGTCCGGGCACTGGTCTCCACCTGGACACCTTTGCTGCTGCACCACGTGGTCCCAACTCCCAACGGTCCCCTCCTCCAGTGCGGCATGGACTACACAGTCACAGAGAGTCCATGACAGCTGTAGCGCTGATCCAGCAGGTAGAAGAAAGGGAACAAGGAGGAGACCACCAGGCCCCAGGGGGACACCTCAACCACTGCCGCTGCCTGCAAGGCAAAAGGGATTCTGCCTTTCCAGGAGTTGGGAGGCAGCACTGGGGACCAGACCAGCAATCCTTGGACCAGGAAAAGAAATGGGACACTGAGGTATCTGACTACGTGGGGTCTCCTTCCCCTCTGTTTCACCTTGGACACCTTAACTTTTGGCCATACAGCCAACACAGGAGGCCAACTTGGGGGAGTGAAGGGAGCTGACAGGGGTGCCCACCACAAGGAACCGGGGCAAAGGAGGACTCAACAAACAAAAGACAGAGGCAAAATGGGACAACCCACTGGGTTGCAGCTGGCACTAAGGCCCGTCGGAAGAGGACAGATGGACCGCCCAGGCAGAGTGGAGCACAGGCACCCTGCACAAGGACACCCCAGACACCCACAAAAAGAGAATGAGGGGAAACCCACCAACCCAGAGGCAGACAATCAAAGGGAACTTACCCTATGGGGCTGGCTGCTGCAGGATGTGGGATTCCTGGAGAAGCTGAAGGATGACTGCTGCTGCTGGAGGCTGGAGAATTGCTTCTGCTGCTGGCTGGAGGATGTCTACTGCTGCTACCTAAGACCCCTGGACCCCTGGCTACAGAGGAGAAGCCACCAGGGAGCTACAGACCCGAGCTTCAGGTAAGCTTCCAGGCATTTATACCACTGTGCTCTCCACTCTGTAAGCCACCCAGTCCAGCACTACCCTCTGGCTAGCAAGGGAGACCTTTTTGTAGCCAGGTGGTAGACTTGGCTTCTGGCCAAATGATTGGGTCCCTTGGGCTGATATATGGCCCCTTGAAGCATTAGCTGGAGCTCTGACCTGGCCAGAACAAAGGTCGAGGCCCGGGAAAAGTACAGGAGGGGGAGAGGGAGGGGGGAGAGGGGGACCAGAACAGGAAGTGGTCAGCCAGCCAGCTTGGACAGCAAGGCTGGCTGACTGTATGTGGGGTGGGTGGGGGGTTAACTCTTTCCCTCCGTGCTGTTCTTCCTGCTCCTTGTGTAGCAACCATTGGGGTGCTACATGGATATACAAACATATATTGGATTTGAATTTACATTAGTCATGGATTACAAAGAAAACCAATGGACAACAAGGTACACTAAACAGATATTTATTCATAACATGTCACAAACACTTCTAATCTTGCTATTTTTCTTCAAATTTATTCGAACACCGATAAACGTAATATTACCTCAGAAACACTTTTAAAGCCACTGTTTTATGTTATTCAACATCATGCAGTTTATGAGTTCATTTACTAACTTTTAAGATTCCTGCTGGAACTTAAGAAAAGGTAGAGTTTTATGTGTACATAACTCATAACTACCTTGTCTAGTCTTGGTATTTTACTTACAATTTATTTGACTACTGCTTAATTAACTACCAGCTCAGAAAGGCTGTATTAACTATTGCTTGCTGTTAATCAATTTGATGCACTTTATGAGGTTTTATAAGCACTTTTACTAATTCTTCTAGAACTTATGAAAAGGTGGACTCAATACCCGCTTTAAAGTCAACTTTTCACTATGCAAAAAAAACCCCCAGAAATATACAGTATTACTTTTTATTGCTGCTGTCTGCTTTAACTATCGATAGATCATTATTTTGCAAAGCTCATTCTTAATCAGATAGGCTTATCTACATTTATTAAAGCAAAAGAAAATTTAGCAAATCACCTAATGGAGGAGGCAGACAAAATTTCTCTGAATAGACAAAAGTAAAGTGTTATGTGCAGTTTGATTCATTGCACAGCTGTTTCATGGACTACAAGTTGCTTGCTGTTGCAATATCTGTTTTCACATCTGTGGTGTCATGGTGATTCCTGTTTTGATGATCTCTATGCTGTTGGTGAAAGAAAACAAAAACACATTACAAATGTGCTTGGGTGTTTTTAAGACCTTTGTTGAATACTCTGCTATATATGGTTTTTATGCAGTTTTGAATTATTTGCTGCAGATTGAGGCCTAGTTTCAGCATTGATTGCAACTTTCATCTTATGACTAGCATGATACGTTTCTGATAACACTATAGTTACTTAGATAATGTGGAAACTAAAACTCACTTCCTGATTGGTTCAAACACCCTACCACCCGGGCCGTTATTTCTTAACAACGGCCCACTCTAAAACAAGTTCCAATTCTGGAACTCGCCAGCTCCATTTATTTTTCCTCGCCGACATAACCCACTCCGCATTCATTCCACTCGACTCCCTTGCCTTCAACACAAACCGCAGCACCAAAAAGTAAATAATTACATTTTTTACAAAAACATTCCTGCCTCACAGCTCTGCTCTCTTTCTCACCCCCCAACAGCATTTCAGGCAGTCCACCGACTCCGCTTTCACTCATTTACAGCATGTCCTTTCACCACCCCCTCCGTTCCCAGCTCACCTTCATTGTGACAACGCTCAGCCACAAACCCAAACTCTGTTCCTTTTTTGTCTGTTAAATAAAAAAAGTTACTGTAGCTCGTATTCCCTCGTAGTTGCGCTCCTCTACCGATTCCTCAGTGCCCTTTTACTCACTCTGCCCACCACACTCACACTCACTTACCTTCCTACATATAAAAAAACAACAGCACCCTCTAGTGGCAAGGGACTATTTTACAAGCCCACATTTCTCTTTATTTTTAATAATATTTGACACTTTTTTTTTTAATAAAAACATTATTAAAAAAAACTAATGTAACCCCATTATCTAAGTGTAATAATACCCTCCAGGGTGGGCATTATGGGATATAACGGACCTTCCAGGTGCTATAAGGCCCTCCGCCTGCAGCGCCGGGCCTCATTACACTCCTGGGCAGTCCATTATATCCCAATAACACCCACCCTGTCAGGTATTATTACTTACATAAAAACCTTTGTATTGCTGTCATACAGTCTGTTGTGTACATATTAAAAACAAAAGCAAATGCTGATTTTACACTCCTCACATGCTGTCATGCTATTGCCTATTTGTTATTTACCTCATTAGTGAGTGTTAGTATGACATAATTGCACAACATGACAGAAGTACAATGGTTGTGGCTGAAAATAATTACCTCATTTTCTTTATTGGGTTGATTTGGTGGCTTGGTTTATGATTCTATGTGACTCTAAGGCCAATACAAGTTTGTGGCCTACTGTTAGCCAAATGTCTGCTGTTGTGTGCCACTTTATTAAAGTGAACCTTTACATTCTTTACAGATTCTTTCCCACTAATATTTTTTTTATTAATTTATTTGAAGATTTGTGATGGGGAGAGGCACTCTAAGTTGAGGCTTGTTTCCAGGTGTGGCCCAGGGTCAAGGGTAGGGTAGTATGTGTTCAGATGTAGACTGACTTACAGCACTAGATTAAGCTGTTGATGGTATTTTTAGTGAATGGGGAGAATTTGGCCAGGACACCGGGGAACTTTCCCTGCTCTGGGGAAGGGGGCACTGTCGGACCATTTCCTGCAATGTAGGAGCCAACAGCTGCTGTGGAGATGAAGGAGAATCTTCTCTCCCCCCTCAGCTACTATGAATGAGGAGAAGGATGGAAAATGTATAGCTGTACAAATGGGATCGGATGAGAATGCTATGACTTCTATGGACATTGAGTATGTGGCTCAAAATATGTCTGATATGAAATGTTCAGAGACTAAGACTGCCTTAGCAGAGGAACTTTTAGAATGAAATATTCTGGAGAAATGTCAACAACTGGCTAAAGAAATGGCAGCAGAAGAAGAAGTATACCTGAGAAAAAAGAAGGATTTGGCAAAAAAAAAAAAACTAAATGGAGGAAAATTGAGAAAACAACTGAGACTAAAACAAAATGGAAGCCACCTCAATCCAGGTCTGCTGGCACATTGAGAGGGCTTACAGCAAGAGAGGGCATCAAAGAAGCTTTTCAAAAATGTACGCTGGATGGCTCTAAGATGGATTGGATGCTGGAATCCATACTACTTAATGCAGGATGGATGCTGAACGATGGCAGACTCTGGGTACCAGACCCCTCAATTGATTTCCTGAGTGGGAAGTCCCAAAAAGCGACCACACCCAGTGTTGCAGGAGTGGTTCTGGAGAAACTGATGGCACATACAGCACCGTAGGAGAGGAGCGGTGAGCGAGATGGACACAGGGTGAGTGAAGCTGCAATGTTACCTGAGTTTGTGTTAGATCACGATTGTACTGCTCCCAAGGCAACCGCTGTATTGGAGGCTCTGTTTTTTTTTCTCTGGTTGCAGAATCTAAGACATTGTTTCAAACAACTTGAAAAAATTCTGGCACCAGGGTTACCCAGAAGGATACTCCATTAGTTGTACCCGATCCAACCTGTGGTACAGGGGGTGTGCAGAGTAATCCTGGAAGTAGCTCTGGGGCCCAAAATCTAATCCCTCCAGTAGACCCAGCAACTAGTCCTGAATTATCTGAGACACTCCCTTCTAATGATAACCAAACCAATAATACTAATAATGCTCAAACGCAGTCTGAGGGGGAACAACTGGGGGATTCTGAGCAATTCCCCACCACACCCCCAGGGTTTTCAGATCTGTTTGACAGAACAACTCCTAAGCCATGAAGAAATGTGTTCAGACTGAGATACAGGGGTGGTTTGGAGATACAACTGAACAAAGAATACGTGGGTCAAAAACTTATTAAATAGTCTCTACATTTTTCCCCTGGGGATGTACATGCACTAATCCAAATATCAGGGGAGGACAACTTCAGTGTTAGTTTTAATTCTCCCCAAGGTTTGGAATGATTCTGGTTCAAGTATAACCAGGTAAAACTCTCTCCCCCTATGGATCTCCTTTATGATGATCCCCCTAACACAGCCTTTAATCAAGAGAATCACTGTCGTGTTCAGAAATGAAGGGGTCAGCATAGGAGACATTCATCACTGGTTACAGAAAAAGGGCAATGTCTTCAGTGCTCCCGAGCCTATTAGTTCTGAGCAGTTCTGGGCAGGGGACTTGCACTTCAGAGTAACTTTACATCAGAATGAAGGAGGCATCTTACACATCCCAAGCAGTTTCTTTATTGACAAAGATCGTGGTGTCTGCTGCTATGCGGGCTGTGCCAGCCAAAGGCCTACCACAAGTGCAGAGCTCGAACACATCTAGCTAGAACATGAGATAAGTTACAATGTATTATTTGTGGGGAATACAGCCACATAAGTACTGCCTGAAAAAATGTGACTAAGTGTAATTTATGTGATGCCAGGGGTCATGTTTTTCAAATATGCCCATGGGCAGCCCATAACCAGACTGATGGTGTGAATCAAGACATTTTGATCAGGAATGCCCAAAAGAAAGTGTCAGGAGCTTCCGCAGATCCAGACCCCCACAAGTGATAGGACTGAGGAGTCTACAACAGGTGGAACCCAAGACAGAAAGTGTAGTGATCAAACCCCTGAAAAAACACCTGAAACTGACCCAACCCCTCAGGAGGCCCCAGGAATCCAGGGGACCATCAAGTGCTACAGCGAATAACACCTCAGCTGATGATGCTGGACCCATACGACATGCCCCCACCGAGTGGTCTAAATGACTAACTAGAAAAAGTGCCAGACTGCAGGTGACCAAAGCCTCCCCAGTCACAACCATGAACAGATTTGAATTTCTTTCCAAATCTAAGAATTGGGGGTAATCCGACTACGAAGAAATGGGATCAGACACTTCAACCCACTCCTTACCTTTACCTGACAGTCAAGACGGAACGAAGAAAAAAAGTAAAAAAAAAAACATACTGAAGGGACTGAGAACACCTGTTTAGAGATTTCACTCCTAGTGCTTGTTACTGCTTACTAACAATCTAATGGACTCTTTACACATAGCAACTCTGAATGTGTGCAGTATTAACAAGCATTTGTCAATGCCGAATGTTTGCTTGCTGGCATTGGCATTGGTAGTGTAGGAGTTACAGAGCTGCATAATAGGAATGGCAGTGAAGTATTGAACTGAAGCCAACCCCACCACCACCACCCTGCAGATACTGACAGGCATTGGGGTGTGCCTTTGGGTCGTCAGGCATAGCGGCCATGCCATTTCACCACACCCTACCCTGCAGACACTGACAAGTGTCACGGTGTGCCTTGGGGTCTTTGGCCGTTATGTTCACCCCATTCCATCAGGAAATACGGTGAGATGGGTGCTGTATACAGTAGGAGAATGGGGTGAACTTTGGGGCTGAAGAGTCCAAGGCACACCTCGATGCCTCTCACTGGCTGCAGGGTATGGGTGGGGGTGGAGTGGTATGAGCATTACAGGCGACTATCACAAGTCACACCCCTAAGTCCATCAGTCTCTACAGGGTGGGGCGTTATGATTGGAAACCATAATGCCTCAGGCATTCGTTGGTATTTTCACTACAAATTTTCAAAATTTTTTTTGTAACCCCCGCCTTATGAACAGTGGCAATATCATTTCGTTAGACAAAAGCTGATTTTGCACAGCGACTACGCCATTTGGCACCACAGGTGCGAAAACACATTTCGAACTGGATGTGAAAAATGAAACCTTACTGTTCATGGGGAGGTGTAAAAATAGCAATGTTGAAAATCTGCAGTGAAAATATTTAAAAAAACTGAGTGAAATCACGGCGTGCGTAGAAAGTAACCAGCGCACACCAGTAATATAATTCGTTTAGGGTTTTTACAGCACATTGTCAACACAGGCATTTGGGACCTCCACTCATGAGCAGTGTCACTGTGATTTTCTGAATCTGTCCCGAACATTGATTTTGCACACCGACTGCGCCATTGTGCGCTACATGCGCGAAAACACATTTCAGTCATGGTGTGAAAAATGACAGCTGTACTGTTCATAAGAAAGTGTGGAAAAATGCCAGTGGTGAAAATCTGGATTGAAAATATTACAAATTCATGTACTTAAGAGGGTGCGTGGAAACTGCGCAATGCTCGCTCATAACACAGTCATTTTACGGACTTTTGTCACCAAATTTTTAACATAGCCATTTTAAGACCTCTGCTTATGAACAGTATCACTGCAATTTTCTTAATCTGTCCTGAATATTGATTTTGCACACTGACTGTGCCATTGTGCGCTACATGCACGGAAACACATTTTGGGTGAGATGTGAAAAATGACAGCTATACTGTTCATAAGGAAGTGTGGAAAAATGCCAGTGGTGAAAATCTGGACTGAAAATATTACAAATTCATGTACTTACAGTGCGTGGAAACTAGCTGCGCACGTCATTGCAACACAGTCATTTTAATGACTTTTTGTCACCAAATTTTTAACACCCATTTTAAGACCTCTGCTTATGAACAGTATCACTGTGATTTTCTTAATCTGTCCTGAATATTGATTTTGCACACCGACTGCACTATTGTGCGCTACATGCACGGAAACACATTTTGGGCAAGATGTGAAAAATGACAGCTGTACTGCTCATAAGGAGGTATGGTAAAATGGCAATGTTGAGAATCTGGACTGAAAATATTAAAAATTTGCGAACTTACGAGTCTGCGTAGGAACTGCGCAACGCATGCTTGTAAATTAGTCATTTTTGGGAATTTTTTCACCAAATTTTCAACATAGGAATTTTGGGGGCCTACCTCATGAACAGTGACACTGTCATTTTGTAAATCGGTCCCGAAAGGTGGTTCCTTGCAGTGACTGTGAAATCACCTTTTGGGGCCGATTAACACCATGACAGTGCCAGAACTCATAAGGAGGGGTCCCCAAAACCCCATGTTGAAAATTTGGTGCCAAAATTCCAAAAAATGCCTGAGATATGCATCAAAGTTGAAAAAAAACATATTAATTCCATTATACAGCTTACTGGCATTTCCTCAGTTTTCGGTCGGCTTTGAAGAGTGCAGACGTGTTCCCGGTCCATCGAAGATCATTGCGCCATACTCCAGAGATAAGTATGGGGTGAGGTGGGGGTGTGGGAGGCAGGGTGCACAGAGGGTGGGTGCGGTGGGGGATGGGGGCAAGACAAGCAACGAGGGACTGTTTTTGGTTTTTAGGTCTTTTTTTCTTTTAGGAAGACAACACAGGACTTTTGCCATGCTAGGGTGGGCTCCCAATGTGGCAGCTGGAACTTTTGTTTTTTGGGGGGGCAGTGGAGCCAACGGGGGATTGGGCACCCCATCGGCCATACAGAGGTTTGCCACGCTGGGGTGGGCTCCCAGCGTGACACCTGGAAGTGTGTTTGGGGGGGCAGCAGATGGATGTTTGCCATGCTGGGGTGGGCTCCCAGCATGGCACGTGGAAGTGTGTTGTGGGGGGATGCTGAGCCAACAGTGGATTCGGCACCCTTGTCAGCCGTAGTTCACTTCAAAGTGAATTTATGTTCCAGGAAGAGAAAGCAGAGAAGCATACAAGCAGGATTGCCAGCAATATGTTAATCAACACTATCTTATCGCTGCTCACTGAAGCAGTCTCTCCCTTTCAACTGTACTCCACTGCATTTTCAATTGCTGTCATAGACAGCTGCAGCATTCATTGGTGAACTGTGGCCATGCCTGTGAACATACTGACTGAATTGGAAGACAGGGTGCCACACCTACAAAAACTCGGATGATGGCACTATGTTTCTTGCACATGCATGCAAGCAAACAAAAATGCTTGTAAAAGATCTGCTGTGTTTACAGTTTTAGAACAACTACATTTAGATGTTGTCTATTTGCAGAAACTTGGATGTCTGATGCCTACCATCTCACACAGTTCAAAAAGGCTTGGATATGGGGGCCTTCATATTGGTCTTTTGGCCTTGACAGAGCAAAAGGAGTGGGAATCTTATTTAAGGGGTATGCTTTTAAATAACAAAAGTTGATTGATTTAATTCCAGGTAGAGTACTTATTCTAGATGGATTATGGGATGGGAAACCATGTAGCTTCATAAATGTGTATGCCCCTCAAGTAAAAGCCAATAGTGTCAGTCTATTCAAACAAATTCAACCCTACCTTGCGATGGATAGAATGGTAGTGCTAGGGGGAGATTTTAACTGCTCCGCAGAGATATCAAATAGAGTTAATGCAGGTAAAAAGGTCTACTGTGATTCAAATGCCCTTATACAATGTATCGCTAAGGCTGGTCTTCAAGATGCTTACCAGATTAAGGGAAAGTCCCAGGAGAAAACTTATTTTAGAGGGAAATTGGCCTCACAGATTTTTTTCTTTTTACAACCACGTAATACAACCTGAGTACCATGCCCTGTGAGTTTTCCGACCATCTTCCGATAAGAGCCCAAATTCGATTCTCAACAACTTGCTCTTCTCAAAAAAGTAGATGGAGAACAAATGTTAATTTATTTCAAGAAAATCACATTAAAAAGGCATTTTTTCAGAACTTCATGCTAGATCTTCAGTTCTTTGCCTGTATGATTCTGTTGGGGAATGGAGAGAGGATCCTAAAAAAGCATTTAGATGCTGGCTACAGAAGCAAGGAACAAAAAAACAAATGGAATTTCTTAAAATATTTGGCACTTAGACACCAGTTACAACTTTTCTTCTCTGTGACTAACAAATATGGAATTGATCATTCGAAACAAATTACTAATATTAAACAACAGATGAAAACCTATCAGTATGACAGGGCGATAATGTTAAAGACGGAAATTAGTTTTGGCACAGTTAAGACACCTAACAGTGACCCCTGTGCAGCATACACACAGATACACACAGAAATGTGATGGCAGATGAAGACCCCATGGCCCATCTAATCTGCCCAACACCCTACCCCCCCCTTCTGTTATGCTTCCACCCTCTTTTCCCAACCCCTTAAATCTATCCCAAGCCCTTTTAAACCCCCTCCACTGTTTCAGCTGCCACTACCTTCTCTGACAACTTATTACAGGCCTCTACCACCCTCTCTGTGAAAAACTGCCCTCTGACGTTACCTCTGTATTGTCCACCTTCCAGTTTGAGGCTGTGTCCCCTTGTGTTCACTCCCTTCTTCAACTTGAACAAGCTTTTACCCTCCATCTTGTTTATTCCCTTCAGATATTTAAAGGTCTCAGTCATGTCCCCCCTCTCCCTCCTGGTCTCCAGAGGGTACAATTTCAGTCCTCTCAATCTTCTCTCATAGGGTAGATCCTGCATCCCTCTTACCATTTTAATTGCCCTTCTCTGTACCCTCTCCATTAACTCAACATCTCTGCATAGGTGAGGCCTCCAGAACTGCACCCCATACTCCAGATGTGGCCTGACCATGGTTCTCTATAATGGCATTAGCACCTCCTGCTTCCTACTATTAAAACCCCTCACAATGCAGGCCGACATTCCATTTGCCCTTCCCACCACACTGCTACACTGTCTGCCCACCTTGAGGTCACACAGCACCATAAACCCCAGGTCTCTTTCTGTTTCCTTCTCTTTAATCACCACCTCCCCAAGAGAGTAAGGTTCCTTCCTAATTCTCCTCCCCAGGTGCATCAGCGAGCACTTTTGTGCATTAAACCTCAATTTCCAGGTATCAGTCCATCTCTTCAGCCTCTCCAGGTCCGGCCTTGTTGCTCGCACCCCATTAGGTGAATCCACCCTATTGCAGACCTTTGTATCGTCTGCTAATAGGCACACCCATCCCTCCAGACCCTCCGTTAGGTCACTAACATAGATTTTAGAGAGTGTTGGCCCTAGCACTGACCCCTGTGGCACCCCACTGGTCACAGCCCGATCCCTGGAATCCCTGGACCAGTGTCCCATTGGTGAAGCCATGCTACCTGTCATCCTGCATGCCATTTATCTCCAAGTATTCTATCAACCTGATTTTAAGTAGTGCTTCCATCACCTTCCCCACCACCAAGGTAAGACTAACGGGATGGTAGTTTTCGACCTCATCCTTCCTCTCCCCCCCCCATGTAGTGTGACTACCTCTGCCTTCTTCCAATTGGTTGGCACCACCCCTGTGACCTAGGACAAGTTAAATAGCCTCACCAGATGTGGCTCCAGTTCATCCTTCACCTCCTTGAGAACCCTTGGGTGTATTCCATCAGGCCCCATTGCCTTGTCCACCCTAAGTCTACCCAGCTCTTCCCTTACTCCTTCAGCTGTGAACTCTGCCACACCCACCTGCCTGTGGCTGTCACCCTCCCCACCCTGTCCTGTTCCCCAGTCTCCTTTTTCTCCATGAAGATTGAGGTGAAATTGCTATTCAATGCCTCTACTTTTTCAAAATCCCCTTCCAGTATTGTTCCACCTTCTCCCCTTATTCTTCCAATCTCATACTGTGCCCTCCTCCTTTCTCCAATGTATCTGAAAATGGTTTTATCCCCCCTCTTTGTCTGCTTAGCTATCCTCTCCTCAGTGGCTTCCTTAACCCTCCTTATTTTTTGCCCTGCCTCCTTTCTTTTTTCCTTGTAAGTTTCCTTGTCCTCATCTTTTTGTGTCCTCCTGTACCTCTTGAATGCTCAAGTCTTCTCCTTGACCCCTAACGCCACCTCCCTAGTGAACTATAGAGGTCTTTTTTATCTTCTATTCTTCGTTACCCTTCTTATACATGAGTCCATGGCTTTATATACCCCTCCCTTGATGGCTGCCCATAATTCCTCCATCCCCTACACATACCCTATCCTCAACATTTCTTCCCTAACTACCTTTCTCATTCCAGGAATGTCAACCTTCCTGAAGTCCAGTACCTTAGTCCTCATCCTTACCTTCTTCCTGCCCGCTCTCACCCTGAACCTGACACCCTGTGGTCACTGGTACCAAGCTCTTCCCCCACCTCCACCTCCTCCACGCTGTCCCCATTTGTGAGGACCACATCCAACAGGTTTACACCTCTAGTGGGCTCACTGACCCTTTGCTGCAGAAATATGCCCTGCAGAGCCTCTAAGATGCCCTTGCTCCTTTTGGAAATTGCTGTCTGGGCCTCCCAGTTGATGTCCAGAAGGTTTAAGCCCCCAATTAGCACAGTTTCCCCTTTCTGTGCCATTCTCTCTATGGATTTTATGAAGTGTCAATCCCCTTCCTCCCCCTGCATGGGAGGCCTATAGACTACCCCAGTGTGCAGTTTTTCCCATTGTCCCCTGTCTAGGGTGGCCCACATTATTTTTGTTTTCCCTTCCTCATCCCACCCTTCCATGGCCCCAATCTCTTCCCTGACATATAATATCACCCCCCCCCTTCCCCTGCTGATTTTTCCTACAAAAAACAATACCCTGGGATCACCGTCTCCCAGGTGTGGTGCTCATTCCACAAGCCTCACTCACTGCTACAATGTCTAGGTTCTCCTCCATCATGGTGGCCTCCAGTTCTTCCATTTTGTTCCCCAAGCTCCTGGCATTTGCAACTAAAGCCCTCAAACATGTAGCCCCATACCATCCTTCCCTGCCACTAACTGTTCCCTTGATGGGTGTTGTGATGTGGGGGAAGGCTGCCTCCCATAAGGATGGCCCTGTCCTTAGGCCCCCCTTATTTAGTTTAAAATGAATTCCCTTACCAAGAAGTCCCCCAGTTTACTCTTTAGTGCAGCTGCCCCTGTAGAGCTCAGGTGCAGCCTATCCTGGGCATACAGCCCTTTCTCCTCCTATATAGTGCCCCAGTCACTACAGCCAAACCCCACCTGACTGCACCAACTTTGTAGCCAGTTGTTGAAAGCCCTTATCTTTTCCTTTCTGGGTGTGCTCACTCTTGGTACTTGCAACACCTCGGAGAAGGAGATGGTAGGAAAAACAGTGTTGCTCCTACAGAACCTAGCAAGTTCCTCGAACCTTGCCTGTACATAGAGGAAGTTGGGAATTTAAACTAGGAGTGGGGGGTGGCAATTGGGCAAGAGATATACAAAGACCACAGGTTGGGAAACCATATGAGCTTACCCCCCATAACAGTGACAAAGGACAAATAGCAAGTACTACTGGTGATGCTAGGAAAGGAGGGCAGGATGGGGAGAAGGGTGGAAGGTGGTTACCCTTAATGCTAGGAGCCTTGGGAGGAAAACTGCAGAGTTACAGGTGCTCATGGCAGAGGGAGAGGTGGACATTGCAGCCATCACTGAAACATGGGCCACCCAATACAATGACTGGGACCTGTCTGTACCAGGCTACAGGTTATTTTGTAGGGACAGGGTGATTGGGAAAGGAGGGAGTGTGGCACTGTATGTGAAGGAAGGACTGAAGTGTGTAAGAGAGGAAGGGGAGGAGGTTAGTACAGAGTCACTTTTGATGCAAATCCAGGATTCCAAGAATAGGATTCTTAGAATGGGAGTGGTGTGCAGGCCACCATCTCAGATGGAGGAGTTAGACAGGGAACTAGCAGAACAGATCAGAAGGACCTGCGAGAAGGGTAGTGTGGTGATTGTGGGGGACTTTAACATGCCAGGAGTGGTCTGGAGTACCCCAACAACCAGGAACAGAAGGGAGCAGGTACTGCTGGATGCCTTCCAGGACAGCTTCCTGCTGCAAATGGTCAGTGAACCAACCAGGTTAGGAAATACCCTTGACCTTGTGCTGGCAAACAGGGACTTTGTGAGAGAACTTACAGTGGAGGAACCGCTGTCAGGGAGTGACCACCACTCAGTATGGCTCACATTGGATATGGGTAAGGAAGGAGTGGAATTGGGCACAAGAGTGCTGGACTTCAGGAGGGCCGACTTTGGGAGGATGGGGGAAGTGGTAAAAGGGTACCTGGCCAGAATTCAATCTAGTATGAACGCTAACCAGAGATGGGAGCTCATAAAGCTGGGGATAGTGGAGGCAACCAAAACCTGCTGCAAGGCCCAGAGCAAGAAGGCTAGGGCTAAGAAACCGAGCTGGTTGAGCAAGAAGGTCATGGAAAAGGTAAGGAGGAAAAGAGCTGCATTTAGGAAGTACAAGAAAACAGGAAGGGGAGGACAGGAGGAGTACTTGACAGAATCGAAGGAGGTGACAAGGGCAGTAAGGGGAGCCAAAGCATCTACGGAACTCAGGCTGGCACAAGGCATTAAGAAGGGGGAGAAGGACTTCTTTAGGTACATCAGGGAGAAAAGGAGCTGTAAGGACAACATAGTAAGGATTAGGAAGGAGGGGTTGGGTGGAAGCAGGGTGCGATAAGGCAGAAGCACTAAATGAGTACTTCTGCTCAGTATTTACTAAAGAGAAGAGGGGGGTGACACCCAAGGGGAGAAATGGCAGAAACAGGGGGAAGGGGTGACAGATGGGGAAATCATGGAGGGCAGAGTTTGGGATGGTTTGAAGGCATTGAGGGTGGACAAGGCGCCAGGCCCAGATGGCATCCACCCCAGGGTACTGAAGGAGCTGGCAGAGGTCCTTGCAGGACCTTTGGCAGACCTATTTAATGCCTCACTACATTCGGAGTGTGTAGCTCAGGACTGGAGGATGGCTCATGTGGTGCCCATCCACAAGAGTGGCCCCAAGGAGGAACCAGGAAACTACAGACCAGTGAGCCTCACATCCATCGTGGGTAAGCTAATGGAGACTATCCTGAAGGAGAGGCTGGTGGCCCTCCTAGAGGCCAAAGGACTACAGGACAGCAGACAGCATGGCTTCATATGGGGCAGATCCTGCCAAACCAATCTGGTGGAGTTCTATGACTGGGTAACTAGGCAACTGGACAGGGGCCATGCAGTGGATGTCCTGTATCTGGACTTCAGTAAGGCATTCGACTCTGTGCCACATGGAAGGCTGGAAAGTAAGTTAGTAGGCACAGGGGCGGGTGCAAAGCTGGTGAGATGGGTAGCAAACTGGCTTCAGGGTAGGCAACAGAAGGTGGTGGTGGGTGGGGAGCTCTCACACCCAAGGGTAGTGACGAGCGGTGATCCACAGGGCTCGGTATTGGGACCAGTGTTGTCTGGGATATTCATTGCAAACATATCGTGGGACATCAAGAGCAAGATCAGTCTGTTTGCTGACGATACCAAGGTAGGAGCAATGGTGGATGACCTAGGGGATAGCAGGGGTTGCAGGATGATCTGGCAAAGCTTGAAACCTGGTCAGACACCTGGCAACTGGGGTTTAATGCCAAAAAGTGCAAGGTGCTGCATTTTGGGATGAAGAACCCAAGGAGGAGTTACCAGCTGGGAGTGCAGCTAGCCCAGACAGAGGAGGAGAAGGATCTGGGGGTGCTCATTACAGGGTCAATGAACAACTTGGCACAATGTAGGAAGGCAGCTGCAAAGGCCAACAAAATGCTGGGTTGTATTGCAAGGGGTATATCCTCGAGGAGGGAGGAGGTGATTCTGCCACTGTATAGGTCATTAGTTAGACCGCACCTGGAGTACTGCGTGCAGTACTGGTGCCCGTATCTGAAGAGGGACATTAAGTTACTGGAGGGGGTGCAGCGCAGGGCAACAAAGATGATCAAGGGGCTGGGGGACTTATCATACGAGAGAAGGTTGAGGGAGTTGAACATGTACTCACTGGAGGACAGGAGGGACAGGGGGACATGATTGAAACCTTTAAACACATGAAAGGAATAAACAAGACAGGTACAGAGGGGCTGTTCAAAGTAAGGGAGGGGAGGGACACCAGGGGCCATGATATGAGACTGGAGGGAGGAAGGTTCAGGAGGGAGATGAGGAGACACTTTTTTACAGAGAGGGTGATGGCTGAGTGGAATGCGTTACCTGCAGAAGTGGTATCCAGTAGAAGAGTGGACTGCTTCAAAAGGGGATGGGACAGGACAAGGGGGAGGGTTAATGAAGGGGAAGGGTGGAAGGGAGGGGCAGCTGCAGAATAAGGGGTGCTAGCTGCACATTCGAGCAGACTTGATAGATCTCTAGGCCTTTATCTGCTGGCAAATTCCGTATGTTCGTATGTTCGTACTTCCATCAAACTTTTCCCCTCCAAGTCATTTGTGCCTAGGTGAAACACCAGATGTGTCCTTTCATCCTGCTGCTTACCCCAGGAAGGAATATGATGCCTCACTTCCAGTGCAGTCATCCCTGGCATGCACTGTACCCATACTGCATGGTTTTTCACTCCCTTCCTTCCCCATTTTAGCCCCTTAATTATTGAGTCCCCCAAAAGTGCCACCCTACTTCCCCCTGCTTCCTGGATGGCCTCTAGCCTTGTGTTGCAGGGTTTGACTCCCCTTGGCCTCCTCCTCATGTTCCATCCTAACTTGGTTTCTGCCCCTGCTTGTCATTTTGTGTTCCTTATCACTTAACCTATCCTGATGCTTCCTTACCCCAGTGCCTTTCTCTCCTTACCCCCTCCCTTTTGCCTTTCCTCTGACCTCCCCCTCCCATACCTCTTCATCCCTTGCACTTCTGCCTGGCTTCCTTCATCCCTGCAAACCCCTCCTACATCACTGCATAAGCATGAGCCAACTTCACCTGACCCCTCTCTATCTGCTCCAGGCCTTCCCCGTTCCATCTCTGTGTGAGATTGTGTCAACTGTGCTTGATCCCCCTTCCACTGTTCCTGTCCCACCCATCTTTGCAGATGATTTTGAGCACCGTACCCCACTTGAGGAAGTCTTCCTCCTCACCACCTGCCCTGACTGCATATTTCCCCACTCCTGCACCCTTGCCCAGCACATGCCCCAGCCTCCTACTGCAGCTTCTGCCCAGCAAAGTTTCCTCCTGTTCATTTCCAGCCTCCCTGGAGCTCAACTACAGCCCTTTCAGTGCTTCCCTCCTGCCCCTTTTCTTATGCCCCAGTTCCCCTAGTGCCACCCTCTGGTGTGTCCCTAATGTGCCTGTCCACTCCTCCACCCCTTTCCCTGCATGTGATGTGCCCGCCCCTCCTCTCCCCCTTCCATTGTACCTGAGATGCTTTCCTCTGCATCCCACTCCCCCCAATGTCCTCACCCAGGATGCCTAGGAGGGCAAAACTATTTTTTACTTCTGCCCGCTGGCCCAATTCACCTATGCCCATGTCATCCATCATTCTGGGCATCCTTCTGCCCTTTCCTGAGCCTACTATCTTCCACTCCTCCTGACCCCCAGCTGACCCCTTTTCTCTAGCTACAGGTGTCATTTTTGTGCCTCTAGGCTTCCTGCTGTCCACACCCACTGATCCCTTTCCTCCTGTCTTGAGCATCCCTGTCCTAACTCTGGACTTGCTGCTGTCTGTTACTATCTCTGGTCTATCCCTGCTGGATCCCCTTTCATCCTCTCCCTCCGGAGTGTATCTGATTCTCCAGTGAATCCACTCAGCCCTTACCTCTCCTTCCTTGGCTTATACTGTCCCAATCTCTCTACCCCATTTCCCAGTTCCCCCCATTTAACCCCCACCTTAGCCTCACCACTTCCTTTCTCAGCTGAGTGAGCTGCTTAGACATCATACACCCCCATCCTCCAAGCCCAATTTAGGATCATAGCCATTCCACAGACACTGCACACCACCACCCTGCCAAAGATCCCCTTCCCTTGGTTTCCCCTCACTCTGTGCTGCCCTACCATTATTTCTGGGATACTCAGATACAGCCCTGAAGATTACACCTTATGTATTTATGTAAATCCAAATTGGATTCTGCCATGCTGTCAGAACTCATAGATGATTCTGGAAAGCTGTGTACAGAAATTTTTGAATTGGAGAGAATTATACAAAACCACTTCCAGAATTTTAACAATACTCGGATAGGAGACAAAGAGGAGAGAGAAGAGTATCTATCGAATATAGGGACCCCTTTACACCCAGATGAACAAGAAACTTTAAATACACCGATTTTAGTTGAAGAAATTGAAATTGCAATAACAGGGATGAAAAAAAAAAAAACGTTTCCCTTGGATGGGATGGATTGCCCATAGAATTTTATCAGTGTTTCTTAAAAGAGATAGCCCCTTTCTTACTTTTATTATTTAATGAGATCAATGTGGAATGCAAAATGAATCCAGAATTCTCCAGTGCTATTTTGAGATTTTTATTTAAAGAAGGTGCTAGAACCTCCATACATAATTGAAGGCCTATATGCCTCTTGAATTCCGACTGGAAAATCCTTACCACTATTTTAAACAAAAGATTACAGAAATCATTGAAAACCTTAATTCATCTTTCCCAGACATGCTCTATCCCAGGGAGAAAAATAGAGGATAATTTATTTATTGTTAGAGACTGTCATGAATTTTGCCTACAAAACAATCAAACTGGATATCTTCTGTTGATGGACCAAAGTAAGGCCTTCAACAGAGTATCCCATACATTTTTATTTCATTTAGTACGATAGTATGGAATCCCTATGCAATTCATACAGTGGATTACTCTTTTATATAGTGAAGCAACAGTAGCACCCCTGATTAAGGACTCTTTATGGAAAAAGATTTGGTTAAAATGTGGAGTATGACAAGGTTTCCCCCTTAGCCCACTTCAGTACATACTATACATGGACCCGTGTATAAGGCATATATGGAACAATCAAGAAATTAGAGGACTTTCCAGCCCATTTGGGGAAAATTAGTTAAAATCATTAGCTTATGCAGATGATTTGTTATTTTGTAAAATTGAACATCGTGTAGAAAAAGCAGTAGAGGAATTATCAATTTTTTCCAGAAAATCAGGAGCCAAAATCAATGCTGAAAAAAGTTGTGGAATTTATTTAGGTACTTCGGGTCCAATGATAACCATACCTAATATACAAATTAAAATGGAGCCTATTAAAATCGTAGGTATTTTTATGGGGGAGGGGATTTGGCATCTTTAAATTGGAATATTTCCCTCACCAAATGTGAAGCTTTGGTTTTTAGATGGAAGGGATGGCAACTGTCAAAATTCAAATGAGTATTTATGATAAAACCATTTCTAGTGCCTATTCTCTTGTATACTGCATGGGTTTTTCCCATCCCTTTACAGTTTGAAACTAGATTTTATAGCCTTTTTTTTCAGATGCTATGGGGAAGCCGCTTGAACACTGTAAGAAGGGATTATACTTATCTAAGTGGAAAACAGGAGGAAGTGGAAATGCTTCATTTGTTAATGTTTTTTCACACGTTATTTTGGGCAGGCTTTTTAAAAACTGGGTTACACGAGGATGCCTCTCTCTGTAAGGATAGGATTGTGAGTGTCCTTGGTCCCTTTCTAGAGAAGTGGGAAGTAGAACCACCCAAATTAATGCCTCCTTTAAAAATACCCTTTTACTTTAATCCCACTATAAAAAAATGAGCCTCTGGAATATAGAAAAATATCATATCTCAACATTACATAGAAAACAGTTGTACAATCTAGTTCAAGATAATATAGGGCCCACAACCCCCGTGCTAAAGGAATGCCCTACAGGAAAGACCCAGACTGCCATTCACCAATTAAATAATCATAGAATCCCTATAAGAATGTGGGATTATGTATGGCTCTGCACTTATGGCAGGATAAATCTGAGGAGAAATTGGAAATATAAACCAATTGAAGACATATCTTGTCCCTATTATGAATGTTTAGTCCCTGTAGAAACAATGACCCATGTTATCCTAGAATATACCTCTAGCTGTACGATGGAAGTTGCCTTGGATTGTGAATCTGACATATAGCCAGTTTATTTTGGGAGACTTCATTGAAAGATTACTTAAATATGACAGAAACACCCTGGAAGTTCTATTTGCTGTAATGAAATTCTACTTATGACAGGCTAGAAGTACAAGTAAATATGTTTTCCAGCAACAGAGGATGCCATACCTATCTGTAGGAAAACTGGGTGAATCCACATGCAGAGAAGTTTTCCAAACTGACTTACAGTATCATTCTTATACTGTGGCTCACAAAATGTGGACAGGGCTACAGATCATATTACATTCATGATTATTTCTTTGGTTTAGCTGTATATTTCTATTACACCTAGAGGACCAGAATCGTAGTACCTAACCAGAGTGTTATGTGCATTTTTTCCTGACAGAACTATATGTTTGTAGATAGAAATGCTTATGACCAGAATTTGGCCCCAAGTTCCTGTTTAGGTTTAGAAAAGTATATATTTTTTCTCCCCTAGTCCTTAAAACTTTACTTTTGATTTGTTTATGTATATGTATTTTTGATTTTTGTTTGATTCTGTGAATATTTGATGCTTTTGTTTTGTAAACCTTGTACTGAACTTTTTGTCAACAAAAAAAACCCCTACTCTTCTCGATAAGTGCCATGGGATCTTTAATGTCTACCTGAACAGGCAAACGGGATCTCAGGTTAATGTCGTATCTGAAAGATGGCACCTCTGGAGTGTGGCACCCCCTTCTTGATGCACTACAGTGTTAGTATTGGGATTTATCCCACGTTCCCGGCATGGGGCTAGAAACCATCACCATCCAATCTTCCAGCCTCAGAGGCAAGTGTGCTACCTGCTGAGCCACTGCCACAGCCGTATATTTCACTAGAAAACCAGTGTCACTTGTGGAGGGGAATTTTATACTACTATAGACTGATGGCCACTGCACATCTTTAGTTGGAAGTACTGATTTACAGAGTACCCTTCTTTTTATATGCCATTACTTTAAAGTTGGCTTTTTAGACATTGTATGATTTGGTACTTTGATGCACTATATAATTTCACAATCAATGATATTGGATGTCAAATCATCTGCTAAACATGTAACTTTTTGCCTAGTAATGTTAAACACCATGATGAGAATATTCACTTACAGTACTACTCAGTAAGGATACAGGTGGACATTTCTTTTGATTTAATATGCACCTTGCTCAGTCTGAATCATTGTCTGAATCCATGACTTGTGGTCGTTTTCTTTTAAAACAGTCATAGTGCTTGCTTGTTTTTTTTACAGGGGAAAAATAAAGGGAGATTTACTATTTAAAATACCTTACAAGGTTATTTTTTTAACTTTTTATTTATTTATTTATTTATCTTGAACAATACTGAAGGTAATTGACTTAGCATTTATAGTTGGTTTGGTGGGAACAGGAGCCAAATTACTTCTTTCTATTTTAATGTTCTTGTCTGTACGGATGCACTTGTACTGCTTTCGGTTTCACTTTGGTTGGCACTTGGTTGCTCAGTAAGTTAGAAATATGTAGCTGTTATTCTTTATTAATTCTGGAACAGTCATTTAAACTTTAGAGCTGTTTGTGTCCAGACACTTGAATTATCTCAGTCAGAGCCACTCCACGTCCCATAGCTTTTGAACAAGATGTTTCCTTACAGAGTGATTTGTTAGTTTTTTTATAGTCTGTATCCTGGCTTTGCTTATCATAGTTTTCATCAGGCTACCCAGCTTGTTGATTCCAACTGGTTGATTTTCATACCAAGATGTTGGATAGTGTGTCTTGTGATTCACATTGATGGATAGGAAAAGTGGTGACTCAGCTGTCAGGCATTTTAGAGGTCTGTGACTCTTGTAGCTTAGATAGTTTGAGATTGGACACCTGGTATTATTGCTAAGAATTGCATAGGCTCTTAGCTTTAGCATTCTAGTTTCCCTGGGGTTTGCGTCAGGTCTTGTCTTCTTTTCTAATTTTACATCTAAAATGGACTTATTTCTTGGCATGTTGGAAAAATAAATAAATGATAAATGTGATATGTTACACATCAAACTAAGGTGAATGAGTTATTTGGAACAGCATGCCCATTAATTATTTGAAATGTCGGTTCCAGACTTCAAATTATTTCCAGAAATGTGTTCCCCACCACCTCAACCCCCAAAATAATACATGTGATGGGTAAGACTAGCCCAATATGGTTGAGAGGACTATTGGCCTCTTTTGTCCTTTGGCAGTTGTTGATGAGGAGTCACAGATAGAGCTATGTGGAATGTAAAATTGTAATAGCAGAATGCCTGTGGAATTAACATTTTGACTCTGTGGGATTTTGTGGAATTTGCTTATAAATTTTGAGGAATTTTGCCAGCTTTTACATTTCTGTCGTTGTGGTCTAGCTTTTAAAGTATGTAGACAAATAATACCATGTTTGGCAGGCATTCCAGTACTGAAGGCCTGCATAAATGTACTAAATTTGATAGTCCTTGATTGAAATTTGGCTGAGTTACAGATGGACAAAGATTTCAGCAGAATTTATTGTCAGTTTTTTCCATCTAATTTTAAAATTTCTTATCCAAATTTCTCCACCGTTTCAGGATTTAGAGAAACATGTAACATAAGACAG
The DNA here is from genome assembly GCA_016271365.2 of Neoceratodus forsteri. Classification (NCBI taxonomy): domain Eukaryota; kingdom Metazoa; phylum Chordata; order Ceratodontiformes; family Ceratodontidae; genus Neoceratodus; species Neoceratodus forsteri. Next base: position 1,361,837,794 of record CM057456.1, read on the forward strand.
GAAGGAGCCACCAGTAGGGAGTGGGTTCTCAGTGACTCAGGGGGTATTCCTCTCACCGAGAGGTTTCCATTTTTGCACTGCTGCACTGCTGCACTTTGTATTCTCTCAAATCTGCAAGTAAGGTTTGGTTAAAACTGCACTTTTTCATGTGGACATTCTAATTTAAGGCTGATGAGTGTTCCGTGACTGTTTTCCTGCCTGAAACATTTAACGTGGTTATTTTCACCAAGTTTTAAGTCTCAAGCTTTAAATGGGGCTGTTCTATAGGTAGCCAAACATTTTGCCAAAATTACAGTTTTGGTTCACTGTAATGTTGAAAGCATTCATTGAAATATTATAAATGTTAGAACATAAGAACATGACGGCAGATGAGAACCATGTGATCCATCTAGTCTGCCCGTTTTTTGATCTACTCCCCCCCAAAGTATATTCCCTTATTTCAATATTCTGCTAAGTCTGTCCCATGATATTTTGAATTCCTTAACTGTCTTGGCATCCACAACCTCCTGTGGCAGTCTGTTCCATTACTTCACCACCCTTTCAGTAAAAAAAAACTTCCTAATGTTGCTCTGAAATCTCCCTCCTGTTAGATGTCTGTTGTGGCCTCTAGTATGTGCCTCCTTATTTTCTTGGAAGAGGTTCTGATTCTGTGCTGAGTTGATACCCTTTAGGTATTTAAAGGTTTCTATCATGTCACCTCTGTTTCTCCTCTGTTCCAGGGAGTACATGTTTAAGTCTTTAAGTCTTGTCTCATAGGGTTCATGGTGGAGGTCCTGAACCATCTTTGTAGCTCTTCTTTGCACAGTTTCCATATGGTTTATATCCTTTTTAAGGTGGGGTCTCCAGAACTGGACACAGTATTCCAGGTGTGCCTCACCAAGGATCTGTAAAGTGGGATTATCACTTTGTGCTTTCTGCTTGTGATCCATCTTACAATGCAACTGAAGATGTTACTGACTTTCTATGCCACCTTCTCACATTGTCTCTTTACCTTTAGGTCATTGCATACCATGACCCCTAGGTCCAGTTCTAGGTTTGTGATGGCTAATTGTTCCCCCCTAGATAGTAATTTATTCCTGGACTTCTTTTCCCTCGGTGCATGACCTTACACTTCTTGGCGTTGAACATCAAGTGCCAAGTTCTGGATCATTCTTCCAGTTTTGTTAGGTCCAATTCCTTCACTATGACCCCCTCCTGTGTGTCCACCCTGTTGTAGAGCTTGGTGTCATCTGCAAACAGGCATACTTTCCCCTCCAATCCATCTGCAATGTTGCTGATGAATATGCTGAAGAGGATTGGTCCAAGCACCAGATCCTGCAGAACCCCGCTGGTCACCATTCCCTCTCTCGACAGGGCATCCACTCACTACATTCTGGGTCCTCCCCTGAAGCCAGTTTCTCACCCAATTAACAATTTTCTCTCCTACACCTGCATTTCCCAGTTTGTTAATAAGCCTTCTGTGGTGGACAGAATCAAAGGCCTTACTAAAGTCTAGAGATACAACATCTACTGCCCTGCCTTGGTCTACTACTTTTGTCACCCAGTCAAAGAATTCTATCATGTTTATCTGGCATGACCTACCAGTTGTAAAGCCATGCTGCTTAGGGTCTAACCTCCAATTGGTTTTCAGGTATGCCACTATCCTTTCTTTTAGTAATGATTCCATAATGTTCCCCACAATTAAGGTGAGGCTGACAGGGCAGTAGTTCCCAGCCTCTTCCTTGCTTCTGCTCTTGTGTAGAGGTACCACAGTGGCCTTTTTCCAGTCCTCTGGTACCTATCCACTCTCCATTGATTTGTTAAAGAGTTCAGCCAATGGAGCTGTGAGTTCCTCCCCAAGCTCTTTCGATACCCGAGGATGAATTCCATCTGGTCCCATAGCTTTGTCTGTTTTCAATTTATTTAAGTTTTCTAGGACCCTCTCTTTTATAAAGGGGCTTGTGTCTGCTTCCTGGATGTGAAAAACCTATAGCTAGTTTTGGACCAATACCATTCTGTTCTCCTGTAAAAATGGAGCAGAAGTATTAGTATAATACTTCTGCTTTCTGTACATCATCTTCCACCTGCTGTCCTTCCTAGTTTCTTAGTCTGACTATCCACCCCTCCCTGGTATTTCTTTTTTCCTGGATGTACCTATAGAAGGATTTGTCACCCCTTTTAAATTTTGCTATAATTATTTCTTCAGTTTCTGCTTTTGCTACCCTGATTGCCTTCCCAGCCTCTTTGAACTAGGTCCTGTATTCTTCCCTATCACAGTCGTTCTTTGTTTCTTTATACTGTCTGAATGCTTTTTTTCTTTTATTTTATTTTCAATGCCACTTCTTTTGTAAACCAGAAAGGTTTTCTCCTTATTTTTGTTTTACTGATTACCTTTGAGTATTTTGCTGCGACAATGCTTAATGACATTTTCAATGCTGTCCATCTCTCCTTGAAATCTCCATCTTTTATGTTTTTATACAGGCTTGAAAAGGTGGACTTCATCTTGATGAAGTTTGCATTTTTGAAGTTGAGGATTTTTAGTCTAGTGTGGCTGGTGACTTCTTGTCTATCGACTGCGAACCATATCAATCTGTGATCACTGGAGCCCACATTGATTCCTACATTAACATCAGATATCCTTATGTTGTTTGTTAGCACAAGGTCTAGCATTGCATCTTCCTTTGTTGGTGAATCTACTAGCTGTGTTAGACTCACCTCTTGCAGAACAATGAGGAATTCCTTGCTCTTTTCTGATGAGGCTGTGTAGGAGACCCAGTTCACATCAGTCAGATAGAAGTCTCCTCTAAGCAGTAGCTTACCTTTGTCAGCCATAGTAAGGATTGTTTCAAGAAGCTCCTTATCCCTTTCTATTTCTTGTAATTGGGATCTGTAAACTACTTCCACCTGTAATGGGGTTTTAGCTCCTGCACTGAGGGTTACCATAGGGACTCAATATTGATGCTAGTCCCCTGTATCTCAGTGGCATTTATTTCATCCTTGACATAGATTGCCACACCTCCACGATTTTTGCCTTCTCAGTCCCTCATAAACAGAGTGTAGCATGGGATTGCAACATCCCAGGTTTGGTTCTTTTTGAAACATGTATCTGTCACTGCTACACAGTCTAGTTGAGGTTCAGTCATTAGTGGTGAGGTTCAGAATTTTATTGGATAGGCTACGAGCATTAATGCACATTGCATGCCATACTGTTTTTTTCTACTGACATTTCATGATACGCTCTCCAAGGGTGGACTGGTTCAGGTGTTGCACCATTTTGCTAGTGTGGTCTGATCTTTATCCTGTCCTGGTGATATGTTAGTGGGTTATATGTCTGCATGAAAAACCAATTCGCTGATAGTTGATGAGGGAGGGGCATTAGCTTTTGCATGCATCCTGTGGGGCGCCAATGCCCTCTCCCCTTTTACTAGTTTAAATGAGTATGAAAGACATTACATTTCTGGCCCAGTGCATGGAGTCCTTCCTTTGTAAGGTGTAGGCCATCATATTTAAACAACTTCCATTCTCAGAAGTCCTTCTAATCCCCTACTTAATGATGGCCTTTTGTCCTGCACCAGTCTTTGAGCCAGATGTTTAGCTCAGTAATTTCCTTTTCTCTTACTTGTTGCCTGCTGTTCCCCTTCTCCTAGACAGGCAGAATTTCAGAGAAGGATAATCCAGATATAAGGGAATCAACCTGTCTCCTAGTGCAGTGAGATTTTGTTTACTCTGCTCTACTGAGTGACTAGTGAGGTTGTTAGTTCCTAGGTGGACTTGGATGTGCGTGTTCATGCCAATGTTGTGTACAATCTTTTCTATGCGTTCCTTGTCCTTCAATGATGATGCCTCTGGCAGGCATAGAGCAGTAAGCCTGGTTTGATTCCTTTGTAGGTGAGACTCTACACTGCATATCATAGAGTCCCCAAGAATTAGAAGAGATTTTCTGGCAGCCTTTTTTCCTGTGACATTAATAGATGTGTGTAATTTGTCTCCTTGAGAATGGTCAGGTTCAGTTTTATCAATTGAATTGGTGATTGGTATATGCTGTAGCGGTGTGAGTCTGTTGGTAATGTGTATTGTAGTAGTCATTGCTCTTTGCACTTGTGGGGTTTGTTTAGTGATGTTAGATGAATGTTTACCCATTGTTTGCATTCCTTCTATACCGGTTCTCCTTTGAGGTAGTGGAGGCAAGTTGTGAAGGCTGTAGTGTGGTGAGGATGGGCATGTGCTGAGCTTGGTCTGGGGAAAGTTAATTTTAGCCCATGCAGTATGGAGCTGAGAACATAGGTCCCTGAATGTCCAGCAGGTTGGACAGTGACCAATTCTTTGGATATATGCCTGTAGAAGAGTGTGCCAAAGTGGTGGCAGTTTATGATATCATTTCTGGTTGAGAGTTCAATTGGATGAAAATGCAGCAGTTTGGTTCACTGGCCTGTTAAGAGAGGACAGAATAAAGAAAAGAAAGGATGGAAAGAAAGTTTTGTAGGGTGGATGGAATAAAGAAAACATAAGATGGAAAGAAAGTTTTTATTTTTTTTGTTAAGGAAGCATGGAGTAGTGGTGTCACTGGAACAGCCCTACAACAGTAGTGTGATGCTAGGGGTGAGTGGCCCCTTCACGATTCTGCCAGAAACAATCAGCCACAGTGGTGAGTCAGAACAACTGTGCAGCTCCTGAAGATCAAGAGGTAGGGGAGTATGGTAAGTGGCTGAAACAAAAAAACTTGTGTTAGAGTTCAGGTAGAAGCTGTTTGGAAAATGTTACAACCAGCCAAAGACTTTGTGAAACAACTTTGTATCTGAGCTGTTGCTTCCAGCTGAGAGCTTTCTATTAGCCGACCACTATTTCAGTAGTGGGTATAGCAGTACAAATGCTGATTTACATACAGCACCGGGAATTCTGGGTAAGTGTTCCAACTGTTCCTTATGCTGAGAAAGCAGCTGATGGCTGGGTCTAAGCAGACTTAGGGAGGAGAGAAGCCACCTCAGCAGAGAAAGGTGCACAGACTGTGTACTCCAAGGGGGATTTGCCTAGGTAGAACTGCTGTCAAGGAATCCCTGCTTCTGTGCCTGTCAAAGTCTACCTTCCATCCATGATTGGTCTCTCTCCCCTAGTCAGTGAAGATCAGTGATGCTCAGCAGATAGTAAGGCTAGGGGCTGGACCACTTTTGGCATATGCCTCCTAGGGTTTCCCTTTGTGTCTGAACTATTGCTTCCTGCTGAGAGCTTTCTATTAGTTGGCCACTATTTCAGTAGTGGGTACAGCAGTACAAATGCTGATCTACATACAGCAGCCAGGAATTATGGTTAAGTGTTCCAACTGCTCCTTATGCTGAGAGAGCAGCCACTGACTGGGTCTGAGCAGAGCGAGCAAGGAGAGAAGCTGCCTCAGCGGAGGTATAGGTATACATGTATACAGGTTATTACTACATTTATATATGTACACAGCTTCAGATTTCTAGCTCCAGAGGTGCCTGCGTTATATGCAGATAAAAATGTTCATGGAATATCCCACAAAAAATTAAAAAAAAACAGACTTGCCCACCTAACATTTTGAGACAGTTTGTTCTAATGTCATGACTTATAAAATGGCAAGAAAAAATCTAGAAATCGCATTGGCCAAGAGAGATCAGCTGACTGTACATTAAATCTCTATATATGCACAGACATCCTGATCCTAAACCACATCACACAACAAGCAAATCAATCCTCTTACAACCAGAACTATCTTCCATCAATCTCCCTACAACCAGACCTGATCTTCCACCACAAACATGGCTGCTACCCTTACACTGTAGAAACCTTCAGCTGGGCCCTAAAAATAAAACTACCTTAAATATAAAATAAAAACAAATTAATTAAATGTTGTTTACCAGATCATCACATTCTCCTCATACACAAAAATAAATTATAAACATTAAGCATTGTTTACAGTTTTCATTACAACTGTTTCTTTGCTAACAGTGAAAATTCCCCCTTCTATCTTTACCTGCTCATCAGGGAAATCTCTTCTGCTTGCCCTGACAGTTAGAAAATTGAGGCTCTAAAACAGGCCTGTGTTGTGTGTGTACAGTATGTTAATAGAGGAACATTCTGCTTCTAGAACTGAGCAGACTTTTGAATCCCTGTATTCCATGGTAAACATTCCTTTTTTTGAATGTGAGGAAACACAGGGGAAAAAATAACAGAATGAAGAAAGTAAGCAATAATACTAAATAAACAAAGAGAAAAGGTGATAAATGACTCACCCTGCTTTTTATCTTTTAGGACAGAGTGAGCAGTTAATGATGCTGTCAGTGAGTGTGGCAGTTTTGAACCATGCTCATGCTTGCAACATTGGGGAACTGATAAGCCTCTGTTATGGCTTCCTTTTAGTTTTGTCTACAGAGTGAAGAGAATGAAATAAAGTAAGTGGGCAATGTGTCATACTTAGAATGAGGAAAACAACATTTGTGAATTGTTGTGGCTGGCAGGGGAATATGAAGCTTATGTGGGCAAGAAGGCACACACTGTATAACACTAATTTAATCGAGCACCAATAGGTGGAAGGACTATTCTATGTTAAAAGCATAGATTCACTTACATTTTTACTTCATTAAAAATGTGTTTCAAAATAAAAAAAACTGCTTCTAAAGATAAAGGTGCCTAACTACGCCCCTAGGAGTGCGGTTATCACACCATAATGCACACCTCATCATGTCTTATTGCTTACATATGGCACAGCATTATAACTCTTATCAACAAGTAACCATGCTAAATTTCAGACCTGTTGCTTAATAGAAGGATCCGTTATGACCAAATTAATACATTTCAAGAATTCCACTTAATTTCATCAAATTTTAAATTGCAGTTTTTTTGCTGTAGTTTCAATGTATATATCCAAATGATACCAGATTTGGCAAATATACCAATACTAATGGCTTACATAAGTGTACCAAATTCCTACCCTGAAATGGGTTGAGGTGTTGGTGGCCAAACATTTAATCAAAATTAAATTTTCAGTTATTTCCATCTAATTTTAAAAATTCTTATCCACATTTCTCCACAGAGTCAGAATTTAGAGAAACATGCAACATGGGAATGTGCATCAAGTGTTAAGTATCAAGTTTTAAAGGGGCTGTGCTATAGGTAGCCAAACAGTTTGCAAACTTTTTGATTTTATTTTAGTATACTTTTAATAGCATTCATTGAAATGTTGAAACATTTTGCAGATATAAGGGTTATTACTACATTTATATATGTACCTAGTTTCAGATTTGTAGCTCCAAAGGTGTCTGAGTGACATGCTGATAAAAATGTCCATGAAATTTCCCACAAAAAAAATTAAATGACAGAATCTGAGCACCTGTAATTTTGAGATGATGCCTCCTAATGCCAAGATATTTGGCACACCATTAGAACACATATCAACAAGTAATCATGACAACATTCAACTCTCTATCCCAATTGGCTGCTGTGTTATGACCAAATTAATAAACTTAAAATATTCTGCAACAATTCTGATGAAATTCCATGCAATTTCACAGAACTTCACAGAATTCCATAAAAATTCCACAAATTCAGAATTGTCTCATTCCGCACAGCTCTAGTCACAGATCTTCTACCTATTATGCCCATGTGCCTATCCCATGCATGCTTGTAGCTCTCCACTGTCTTCGTCCCCACCACCTCTTTAGATAGATTGCTCCAGGCACCTTACTTGGTGAAGCACCCAAGATGGCGGCCGAGCTGGGCTTGCCTTAGCAGTGGCAGGAATTTGGATCTGGATTTGGACACAGTAATTTGTTTATCGTATATCATTTACCGCTTATTGTATTTAGTTCTTTTTGCTTAAAATTCAGTGTTACTTAATTGTTAGTTTATTGTGGTAACCATTTATTTGTGGGTGCACCGTCAGGCACTTGTGTTTATCGCGGCATTTCTTTTACTGACTGCTTGCCTGAGTTTGGACCGGGGTCAGCATGCCGCACTTTTTCTTAAGTTGTTTGCAAGTTGCAAGTTGTTTGCAAACTACTCTTGTTCTGTAAGTCAAGCTGACTTGGATTTGTTAAACTGTACTGAGGAACGCACTCTAAGAGGGCATACCTGGACTTGGAGGAACAGTGACTGTCCGGATCAGATAGTAGAGTGGTTCAGCTCATAGGTGCTTCGGGGAGTGGATTAGCCTGAGACCTGGAGTTGTTGGCTGTTGCCGTGGGTGTTTCCCGGCCTTCAAGTTGGTGGAGCACTCGTCCTTTAACATCTAGGAAGTCTCTATCGGTGTGTAACAAGGGGTGTGATCCTACAAGCCATGGCTGTGAGGGGTCTCGGCCCTGGCTGCTATCCCTGAGGGGAACCGGAAGAGATTGATTGGAGGATCGATCATTCTCCTGGTCTAGCCCGTTGGTCTCCGTGGTTCATCTGGCTAGGTTGGGTGCATCTTGGTCACCTAAAGTGGGGATGGTAGTGGGGTCTGGGTTTACTTTACAGGTCTGAGCTGGGTTGGAGTATTCACACCCGAGGAACAAGTTTGCTGCTAATCGAGCTCACTGACTTGTTATGTTTGTTAGCTCCATCTTTGTGCTGGGAAACCTGAGAAACTAAGAACTAGCAAGCACCTCTCTATTTGGATTATCGTGACTGAACTTTAGGGAGTAGTGTGGATTCCATAAAAACCGCAAATACTTTGATCAGTCCTTGAAACTGCAAGTATTTTGACAATTCTGCTGATTTAAAAGGCAGTGAGATAACTTTGTTTTATTTTATGTACATAGAGCCTGATTTGGCAAGTTAGGAGTTTGTGAGGGGGAGGCTCTATGCCTTGTGGCTTGGCCTGTGGATATCTTTTGCCTATTTTAGACTGCTTCTATTTTATGGACGTAGATTTAGTTTATACATTGTGTTGAGTAATGCCTTTTGATTTGTCACTGAATTTTGGGACTATCTGAAGGAAAGTGTGGGTAGTGAGAGAGCCTCACTAGCTTAAAACCTCGGATTCTGGACAAAAATTTAACCACTGTTGGCAGTGAGAGTGCCAATAATTTCAAATGGATTACTGATACTGTGTATGTTTTTCTCCTATTTGTTGTGAGAAGACCTTTAGGAGAAAACTTGTTTGAATTTTATTTTGTTTCTTTCTTCCCATCCCCAATACTGTGAGAGAGTCCTGGGGTGGGGAAGTTAAATTGGTTTTGTTTAGTTGTTTTTATTGTAGTTATTTTTAATAGTTATATTTGTTTTATTATTGTTTTTTATTATAGATTTGTATTGATTGCCCTCCTCTGAGATTTGTGAGAAATTTCTCTGGAGGGCGATCTTTTGGAGTTTTATTATTTTTGGGGTATAATTTAGATTGTGTTAAATTAGTAGTTTGGTCATTTTAGCTATTTAGTTGGATTGAACTGCATAAGGGGATGATTTTTAGGTACACGATATTCTGTTCTTAAATTGCTTAATTTTGAGAGGTTGTGGATTTATGAGATGTGCTTGCCTGTTACCCCCTCGTAGTGCGCTACTTAGCCTCTGCTCTCCACTCCCTCCTCCCTTTCCATACCTCCCTCTGTTTTTTTTCTATCTACCAATGTTGTCGGGATCTAGGTATTACCCGTAGGAGGGGGGAAGGGGTGGGGGCTGAACAGTGGAGGCGAGTGGAACGAGGTGCTCTCATTAGGGTGATTAAGCCCAGGAGACACCCTGGGGCGAGGTGGAACTTGGAGCATGGACCACCTTGATTGGTTCCCATACCCAAGGGCACCATCATTAGTGATTGGCAGTCAGGGCAGCCCAGAAGTTTTGTCCAACCCGGGCGATGTTGTGCAATGCCAGGTCTGTCCGGAACAAGACTGCTGTGATTTCAGATCTTGTTGGTTCGACAGATCTGGCTTGCATCACTGAAACCTGGCTGGATGATAATGCGGGACCAATATTGGAGCCGCAATTCCAGCGGTATATAGTGATACATCGCCAGAGGTTGGACTGTGGGGGCGGGTTAGGACTGTTTTAAGACTGAATTGGCACTCACTAGTTTTCCAGTAGAGGAGACCATCTCTTTTGAATGTGCTGTTGTAGCAGGTGTGGGCTATCGAATCGCTCTCATCTACCGTCCACCAGGGGATGAGAAGTAATTCCTTAAGGAAGTAGCGGACTTTGTTGTCGACATGGCTTTTGAGTCTCCCAGGCTGATGGTCCTGAGTGACTTTAATGCATGGATCGATGACGAACTCTTGCAATTTGGACAACACTTCCTCCAGTTAATGGATTCACTGGGCCTAACACAGGTGGTTACCACTGCTACACACAAAGGTGGCCATTCTCTTGATTTGGTCTTCCTCCTGGGGATCGAGGCTTCTGATGTGGGGGTGGAACTAGTCAGCTGGTCAGATCACTACACTGTGAGATTCAGTTTTGGCTCCCCACCTTGTAGGCCGACCTCTGTGGAGATGGTCAAGTACCGCCCTTTGTGGAATATTTCTTCTAATGGCCTTACTGCGGTTCTTGACCTATCACAATTTCCTGCGCATTGCAGTGATCCAGAGGCAGTGGTTGTGGCCTATAATACTGCCATCACCTCTGCACTGGATTCTATTGTTCCAGTTCATGTCCATCCTCTCTCCCTTCGACCTCTGGCTCCATGGTTTGATGGGGCCTTGAGGGAGTTGTGGCGACTTGGATGCAGGCTAGAATGTTGTTGGCGGAAATCTGGCCTGGACGTTGACCATCTTAGACTGTTAGAACATTATCAATTCTATCAGTCAGAAATCTCTCGTAAGAAGGCAGAGCTCCTGTCCGGGGAAATTTCTGCCGCTCAAAAACTGACCAGCTCAGCTGTTCAGAACTGTGGACAGATTGTGCAACCCAACCTGTCTATAGCTCCGTAGAGCGTTTTCACAATTACAGTGTGATGAGCTTGCTCGGTTCTTTGCTGATAAGGTGGCTGACATTAGGTCAGAGATCCTTTTGACACATTCTGTGCGGGTTGCTATTGGCCAGGACCTGGTCATCACCCCTTCATTTTCCTGGAGTACCTTCAACCACCCGGAAATCATGGCTTTTATGCGGATTGTCCAAGGGTGTGTCCTACCTGCTGTAGTTTAGATCCAGGCCCTACTTCCCTAATTCTGGGGTGTGGGGAGTCTATTTTCCTGGTTCTAGCACAGATAGTCTGGTGTTCCCTTGACTCGGGTAAATATCCCTGTTCCTTGAAAGAGGCAGTGGTGACACCCTTGTTGAAGAAAGCATCCTTGGACCCAGACTGTCTTTCTAACTACAGACCTATCTCGAACCTTCCCTTTGTGGGGAAGGTGATCAAGAAGGTAGTGGCGGCCCAGTTGGAGAACCATTTGACCATCCATAGCATCTACGAACCTCTCCAATCAGGTTTTTGAAATAGGCACAGTACCGAGACCACGCTGGTTCGGGTGCTCAATGATCTCCTGATGGCGAGAGACCAGAGAAAATGGTCCATTTTGGTATTATTAGATCTGTCATCAGCATTTGACACCATTGACCACGGGGTCCTACTTGAGCACCTGAGATGTATTTGTGGGCTCTCTGGGATTGTTCTCAGATGACTCACTTCATACCTCACCAGAAGAACCCAGAGGGTGGTGTCTGGTTTTTTTTCCTCTGATCCCATCTCTCTACTTTGTGGGGTTCCTCAGGGCTTTATATTGTCCCCCATGTTGTTTGCAGTGTACATGCTTCCCCTCGGAGACATTGTGAGATGGTATGGGCTGAGGTTTCATTGTTACGCAGATGATACCCAGCTATACCTGTCCTTTGCACCCAACCAGGAAGGAGTTATCTCGGTATTTAACAGCTGCCTAAATGAAATCCAGGACTGGATGAGGTCCAGCTGGCTGAAGTTGAACTCTGGAAAGACGGAGGTGTTGGTATTGGATCCGGATCACTGGATAGGGGGACCTGCGGCCAGCACCCCATCTGGATTGTTTTTTGGGGATGTTGAGCTACAGGTCTCTGAATGGGTGCGAGACCTGGGGGTGATATTAGATGCTGGGCTGACTCTTCAGTCCCAGGTGTCAGCAGTGGTAAAGTCATCTTTCTACCATCTAAGAAACATCACCAGGATCAAGCACCTTGTTCCATCTGGCGATCTGCCAACTTTGATCCATGCCTTTGTGACCTCGCACCTGGACTACTGCAACTCGCTTTACTTTGGGCTTCCGGGGGTTGATATCCGCCACTTGCAGCTGGTGTAGAATTCCGCAGCCCCGGTGTTGATGGACACCCCTAGATCTTCCCATATTACACTGGTGCTGTGGGAACTGCACTGGCTGCCAGTTCAGTGGTGGATCACCTTCAAAGTCGGACTACTGACTTTTAAAGCCCTGCACAATCTGGGCCCTGATTACCTGAAAGAACTCCTGATCCCTTATCGACCTGTAAGATCACTCTGCTCAGCAGATGAGGGGTTGCTAGAGATTCCAAGGGTGATGTTAAAATCTGTTGGGGCCGTACTTTTATGTTTGCGTCGCCTTCCCTTTGGAATTCTCTACCCCGTCGGACCAGGGAGTGTACGACCGTGGGGAGTTTTAAACAGGCTCTGAAATCCTTCCTGTGGGAAAAGGCATATGGTTTTGCTGTTTATTGATTTGCTTTTGTGTGTTTTTATAATATTGCTTTCTGTATTTCTGTATTTTGTACTCTTGTATTTTTATCTTATGTATTTTACTGGAATGTGCCTTGACATTTGAAAGGCACAAAATAAATAAAAATATTATTAGAATATTATTATTATTATCTAACAGGAGATCATCTATTGAGTGAAGACTTTCCATAACACACTATTACAACACAACAGCTATTTTTCCCCAGGAAATACTGTATACTTTTGTCAAGTAAAGGGTACAGTTCATGAAGTATTAACATTGCATTGTCACTAATGTGCATTCATGATAGTTCTTCATATGTAAATATAACATAAAATGCTTTTTTTTTCTTTTCTATAGACTGGTTCCCTGGGGTATTGGCCTTTAAATGTTGAGGGTGAAGCTGACTTGGATACGGAAAGGAGAGCTGGGACAACCTGTGCTTCCTGCTCATCACCCTGAACTACACAATCACCATTCTGGTTGAGTACACAGCATGTTTAGCATTACTAAGGCTACTTGCAGCCACCCCAGTCACTGTACCTATAGCATACTTTCCAACCCTCCCCATTTCACAAATCAGGGACAGGGGGCCTTAAAATAATCAGGGGGACATTAATAAAACAGGGTATCATCTTAAAAAGAACTCATGAAGCAGTAGAAGTGTTCAAATGGGCATAGAAAGGAATTTCTAAATAACTAGTTGAAGTGAAACATTGTTTGGGGGTTTACAGTCCATACTCTTTAGTCACTGAAACAACAGGTTTAAAAGGAGGCAGTATAGCGCAGTGGTCTAAGGCTCTGAGCTACAAATCTGGTGACATCGACCAGACCAGGGTTTGAATCCCACAGCTTCCACTTGTATACTGTGTGACCCTGAGCAAGTCACTTAACCTCCTTGTGCTTCCCAGGTCACTCCTGTGAAAAAGCTTTCAGCTTAGTGTGCTATACCTGGTTAAACAACTAAAATAAAAGAGGGATGTGCTAAACCAAAACATTGCTGAGAATGAAGACCAGCTGACATGCTTCACAGGATGCCTTTATTTTATTTGACTTCTTATGAAACTACCATGGTTTATCACCCATTTTTAAGAGTGTCCTCTGTCATTTTTTACCCACTGACTGAGGGAAATAAATAATAAAATAAATAAATAATACTTCAAATAGCTATTGAATATGTGTTGTGCCATGATTACTGTTCAAAAGGTGAATTGAATGGAATGGTAAGAAGTGCCAAGTTTGCTGCTTGATACATCCATTTGTAGAAATCAGCTTTTATACAAACAACAATAACAACAAAAACATACATGCAGTATATTAAGCTGACCCAACCCAGAGGTATGCTTGGATTATCATCACCACCAATAACACCCAACACATGATCACTAGTAATGATGGAGGAACTCTTGATTACTTAACTAATTAAGCACGCATAAATCCAATAATTAATATATCTGTCTATAAAACATGGCAAAGACTGTGCTTTGACTCTGACATGATCTGAATTCCTTTTGGGGATTGTATTTATTTATTTATTGAAATGTTTCACCAGGAAGGCACACTGAACAACAAGTCACTCTCCTTCTGGTACAGCCTGGGGGGAAGGAGTACAATAGGAATGAGACATTAAACATTTAAGTTACAAGATCAACATTAACATTAACATACAGTTGTAAGGCAGATGTTACAAACAGTGTTACAACAGTGTTGTGAATAATATGTAGAAAGAGTGGACAATAATAAGTGCCGGGTTAATAAATAAACAAGTGCTTATGTGAAAGAAAAGGAGGAATAGAGAGGAAGGGGGTGAAGTGGGGGGAGGGGGAAGAGTCGTGTCCCTGGAGATCCCTTCAGGATGCGAGGAACCCTGTAAGGGGACTGGGGGGACCAGAGAGAAGGGGATAAGGCAGTGTCCCAGGGAGACCCCTTCAGGATGTGGGGAACCCAGCAAGGGGGCTGTGGGGCTAGATAGAAAGGGGGATAAGCCTGTAGGGATTTAAAGAGGGAGGGGAGAGAGAAGGATCCCAGCTTATTAATGCTTATACATTGCACTGTCATTCTGTAACTGCCCTCTTCTTCCTGTTAGCAGATGAAAATAGGTGTGTTTGGCATTTTCTATTGTTGTCTCATAAGGGCATACTAATTAGTTCCAATCTGTGGAAAGTTAATATTGTTCATTTAAATTTTTTTTTTTCATGATTGTTTTTTCCCTTGTGGCCACCTTAAACTGCTCCTCCCCCTTTTTTGACTCGCATCCCTACTGTTGGGGGATCTGGCTGCCATCCATCTCAACCATGACTGCTGGCACCCATTAACCCCTGTGGCTTACCCCCAGCAGCGGGGTGGCAGGGAGCCCCCAACTCCCTACCCCAACAGATCTAGTTTGGGTGCCGGCACTCAGTGAACACTCGTGGACAGCAATCAAGCCACGGTTGGTGCCACCTTTTTCCTTGTTCTATTCCCCTGAATCAGAGGGCATGCAATGACACCAGTGGGCATGAGCGTGCACACGTCCACACGTGTCCTCATCCAGGTATCTTCCCCCGACTCTGCCCAATGTACGGCGTGTGTCCCTGACCCCCAGCCTCTGCCAGGGGGCAGTCGGATGCCGACCGTTGTAGTCCCCCTCCCTGGAGAGGAAGAGCTGTCCTCCAGATGTTCAAATCCTCTCCTCCCCTGCCAGCCCCCAGTGACCCATGCTCACTCCTGAACCCAGGTCGCTGGCATGGCATGAGGTGTGGTGTCCAGCACCTCAGTGCCACCAGGCCAGCAAATTCATTTTACATTTTAAATCAAATGGTGGTATAACTGTCTTTAATCTTTTAGTTACAGCTAATTTTTACAGCAAGTTTGAGTTTCATTCGTATAGCAAAGGTTCATAAACAGGTACTGTCTGAGGTAGGAACTACACTAGGAGACATGAGAAATTTGTATATAAAAAGCAATCTAAAATGTGCTTACTCCAGCCTTGCGTACTTTAATAAAATTTATGGTGTATTAATATATAGCTCTCACTTTGTGCTCTCTGGAAACGTTTAGGAAAATGTGACATAAAAAATGGAAATTGCATTTTCTGTTTCTTTTGTTGTCTGCCCCATTTTGCAATAGGTACAGAAGAGGCCAGGTATTTGTAATGGAGCAGTATTTTATCTTGGAACAAACTGCTTTGCCTCAAGAGGGCTCACTGCTATGGAATTAAATTGAAATATCTTCTGATAATTTCTTATTGAAGAATAACATTGTCAAGTACAATTGCCTATTGCTGTGTATAGGATGTTGCTGAGCATGTAATAGCTGCTGTGCTTGTTTGTGCAGTCACAGGACCTCCAGAGTCTAACTCAGATATGTTTGAAACAGATCAGGAATATGAAGCACTAAACAAATGTACTGTGTTCTATATTTCTACTAAAATATAGGGATTACATACACCTGACAACAGTTTTGATTTATTAATCTCATACAGGAATGCAGACTGTCAGAGTATTTCCAATGATAATAATTGAGTAAAGTTGTTGAGACTATTAATTTTCATGAGTGAAGTAAGTGTGTTTCCTGTGCTGTCATCTACTTATCTGTTTTGATTAGCTGGTCAGTGTCACACATCAATCATAACTAAAAGTATATGCTGTTCAGAAGCCCCCACCTTCACATTCTATAAAATATAAATAGCTCCTCACGCTGACACTGTGAGGGCTGAAACCCTCAGACTCTTAAACAGCATACGACTACACGTGGAAGAATATTCCTTCTGAGTGTTACTGGACAAACAAAATTCATGTCGTTATTAATTGCAAGTAAAAACCAAATTAATGTAACTGCTTAGAAAAGAATAGTTGACTGAGCACATTATAAGATCAGATTCAATATGCCCCACAACACACACACACATTCTACAGGTGGCACACAAGTGCAGTGCACCTCAATGCCGAACTGATGACAAGTAACTCCCAGCTAAAATGGGTGATCAGGGAACCCATTTTGGCTGGGATTAGCTCATGAGGTGGGGAGGTCTGGTAGGTCTCCAAGATGTTTGGGCCAAATTGTCTCACTGGTGCCTGAGTTATGGGCACATGTCCCTGGCAGCTGTATATATTCTCTGCTTAAAGTCCCTATCCCTGGCATCCAGTTGCCTTCCCCCTTTTGTTGCATTTTGAAAGTCTTAATGTTCCCTTGTGCTCCATGGTCCCTTCCCCATACTGCTGCCATCCATGCTTCCCCTCCATCTTTGGCTAGTCGAATACCTTTCTTCCCATGCTGGCCACTGACTGTCCCTGTCAGCACTTGTATTGATACGCACTGTCATACTGTGATAGAAGTGCTGTGCTCAGTATTCTAAGGGTCTGTATTGGGCTTTGAAAATATACAGCAACTAAAGACTTATGACCATAACTCAGGCACCCAATGGGATTATTTGGTCTAAACATCTGGGAGGGTTACAGGACCTCCCTACCTCATTAACTCTTAAGTGGTCATGGGTACTGAATCTCCCATCCAAAAATGTGTAATCAGGGACATTCATTTTGACTGGTAGCTACTTGTCACCCCTTAGGTGGTCATGAGGTGGGAAGGTACTTTAGCCCACCTAGACATTTGTGTTGAATCAGCTCTGTGTTGCCCAAGGTTTAGGCATGCATTCCAAGTGGCTATATCTTTCAAAAGTCAAATACAAGCTTTCAGAATATTTGGCACAGCACTTGTATTGCAATACAACAGTGCATACCAACACAAGTGCCGATAGGGTCAGTCAGTGGCTACCTTGTCAGGTGAGTGGAAGTGTGCATCTGGCCACAGATAAGGGAGAGTGCATGGATGGCAGTGAGAGGGGATAGGGGCCACTGAATACCAGGGAAATTATTTCATGCTGTCAGGGCATCAGGTGAGAAGGGCCACTGGACACCTGGGCTAATGATTTTATGCAATCAAGGCACTGGATGAGAGGGGGATTACTGGACTCCTGGGATTATTTTGCATAATCTGGGCATCCGTAGAAGGTGGAGGACTACTGTATTTCAGGGCTAATAATCTGAAACAGTTAGGGTACTGGATGATGGTAGGGGACCACTGGATGCCAGAGATACTGACTTCTTTCAATCAGGGCACAATCAGGACATTAGGTATGAGGAGATCACTAGAATGACAGAGTATATCACTTGTTTCATCAGGTTGAACAAACTCTTTGCAATGCCTCCATGCAGAAAACAGCAAGGAGGCATTACAGTTTGCCAGTGGTCACATAATGAGCATACAAATGGCTCATTAGTGCCTTGCTTACCTTATGTGATCATTAGCATTTTAACTTTGAATATAGCATCCAGGTACAAGGATGCTAAACTACTATGCCTGTGATACCCTTTTTGCTCCTGCTTGCCATATGCTGCCAACAGGGGCTGTGTAGCCTCAAGCTAAGCTCAGAGCATGGTACAACCAGAGCTCCTATGTTCATACATGCACTGCACTTCACTTTGGAGTGCAATGCACGTACAAATATAGCCACAATAGTGCTGCACAGTAAGTAGCCTGTGGTTCTACTGATTGTGTGGCACAAGAGGCCACCTATGAATATCCAGCCCTTAGTCTGTAATCAAATGTGATCCTATGTAGTTCACAGATTTTTTTTTTATTGAACTGATATGTTTAGAGTTTGGTGGTGCTGGCAGGGTCTATGAAGTCTGGATTGCTCAACTGACACAGCTGCGGTTGGATCCATGCCTCTTGCATGCTACAGAATTAATTCAGCTGCTCAAACTGGTCAAGATCCATGCCCCCCGGAGCAGGCTAAACAATTTCACTAATTGTCCCAAAACAGACTAGATCCTTGTCTTCAGATTCTGTGAAATAAATGAATAAATTCATGAATACATAAATAAACACATTATCAATGGCTTTGATCTGTGACAACAGACTTGTCAAATACATTTAGATAATTGGTCTCAACAATGGCTGGGTTTCCCATGTCTAAAATATATATCAAATAAGCCCACTGCACTCTGCAATGAAGAAGTAATACCAGTCTGCATAGTGTAATGTAGTGAATTATTTGTAATGAAATTTCCTTTTTGCCGCATTCTAATTTTAAGCATAGTTCTATCTTCTTGTGTAGTAGCTTTTATAAATGTAAATGATGCAGTATTGTTATGACATACCAAATGTTGTGTGTTTTAATATATGATGTATTATAATCTTTGACTGGGTCTCCTCTGAAAAAAGGTACTTGCTGCCTGAAGGAATTACGCTATCAATAAAATTGAAAATTTAAATTGTATTTAAAAAATGAGGATGTTATTTTTAAGAAAACCATGTTAACATAATGTTAGGGTCACATACAAGCCACAATAAGACTGGAAATGCTGACTTAGGGTAAAAAAAAGATACCCTAACTCTGCACATTCTGTGTAACCAACATGGTAGGATTTCATATCTCTGTTATCTGGAGCACTGACATCTCAATTCTGTGTTGAGCCCACCACAGAGCATTATGAAACCCTCTACCTTGTGTACACAGATAGCCTCTCAAAATGTGTCCACTTGGAGCCCACCACAATAGCACTGTTGTTTATTCCACTACCCTTCCCTTTCTGACATCTCTGCCAAGTACACTTGAGCTGAAATAATGCCCAGTCATATGATCACATTTTACCAGTCTCATTGCTTATTTTTTTTCTTAACCATTTTAAAATACATTATAGGAAGAGGGTGCCAGCAGAGTAGTAAATTATATCTTAAACACAAATTTAATTTAAAATATACGGCTTATTGGTAGCTGGCAGTTACATGTGAAGGACCTAAGGACAATATTAAAGTGAGTCTCTTTAGACTGGTTTGAGAAACAATCAGAATTTGAAATAAATTGCATTAGCAAGGACTACTGGCCTTGATAAAGTCAGACTATCTATGAATCATCGGTGAGCTGATACACCAAATATACAGCCAATATGTGCCCTGGTATTGTAAATAAAAACAAATAGCTGTTTTTTTCATGTCTATTAGGTGAGTTGTTGTGGTTCATGACTGCCTCTCCTTACTCTATTAGTTCATTATATGTCCAGAAAGTGCTATCGTATTTTTGAAATTAAAATAATTTAATAAAAATATCTCTCAAAACCTACACGTTTTAGGGCAGCTCTATATGAGACACTTAACTATAAAAAACATTTCATTTTGTCTCTATTAGCCTAATTGTATGTACAGTGGAACCCACATATAAGAACGTCGGATATAAGAACATCCCACTTACAAGAACATGTTTTGGATGTCACAATTTTTGCTTTTATTTTCAATGGCAGTAAAAGCCCATTTCTAAGAACTGTTTTTTTTCCAGAGGTAGTGATAGATGGCCATTATCACCTCAGAGTGGCTAATCCTGGGCTGAATCATCATCTAGTTTCCTCATCAATAGTTGCTTAAATGTACCTTGTCAATCCTTTTTGCATCACTTTATTTGTAGTTTAAACTTCACATTTTATGATTGATTACCTTCCATAAAATTAATTGATATTGCTGGTTGTTTTATCCACTTCTTTACTAAGTAGAACTGAAATGTATGATAATGGTGTGATTATTCTCAAGTTTGTTTTGTTTCAAATCTTTGATCTACTCTTCTCGCATACTTCCAAATCATTAAGAACAGCCCCAAAACTGCAGCCACATAAATGCAACTTTTCTCTTCTCCAAATGCAGCATGAGTGGCTAGACTGTTGTGGGGATGTTCCCAAGTCCAGGAAAGATTCTGTGGAAGTTGATCAAGGAATAGAAACAAACATGTTTTTAGTGTGGTAACACCAGTATAGTGGGCAGTCTGTTTTTCATTTTTAAAAAGAAAAAATCAAATCAGAATCAAACTGGCAGCTACATCAGCAATCTTTTACAATGTGAGTGACCAATTATTAAATATGTTTTTTAAAACTAAAGACACTTTGAGGCCTAAGGGGGTTGACAATGTCTCTTTAAGTAGTGAATGGATAGATACAAGATGTCCTATGAAGAAGGCAGCACATATTCCTTCATTGGTGAGACATGCATGCATTTTACAATACTCTAATTGTTACAGCAAGAGTTCTTTAAAAATCTGTATTATACCAGTTTTAATAATGAGTTCTCGAAGAACTAGTTTGATTCCAGTTTCATCATGTTAACCATAGATTTTACATGGATTTTCATTCTTTTTAATAACACCCTCTTATAGGAACATACTGGTTATAAGAACATCTTGACATTCAGGGTGGGGTTATAACAAGGCTCTACTGTATTAATGTAAAGGGAAATACAGGTATTAGATATTGTGTTCCACATTAGCAATGTCATAATTTTATAATTATTGACTATATTTAATTATTAATAAATGGCAAGGGTTGTGTTAGCATTTGTGGCATAGCTGACTGAACTAGGCCCTTAGGTTTAGATTAATAAAAGGTAAACCAACCTGTGAAGTAACTTACTAATACAGTATTATTATACAAATGCACATATAATATGTGTGGGCAAGGTAGTAGGGTTTCATAGTGCTGTTAGTTGGGTTCTGCATAGAATGGTAGTGTAGCCAGATACCAGAGATATGAAAACCTACCATCTTGGTTACACAGAACATGCAGACTTAGGGTCTTTTTTTAACCTAGCTCAGCATTTCCAATCTTTTTTTTTCCCCTATTCTGTTTATCCCTCCCTACTGCCTGCCAGCCCTGACCCTTTGGGGCATCCAAGGAGTCATCCTCCTGCCACGTGCTCACCCAGACTCACCTCTCGATCCTCCATGGAGCTTCAGTCCCCCCCCCCCGAGCGGAGACTAGGCGGGGGGGCATTCACCCCATAATTCTTTCATCTCATCAGGTTGAGGTGGTGAGCCTGGTGAGCAGGGCACATCGGAAGCATGCTCCGGGAAACCCATCTTCCCAAAGCTGGCAGGTGTGTTTCCTCTTTTCTTCACTCACCTACAGTGTGCAACCCCTAATGTCAAGGCGCAGAGCACCGATGTCCACACTGTGGGGCGGCCGCTTGTCCCCCTGCAATTGGGGCTTGCAGTACTCTGAGCCTTTGCTCAGAGTCAGGCAAGTGCGTGGGCTGTGGCCACAACTCTCCCCAGAGAAGGTGAGCTGGCCTCTGTCGCTCAAGCCTATCTCCCCCGGCCAACCCACCAGCGACCCGAGTCCGCTCCCAGGCCCGGGTCACCGGTGTAGAGCGAGGTGCAGCATCCAGAGCCTCAACCCTCAGCGCCACCAGGCCAGCAATTTCCAATATTTTTGTGGTTTGTATGCGACCTTAATATTACATTAATATAGTTTTAAAAAAGAATTTATTTTATTTTTAATTTTTAAATTTTATTACTGGTAGGAACAATGGACCACCTTTCCTTTCCAAGCTTGACTCAGTCCAGAAGCACATAAATACATAAGTATGAAAAGATGAAGTACAATAAGAAAACATAAAATATATCAGCAACCTATTCCTTTATACAAATTTAACACATAAGTACAAAACCGCAATTCAAAAATCAAGTAAGAAGCAGCCTTATGAACAGAGTCTGCCAAATGATTCCAATAAGTAGGGGCAGCAAATGAGAAAGCTCTGGAGTCCATCTTCAATTTACACAAATTAACATTTAAACTAATCTATTTGCCAACCACAAATTGTCATTAAGGTCCTTCACAGACAAAATACCTTCCAAAGTTGAATATTCAGGGGTGAAAATAGCTTTGTGGAGGAGGCAACCAAAACATATTTTATTCTTGAAACAGTGGAAAACCAGCCTAGATGAGAATTCAAGGAACAATGATGTATTCGCATATTGGCTTGAAGAACAAAGTGAGAAATACTGTTATTAACCACAACCAAACTGTGAAGTTCTTTAGCACCAAGGTTAAAAAGATAAATGTGATGCATAATCAAATTGGGGAAAACACAAACCAGCTACTATTGGCTTGTGCATTTTAAAAGAAACATTGTTCTTAGGTTCATAATCTGTGCCTAGTTTTTGTTTAATACTTTTATAAATAAAACTGACATGCTCAGAAAAAGACAGTGTAGGGTCCTAAAGGACACCAAGATATCTGAACTGATGTACCTGCTCCATGACAAAACCATTCAAATAAATTTGAAGTATAAGGTTAAAGAAGGTATTGTGAGATTTAAGAGCTTGGATGGGTGGAGTAGGGGGACAAGGGGAAGGTATGGACAATAAACAATCAGTTTGTTCTGTATTCAATAAGGAGAAAGATGGGCCACTGCCAGAATGCAGGGTCAGGAAGAAAGGGTGCAAGGACCCTGGGGTCCAGATAACAGTGTGAAAAGGTTGTTGTGTTTAGGGCTACAAGACCACAGACAGCATGGATTCATGTGGAGGGATAGGTCATGCCAGATGAATCCAATAGATTTCTTTAACTGGCTGACCAGGGAAATAGATCATGAAACAGAAGTGGATGCAGCTTATCTGAACCTTAGTAAGGCCTTCTACACTGTGCTGCACAAAAGACAGATAAAGATATTGAGCAGTCTAGGGGTGGGATCCAAAGTAGTGAATTTGGTTTGAAACTGGTTAATGGGTAGATGACAGAGGGTGGTGGTTAATAGCACTTAAATATAAAGAGAGGAGAGAAAGAAGTAAGTGCCTTGACTGGGACTTGAACCCATGTTGCCCGGAGTACTGTTCCAATTGTACAACCAACTGTGTCACCAAGGCAACTGGAAACTGGGCTGTCCACAAGTACATTACTTTTCTAAAATGAATTGCTCAGGGACAGTCCAGTTTCCAGTTGCATTGGTGTCGCTGCTGGTAGCGCAGTCAGAATGGTACACCAGGTGGCTTGGGTTCAAGTCCCAGTTGAGGCAGTTACTTCTTTCTCTTCTCTGTTTGTGTGTGTTCCATAAAATATGCACACCACACTCATGGGATTGAGTTAATGGCACTTACTCTAATGATGTTAGTGTGACTAGCAGGGTGCCATATGGTTTAGTACTGGGACCAGTCCTCTTCAATGTCTTCATAAGTGACATTGCAGAAGAACTGGAAGGGAAGGTATGTCTTTTTTGCAGATGACACAAAAATATGAAATAGGATGTATACTCAGGAGGGGGTAGAGAGAATGTATAGGAATCTTGGTAAAATCAATGAGTGGTCAAGAACATGACAGATTGGGTTGAATGTCAAAAAGTGCAAACTCTTGCACCTAAATTGTAGGAACCCAGGAGTTGATTATAGGATTGGGTGGAGGTACTGACAATCACTAGTCAGGAATAGGATGTTGGGGTTATCATAACTGACAATATCAAAGTGGCAGGGCAGTGTGCCAAAGCAGTGGGTAGGACTAGTGAAATTCTGGGGTGCATAGGAAGGGGTATTTCTAACAGAAGGAGAAATGTGGTATTGATACTTTATCACTCACTAGTAAGTAGTGATGTGTAAAGTCCTTGAAATTCACTCTGTGAAAAAGCCACAAATTTCAGCAAATTCACAAAGCTGGTGATTGCACTTCATATTGTTATTCACCAGGCAAATTGGTCAAATTTGCATGGTAAATCATGCAGATGGACAATCTGTGGGCAAATCACAATGCAGATTGTGTACTACACCCTTGTCCACCCAAAAGTACATGATATTAATTGATACACTCCTCCCAGCACCTCCTGGCACCATCCTCCGTCCCTGCACCCTAGTGAATTGCAGTCTGCAAAGTCAGACTGAAAAGGAATCCTTCCCCTTACCCTCACCCCTGCATCAAACACACTTCCACACCTTCCCCAACCAAGTTCCACAAAATTCAGCCAATCAGGATTTACTAGGAGTTAAAATACCACTATTCATTCATTCATCCACATTATGAGATGGACACTGCACAAAGCAGACACTCTGCACAAGGGGACCATTTTCTTTATTACAGGTTAATTCTTTTGATGCTGGTGGAGGGGTGAGGGTAGTGAGGACCAGAGAGTGCTTGATATGATGACTGTTGACAAGTGATTTACTCAGTGAGAGGTGGAGGTGTTTGGGGCATGGGTGGGAGGAAGGGTAGGGATTACTTTCAGGTCTGCAATTGGCAATTCTCCAGGGCAAGGGAGAGGAGGGTGCCAGCGGGGGGTGGGAGGGGAGAATAAGAGCATTTAATGTTTTTGAGTAGGGGGTGACTTCACAGCATAGTTGGTGGAGGGGAAGTTTTATTGGGTTCCAGGGATTTTTGGCAAAAAGTAAAAATTGCTCTGTGAAGTTGGTGCACCTGCCACAAATTTTGCAAATGATTAATTTCTGCAGATTCATGCCAACTTCACTGGCAGATTCAAACTGCACATCTTCTCTACTGGTGAGACACACCCTGTAGTACTGTATCCAGTTTTGGAGGCCACACTTCAGAAAGGACAAAGACAGGGTGGAGGCAGTCCAATGGAGGGAAACTAAAATGATTCAGGGGTTGCACGAGAAGCCTTATGAGAGGCTACTGGGGGATCTCAACATGTCCACACTTGAAGAGAGGAGAGTGAGAGGGGACATGACAGAGGCTTACAAGTACCTCACAGGAATGAACACGATGCAGAAGGGGAGCCTCCTTCAACACAAGGACCAGGGACATGGGATGAAGCGGGGGGGAAGGTTTTATAATTCAAATTTTATTAACAAATTTTCCACATTAAGAGGCAGTTAACATGAAAAATAAGACCAGAATACAGCAACTTATTATGTTAAAACTGCCCCTCCCTCTACTCCCCCCATACAGCAGTAACATATCATTGTGTCACATAAGTTCAAAGCCATCATACAGGAGCATACAAGGCTATTTGATCTGAACACTACTAAGTCTGAGCAGCTAGAATTAGAGAGTGAAGGGGATCCCATATTTGAGTATAAACAGATACTCTGTTGTGAAGGCTGGCAATTGCCTTTTTCGTACGCAGGTTAGCATGGATTTCATTCACCCATTTCTGTAACGTCGGAGTAGAATTGTCTTTCCAATGACATAAAATAAGCTTCTTGACAGATAGAGCTATCATAGAAATATGAAACCTTCTTGCTTTGACTCTAATAGAGGACATGTCCCCAGGAGACAAACGTCAGGCGTGAAGTGCTCCTGCAAACCCAGTATAGGATCTAGGGAAGCTTTAATAGAGTCCCACAAAAGGGAGATTTTGGGACAGGACCAAAATATGTGAAGGAGTGTTCCCTCCCCCTGAGAACATCTAACACATATGTTTGAGTCCAGCAGACCTCACTTCTTTAACGTAACTGGAGTATAATACATATTATGCAAAATATGATATTGCATAAGACGCAACCTATCTTGGGAGACAAATTTATGGCAGGACCTCCACAAAGCCTGCCAATTAGGTGAATATTGAGGAAATAAGGAGCTCCAGAACCTCGTCAGTCCAAAAGAGTCCCCATATCTTTTGTGAAACAAAACCTGATATAATTTGGATACAATACCCGAAGACCCAAGTAGAGAAGAAAATTCTGGGATCAGGGCCCCAACCATCTGATTGGGAGGGGTATTACCGATCACTGTTGTGAGTAGGTGTCTTATCTGTACTGCTTTAAAATGTGTGAATGCCGGGATGCTAAATTTACGAATAAGGTCACCTACAGACAGCCATTGCCCCTCCTCATTCACAAAAGAAAATATTATCCCATCGCCCAATTGGGGCAACCAAGTGCGGGGAATCTGCTGCTTGTTCATAAGTGAAAGATGAGGAGTTCCAGATGAATTGGGCCAGATCTAACTGAGGGGTATATCACAAGAAAGAGCAAAGTTGTGCATATACCTTTAAAGAAGTGGCAACTGTGGGACACTTCTCGGCAACATGCACCTGAGACATTTTTACACAGAACAGAGTTAGAGGATCCAGATTGTTGGACCGAATTGAGTCCAACTCTATTCTAAGTCATGTCGGCCGCACCTTTTCAGGACCCGGACTTACCCATTTCAGACATTTTGCCAGATGACTAGCCCAATAATAAATAGCCAAATGGGGAACCCACAGGCCCCCCTCAGATTTTGGAGCAGCCAGCTTACAGTAAGCCAGTCAGGGGTATTTGTCAGACCAGATAAACTTGGTAAAAATGCCATGCAGTTTCTTAAACCAGGATAACGGAATAAAAGTATTGAGGAGAGATAAAGGGTAGAAAATTCTTGGGAAGATGTTCATCTTGATTATGTTAATCCGGCCCCAAAGCAAGATAGGAATCTTAGACCATCTGTCAAGATCCTGGGTTATAAGCTGGGAAAGGGGCTCCAGATTTTCCCTAAACCATACCAAGGGGTTACGAGTCAGTTTAATGCCCAGATATTTTAATGACCTGGGGAACCAACATAAACCTAAGGGGGTAATATCAGTCTTGAATGTCTTGTGGTTTAAAGGGAAAAAGGAAGATTTGTTAGCATTTAGTTTATAGTTGGATAGGCACTAAATTTAGCAATTTCACCCAGCAAAACCGGGACGGAAGATATCGGGTGGGATAAGTACACAAGCAGATCATCCTCATATGCAGTGATCTTGACCTCATGACGCCCCACCCAGATGCCTTTTATTTCTGCATTATTGAGAATATTTTGAATGAGAAGTTCGAGATACAGGTTAAATAAAAGGGGAGAAAGGGAACAACCCTGTCTGGTACCTGAATGTAATGAAAAGGACTTGAAAAATGCACCATTTCCCGAAATCTTTGCTGTAGTAGTTTTGTATAATGCAACGATCCAGGATATAAAGACAGGAGGAAACTGGAAGGCCTCAAGAACTTGGAACAGAAATTTCCAGTTCACATGATCAAATGCCTTCTCGGCATCCAGGGAGACTAGCCCAGTGGGAAACGAAGCATCCCTGGAGACCGAGAAGACATGAGAAAGGGTACACAAATGGTCTGATGATGAACGTCCCTTCATGAATCCAACCTGTGCCATACCTATTAAATCACGGAGGACTACAGTTAACCTGTCGGCCAATATCTTCGAGATGATTTTAATATCTTGATTTAAAAGAAATATGGGCCTGTAGCTTTGAACTAACTTGGGATCCTTATCTGGTTTAGGGAGAAGAACAATCAGGGCTTCAAACAGGTAAGGGTCCGCCTTTACCCCAGATAAAATGTACTGAAATAGGCGATAGAGTACTGGCAATAAGAGGTCATGAAAAACTTTGTAAAATAAAGAGGAGAACCCATCCGTTCCTGGGACCTTGTCTGAGGGTAGCCCTCTAATAACCTTGGAGATTTACTCCTGGGATATGGGAGAAGCCAGAAAACCCTTGTGTTGCTCCGATAGGGAGGGCAGGTGGGAGTCTCTTAAGTACTCCTCAAGAATCCCAGGACAAGGAGGATTCTCCATGTCCCTGTACAATTTTTCGTAATATGAAGCGAATTCCTGCACTATCTCAGTAGGGGATACTCTCAGAGACCCATCGGGGGGGAGATGTTTGTGAGGATGTGAGGAAGTACTACTTCACTGAAAGGGTGGTGGATGCCTGCAACAGACTGCCAGAAGAAGAGGTGAAGGCAAAAGCAGTGTGTGTGTGTGTGTGTGTGTGTGTGTGTGTGTGGGGAGGGGGTCATGCATGTGTTGGATAGGCAAAGAGGAATATAGATAACTAGGCAGGGGGTGGAGGGCCATCAGAGACCAGTTAGGGTCTGCAGAGCAAGGTTAAGCAGCAAACATCTGGCTAGACTGAATGTGCCAAATGGGCCTTTCCCACTGTCAAATTCAGTGCCTCTAATGTTCTGTGCTTCTGTGATATAGTTTTGCTGCACAAGAGTGGGAAGACGGATGATTTATGAAATTATAGGCCAGTCAGCCTGATGTCTATTGTAGCAAAACAGCCTTTACTGAAGGAGGATCTGGTGGACTTTCTTGAAAAGAACAGTTCCATGTCATAACAGAGAACCATTTTGCGCGACTCACGAAAGAGCGAATAAACCCTAGCAAAAACCAATGCAGCACATCACACTGAATACCAAACACAAACTTGGCACACATTTAAAATAATGTTTAATGCGGGAGACTACATCCCCAGAACCCACCGTACCTACATAATCAGCTCCAAGGAGGTGCGGACACTGGAGGAAAGAAGAGGGACTGGCAACAGCAGAATATTACAAAAAAAACAAAAAGCACCAGCAAATGACAAAAAACATACCTGCATGCACTCCAAACCCGGGACCACCAGGTTTGCAGATGGTGTCCCTACCCACTACACTAGTCAGGTAGCTCAGTGGCATCACACCATGTCCAGATTTAGCCCATCCTTCTTCCTCCCTTCTCCCTCCATTGCTATTCCTTCCCCTCGCCTTTTTGCTGTTCCTCCCTTTCTATTCCCTCCCCTCACTCTCCATTCACTGTCGCTCATCCTGAAAGCAATGAAAATGAGCTGATAATTTTCAAGTCGCTTATTTTGGTTCACTCATATGACAGGATACCGAAAGAATGGACTGCAAGACTCCAAACAGCATAGGTTCACAAGAAGCAGGCCTTTCCAGACAAATCTGGTCAAGTTCTTCAACTGGGTAGCTACAGTAGCAGACAAGTGCAGGCTGTTGCTCTGGTATAGCTACATTTCAACAAGGCCTGTGACTCAGTCCCCCACAGGAAGCTGGTAAAAAAAAATTAGGGATCTTCAAGTAGAAGAAAAAATAGCAAACTGGATGATGAGCTGGTTGAGGGGTAGAACACAAAGGGTGGTAGTTAATCGGGAGTTTTAATGTAACCACTACTCGTCCCGACCAAGAACCACCATCTTGCAACCCGGGACCCCCCACTTGTTATACAGAAAGGGCAACAAACCACAAGTTGGCAGAAAATAATTGCTACCCCAGGCATTAGGGTAAATACTTGGCTCGGGCATCTCAGAGATCGGAGGGTTAGGGCACAGAATAACATTTCTGTTGTATCTGAGTCTGGGAGAAAGGTGACAGGGCTATGCTGTGTCTCCTATCTGAGAGGTCCCAAAAACATCACTGAGGTACTCAAAGATGAATTGTCCACAGTCAGGAATTTTAGATGTTACTGTATGGATTTATTCCTGACACAAGGTTAACGGTGAATAAAGGTGGTGCCCCAGGGCTTGCAATGTACATGACAGATGACACATTGCAGGCAAAACATTTCCAAAACCTTCTTCAGGCAAAGGTTCTCTTTCCACACATATTTTTCCACACCATGTCCAGCCCTATTTCAGGGTTAACAGACTTCTATGGACTGCCACTATCCCTATTTCTGGGACCATGGGGCTTACAAAATGCTGCTACCCAGTCAATCTTTCTGGGACCTTGGACTTACAAAATCTGCTACCAGTCCTATTTCAGGATTATTGGCGTACTTTAAAGAACTAGGTGACGTATTAACACCTAAACACATTTTCCTCTGGGTAACCAGTTAGATCCAGCTGTGCTTAGAATGAGGGGTACTCACTCAGACTACAAACTGGAATATCTCTGCCATTACTTTAGGACATTTCTAGATTCTCCAACCCCACTGGGCTGCCAGAGAGATCCTTCTTCACAAACGTTAGGCTATGCTCCATGGCACCCGTATCTGACAGACACCAGAAAGCCTCCCTTTAAACAGTTTACATTTCAGACACTTTCTTCCTCAGGGTCCATGGCACCAAGTATCTGACAAGGCACCACAAATCCTCTCTTGAACACTTCACATTTCACACAAGTCCATTTCTTTAGCTTGTACTCACAAATCTGTACAAATTGGGCAATGCTGTTACTGTAGCTCTTATAATCAATTGGGGGTTGCCCTAAATCACTTACTGAACTTTCATTCCCATTCTCTTTACACTGTGAAGAATCTTCACCCCCCCCCCCCGAGACTTCACAAAATCTGGTAGCCACCACTTCCAGGAAGCCAGCCCTTGGATTACTATTCTATAGCAGAAACATGATCAGAGGGTCCTTCCCTCTCAAACAAGATTACCCACAGGCCAGCTCTTGCCCCTGGAATTCTCACTGAGCTCCTCTCACTTCAAACTCCAACTTCAGACATGCATTCTGACAGCTCCAGCACAGCTGTTAGCCAAGTGTGGCTAATGCTGCTGCGAGTGTTCATAACAGCATTAACTCATCCTCTGCTTGGCAGAACTAGGCAAATGATGTAATGCTTTACAGAGAGCATTTAAAACCCTCTAACACTGCCCAGCTGTCTGCCTGCTCTAAAACTTTTGGGATCCTAGTAACCCGAGGAACTGACCAGTTACACTCACCTCCACAAGAGGAGCTTGCTGTCTGCAGCAAAGCTTTGAACTGTAACACAGGCCATCCAATCTCTGGGTGCCCTATTGGGAGGTATGGCAAGGCCCTTTCCCTACCTATGACTTAACATAGGCAGGTTGCAGCAGAGAATTCAGAGGCAGGCTGAAGCAAACTTCAGCCACCTACTGACAACTTGCTTAGGATACACCACTCCATGATATCCTGAAGCAGTCCTGACAGTACAGGACTGATTGCCTCTACTCGGATCAGGGCCACCAGCCTATCCAAACCCTAGCCCACTAGGGAAAAAGCTATCTAACACTGCACTGCCCAAGGGGAAGCCTATACCTTTACACATTTCACATTACATACTGCTTTAGGAACATAAATATGACATTGCTATGAATTCCACAAATCCAGTACCACACACTTTAAACCTGCAATTAAAAAATGCTTAAATATTTCTAAATTACACTCTAAACAATCTAAAAAGACTAGAAAACACCAGAACTCTGGCTGAGCCCCAAATCCTCTTTTTTTCTTCTCTTCTTCCAGCTGCAGCTGTAAGAAAAATCTGCAAGAAAGAAACAACCTGCAAGAAAACGCAGCAACAAACCTCCCACTGGGAGACACAATACAATCCCAAAGCAGTTTTATTGTGTTATACTAGAAAAGGCAGTATAAAAGTACAACAATAATACATACAAAACATTTTGGGAATGGAAAACCTAAAAGTCTTTCTAATGATAAAATGTTCTGAGTGTACAAGGCACTTCCATAGAGGAATAGTCTTTTTTGCAGATCATCCAAAGCCAGTCTTTAAACTGTTCCTGTGAGCAGATATGTGGCCTACTGGAACTGTCCAGAAAAGGTGTGCACTGGACCAAGGTGATAATGCACATTAATTTAGAAAGCAGTTATTACACAGTAAAATAAGAAAAACTTGGCCCTACAAGTTCTGATGTGAAGGTTGACAATCTGCATTACCTCTCTCTCACTGGTTGAGAACCTCTTCTCTTCTCCCAGCTGAGAAACATGTCATCAGATCAAACTCTTCCATGACACCTCTGGATCTGGCTCTGCTGACCAAGAAAGAAACTGCAGCAGTGGCTTCCCTCATTGTTCCCATAGGGAATGATTCACTTCAACCTTCAGGATCTTCTTTCTTCAGCCAATTGCCTGCGGAGAGTGTGGCCCACCGATCATAGCATTTTCTTCATAACTGGCTCTTCTAGATACTTTTTATGAGTAGTACCACTTCGGTTGAGGACTATGGATGATTATCCCATCTGGAGGAACAATCTTTATAGAGTGCACAGTCTCTTTGCCTCCAAGATCAACCACTACTACTGAATCCAGGTGGAGGGTGCGACCCACCTTCCAAGACTTGACTTTATCTTGGCAGACTTTTTCTCTGGCACTTGGACCAATGCTTTTCACCCAGCACCAAAGATTACTGGTGGATGCTCTGGCTTCAACCAGCATCCATCGCTCTCTACAATCCTCAATTTTCTCCCACATCCATCCTGGCATAAATGGATATTTGACATCAAATTTTTTCTCAGCTCTCCTCCTGACTACTCATTCTTCTTTGCTGCTCTTTGACAGAGGTAGGCCAATAGCCTGATTTTGGGGTGGCCAGAGCTGTTGCAACCATGCCTCTCTGTCCCATATAGGCACAAGGCAGTCCACACCTGTGTCTTTCTGTGCCTTTTGCACACTGGAGCCCCTCTTCATCTGAGAACTCAAAAACTTTTGTAGCCGTGGTATCTGGTAACCCAGTCTCCTCACCAGGTGCCTCCACTTCCTCCAAAATATTCATATGTTCTGCCCAAAAACTGGTTATTGTTTAATCCCTGAGAACATCCACTCCTTACTACTTCCAAAGGCATGGGACTCCCAGGTAAAGGTGGGCAAAGTTGGCAAAATTCACTACGTGGAGTATTTCATGAATTGTGCTCAATTCGTGGAACGTAATTCTTGAAATTTGTCATTTTGTGGAGCATGGATCAAAGGCAAAAGTGTGGAATTTCACATGTGAAATTCCATACTATGCCCCCACCCCCACCAACCTCAATATAAAAATATTGTTAAATCTCTGGTGTCTAGTGGAACCCCTCACCCCACCGATTACCTGCCCAAAATCCCTGGTATCTAGTGGACCCCCACCCCATTGATCCCCTGCCTCTATAATAAAAATCCATGGTGTCTAGTGGAACCCCCAACCTTGCCAATCACTGGCCCCAATAATTAAAAAAATCCCTGATTTCCAGTGGAATCACCCACCCCACTGATCATTGGCCTCAATAATAACAATTCCTGGTGTATAGTGGAGCCCCCTGCCTCCCACCCCATCAGGTGGTGCCCCCAACCCCCACCCTGTCCCCAACCCGAAGGGGCCACCGGCACAGCCATTCACTCAGCTACATGGCTGGCAGCCTGACTGACATGCGCTCTCTCATTCTGAATGAATGAGTGCATGCTCATTCAAGCACATGCTTATTCAATCATTCAGTCAGTCAGCTCCTGGTTGTAATGGACATTATTCCTGGTGCTAGAGAAGGGAGGGGGGTTGCTCCGGGCTTTGGCAGGGGTGATGGGATGGAGGGAATGGCATTGTGGACCCCTCCAGGGTCCACAATGCCATTCCCCCATCCTTCCTCCCTGGCAGAAGCCCAGAGCAACCCCCCTCCCTTCTCTAGATTTGGGAATAATGTCCACTACAATGAGGAGCTGAATGAATGAATGAATGAATGAATGAGCTTATGCTGTATTCACTCAGAATGAGAGATTACATCAGTCAGGCTGCTGGCCACAGATGGGAGTGGAAGGCTGTGCCACTGGCCCCTTGGGGATAGGGACAGGGTGGGGGGGTTGGAGCTTCCACTGGACACCAGGGATTGTTATTATTGGGGCCAGTGATCGGTGGGGCAGGGGTTACCACTGAGCACTAGGGATTGTTGTATTATTGGGGCCAGTGATTGGTGGGGTGGGGGGGTTCACCAGACACCAGGGATTTTTATTATTGGGGTAGATGATCAGTAGAGTGAGGATTATTGTATAAATGCAGAAAATAAGATCCACCCCAGCATTAGGGTAAATACTTGGCTTGGGCATCACAGAGGATGGAGGGTAGGGCACAAAATAACATTTCTATTTTAACTGAGTGTGGGAGAGAGGTGCCAGGGCTATGTTGTGTCTCCTATCTAAGGGGCCCCCAAAACATCACTGAGGTATTCAAAGATGGATTGTCCACAACCAGGAATCTGGGATGTCACTCTATGGCTTTTTATTCCTGACACAAAGTTAACAGTGAATAAAGGTGGTGCTCCAAGGGCTTGCATTGTACATGACAGATGACATATTGCAGGCAAAACATTTCCAACACTTTATTCAAGCAATAGTTTACTTTCCACACACTGTTTTCCACACCATGCCCAGCCCTATTTCAGGGTTAACAGACTTCTACGGACTGCCACCATCACTGTTTCAGGGACCTTGGGACTTACAAAAATGCTGTGGCTCAGCTCATCTTTCATGGACCTCGGCCTTACAAAATCTGCTACCAGTCCTATTTCAGGATTACTGGCATACTTTAAAGCAACTAGGTGATGTGTTAACACCTAAACACATTTTCCTCTGGGTAACCAATTAGATCCATCTGTGCCTAGAACGAGGGGCTACTCACTCAGGCTACAAACTGGATTATCTCTGCCATTACTTTAGGACATTTCTGGATTCTCCAGTCTCACTGGGCTTCTAGAGATGGCCTTCTTCACAAACATTAGGCTATGGTCCATTGCAGTTGTATCTGACAGACACCAGAAAACCTCCATTTAAACAGTTTATATTTCACACACTTTCTTCCTCAGGGTCCATGGCACCAAGTATCTGACAAGGCACCAGAAAACCTCTATTGAACACTTTACTTTTCACACAAGTCCATTTCTTTAACTTGTTGATACACAAGGGGGTGGTGGAAAGGATGAGAAGGGACTTGGCAAGGTTGGAGGAATGGTCAAAATTATGGCATCTTAGATTCAATGCAAGGAAGTGCAAAATAATGCACCTGGGAAACAAAAACCTGGGGGAAGAGTGCACAATGGGGGAGGTATTAACAACAACACAAATGGAAAGGGATCTGGGGGTAGCCATATCAGATGACCCAAAGGTAAGCAAGCAATGTGAGAAGGCAGAAAGGATGGCTGGGGGGTTACTGGGATGTATAGGGAGAGGCATCACCAGTAGAAAACAGGAAGTTGTTATCCTTCTGTACAGACAGTTGGTGAGACCCCAACTGGAGTACTACATCCAGTTCTGGAGACTCCATCTCCGCGAGGACATAGACAGGATGGAGGCAGTCCAGAGGAGGGCAACTAAAATGGTGCAAGGTCTGCAACAGAAGCCAGATGAAGAGACACTAAAGGAGCTTAATATGTATACCCTTGAGGAAAGGATGGAGGGGGGGGCATGATAGAAACTCTCAAGTACCTCAAGGGAATCAATAAAGTCCAAGAGGGCAACATCTTTCAGAAAAAGAGATGTACAACAACAACAAGGGGACACAATTTGAAGATAGTGGGGGGATGGCTAAGGGGCAATGTGAGGAAGTATTTTTTCAAAGACACAGTGGTGGACACATGGAACAGCCTGCCTAAGGAGGTTGTGGGGTCAAAAACAGTGGGAGAATTCAAGAATGCATGAGACAGGCATAAGACAGTTCTGGTGGGGGGTAGGAAGAAGTAGGGTGTTGGTTAACTAGGATCTGCAGCTTATCCAATAGGTAGGGAAATGGGCAGACTAGGTGGGCCAAGAGGTCCTTATCTGCTATCAAAGTCTATGTTTCTATGTTGTACGCAAACATCTCTACAAATTGGGCAGTGCTGATAGCTCTTACAGTCAACTGGGGCTGCCCCAAGTCACTTACTGAACATTCAGTCCCATTCTCTTTACACTGTGAAGAATCTATACTCCCCTCGGGGCTTCACAAAATCTAGTAGCCACCACTTCCAGGAAACCAGCCTTTGGATTACTGTTCTATGGCAGACCCATGATCAGAGCGAATAAGAGTGCCCACAGGCTAGCTCTTGCCCTTGGAACTCTCACTGAGCTCCTCTCGTTTCAAACTCCAACTTCATACACACATTCTGACAGCCCCAATACAGTTGCTAGCCAAGTGTGGCTTATGCTGCTGCAAAAGTTCCCAAACAACATTACCTCATCCTCTGCACAGCAGAACCAGACAAATGACAATGTGATGTTTTATAGAGAGCATTTAAACCCCTCTAACACTGCCCAGCAATCTGTCTGCTCTAAAACTGTTGGGATTCCAGTAAACCCAAGAACTAGTCAGTTACATTTACAAGAAGGATACTTCAGTGGTCAGTACTAGGACCAGTACTCTTCAATATATTTATCTGTGACATAGGTGAAGGTATCAAGGGTAAGACCTGCCTCATTAAAGATGACACAAAGATCTGCACAAAGGTAGACGTGGAGTAAAGAAGAAGGGAACTAAGGATGAATCTGGGTAGGTTGGAGAGCTGGTCAAAGATCCTGTGTCTGAGCTTCAAAACAAAGAAATGTAAAGTAATGCATGTGATGTGAACAGCCAGTTCTGAGTGCTGTATCATTTTTTTAAACATAAAATGTTTTACTGAATATCTCTGGTGAAAATCTGATGCTCTAGGAGTGACCTTGCCCCCCCCCCCAGGTTTCAGCTGAAAGATGCAAGCCATGAGAAAATGCTGAAACAGCATGTGAGTTCACACACACAGTTTTAGATACTAGGTGTTACATGGAAGGCCTTAATCAAGGATCTCCTGTTTGTCTGAGTTAATTAAAGCCGTAGTTGCTACTGTATATCATATCCTGGTTATTACATAGAAGTGTGAAATCATAAAGATGCTTTCATGTCCTGGAAGGGGAAAACTTATTATGAGATCAACGTAGTGTCATTTGAAGGACATGAATTATGCTGAAGTTGCAGAATGTAATACTTTGAAAAGACATCCTGTTTTTATATAAGATATATATTTTTTTATATCATCTGACAGAGGAAGAGCTAGATGACCTCACACAAAAGGGGTTGGCAAATACAGTTTACTTTAAAGAATAATTCTGCTTTACTTAGACACTTTTATCTAGACTCTGACAGTGAAACATCTGTGAACACTGTAAATGGTATTTAGAAAAAGAGTCAAATCTAAGTACTGTAAGTAGGAATGTGCACTGTTTAAACCTTGTGCTTTTAAAAGATTTGTATGTCTTGTGATGTAACAGTTCTGTATTTTGTGTTTAACATATTTGTATCTATTGTAGTAAAATTCTTTTTAGAGCATACTTGGTCTGTCTTTGAATTTCTTTTATTTGTAAGAGAAGTATATATGGTTATAGCAGACACTAGGCATAGCTTGAAGGGTGATACCAAACTGGAAGAGAAGCATTTTAAATCTGAGGTCTTTTTTACATTTTTTAAGGGTTCTTCTCTGTATACCTGGTTAGGTGCCCATAGGCAAAGATATCTGGCCCCCCGAAGACAGAAATATCTGAGCCTGTGCATTGGGTATGCTAGCAAGAGGTTCACAGTTTGAATCCCTCTGAGACTTGAGACCAAAGGTTGATCTGAGCTCACAAAACAGACAAGAGGGTTACCTTGTTCTGTTAAATTGTTCTCAAGACTGCACTCAGAGGTTGGCACTTTGGGAGTAGAGAGCCTGACCTGCTGAGTGGGTTTGTGACAGATTGGTTGGCAGCGGTGGCTTAATTTTGGTATCACAAGCTTTTATTGTTCTGTGTCAGCTGGGACCATAGCTCTCTTGCAAAGAAAGAAAAAGACAGAGTTTTATTTTTAAAAGGAAACAGAATTATATATCACTTGGTGTACTGTCAAGTTCCTACCCATTTTATTTTTTTCCTAAAGTGCAAGTCAGAGTAGCTGTAGTCAGTAAAGAAGATGGCTTCTGACTACAGCAATTTACTGTAAATTGCCAGGCTTGTTAATGTGGGAAAAGGAATCCCGTTCAGGTGACAGCCAAAAACCAGAAACTCATAGAGGCCCTGATGGTAGCAGATACCCAGAGCAGCAAGTCACAGTCCATGACTGAAAGGGACCAGACCACAATTGTGGCAAGACTAGAGGCCAGTGCTGTGTCCAGCTCTGGTGAGGAGGACAGCAGGGCCACTGTCAGTGAAGGGCCACAGCAGCAGGGGAAGATCACCAGTATCCTGAATTCAGAGGCACTCAGGCTACAAATTGAGTTGCGCAGGTTGGAGCTGGAGTTCCAGAGAGAGAGGTACCATGAACAAAGGGAGGCAGAGGAGAAGAGGGAGTGAGAGAACCAAGAGGCAGAGCGAGAATGCCGAGAGGCAGAGAGGGAACAGCGAGAAGCAGAGAGGGAACAACGAGAGGCAGAGTGACAGCAGAGGGAGGCAGACTGTGAGGAGAGTGAGCACCAGCGAGCTGCAGAGGAGAAGAGAGAGGAGTGCCAGTGGCAACACAAACTGGAGAAGCTACGACTCCAACCAGTGGCACCAGAGCAGGTAAGTGGCTTGGGTTTAACTGGGACTGCAGGACTGGGTTACAAATTGAACTCCAAATTAATAGCCTAGTTTAAAGAGGCGGAGGACATGGATGCCTTTTTAAATTCTTTTGAAAATGTTTGTATTCAGGCTAAAATTCCTAGAGAGTCCTGGAGCTTCCAGCTATCCCTGCTACTTATCGGGAAAGCTCGGGATGCATTGGGTCAAATGGACAATGAGGACAGCTATAATTACAGAAAACTAAAAGCTGCACTGTTAAAAAAGTTTGAATTAACTGCTGAATCATACAGAGCTAAATTCCATAAGCTCAGGAGAAGCCCTGATATGAGCTACGAGGAGCTAGCCACAAAACATCAGTTTTTAAAATGTTGGTGGGAAGGAATTGAGGCAAACTCTGTTGATGAAATTGAAAATGTGATTTTATTAGAACAGTTTTATTGGGCTTGCCCAGCAGAGCTAAAAATCTGGCTAGAGGATTGAGATTCCAAAAGAGTGCAAGAGGCTGCTGAACTCTCAGACTGCTATGCCAAGAGGAGACCTGCTCTGAGCACGAATGGGGCAGGCGTGGCAGTGCAGAAAGGGAAAAGCATGCCTTCAGGGCAGCTAAAACCCTCACTGCCTCCACTGAAACCAGTTAGCCCAAGGTTTCAGAGAGAAAATATCTCTCTGAGAGAAGAACTGAATGTTGGTTGTGTAAGGAAACTGGGCATATTGCCCGACAGTGTCCCAAAAAGGCAAGCCATAATACACAACCGGGTGCTAGAAAAGAAGAGGGTTGTTTGTGTGTCCCTGGAAACATGCCAGTGAACATGAGGGAACACATGCACCCAGTCATGGTGAATGGTGTACAGACGCAGGGGTTGAGGGACGCATGGGCATCCCTGATGTTGGTGATAAGGGATCTGGTACAACCTGGTCAGCTTATACCCAATAACTACATCACGGTACAGGACTTTACTGGTGAGGCAAAAACATTGCCCCTCGCTAGTGTTATCTTAGACTGGGGTGAAACAGGGGAGAACTGTGCAACAGGTGGCTGTAGTCAAAACATTAGCAATGGATGTGATCCTGGGTAACAATCTTCAACAGGGGATGGTATGTGCAGTTACCTGTAGCCAAGCGGCAAGGGAAAATTGTAGTTCCCTGAACCCCACAGAAGCCATTGTGGAAACCACTGAGAGGCTGGTTCCCCAGCCTGTGTCTCTTGATATGGAGATTAATGAAGAGGGTGTAGAAATATCCCCGGTAGCAAGTGACCACACAGCTATGGAAGGTTACTCCGAAGAGGAAGGGGTGACCCATTGTCAGAGGGTTGGGACTGACAGTGATCCTGAGTGCCCTGATGCTAGTGCTAGGGACCCTAGTTCAATGACTGAAGGGGACCTGTACCATACCTTGGGAATGTGTGAGGGGTTTGCAGCTGCTCAGAGGGGTGACCCTAGTTTAGAGAAGTTGAGGGCTTGGGCAGACTCGGACAGCACACAGGGAGGTGATGGCAGACATAAGGTTTATTGGGAAAATGGACTTATGTATACTCAGGCAGTACAGACTGAGGAAGGGATGCTAGGCAGGCAGCTTGTTGTTCCCCAGGGGTATCGTGAGCAGTTGCTGAAAATTGCACATGATATTCCCTTGTCTGGTCACCTGGGAATCACATGCATTGCGCAGCAGTTGGACCAGAATTTCTACTGGCCTAACTTCACCCAGCAGGTGAAGGAATATTGCTGATCTTGTCGCCAGTGACAAGAAATAGGGAAGGCGGGCAAGAAAACCCAAGCCACCCTGATTCCATTGCCCATAGTGGAGGAACCATTCCAGAGGGTGGGAATGGATATTGTGGGGCCTTTAAGTACCCCCAGCTCCTCCTTGTGTTGGGTTTCCACAGGAAGTAATCACCGATCGAGGGGGTTCCTTCCTGTCAGACCTGATGAAATGTTTGTGGGAGAAGTGTGGTGTGGTGCAGAGATGCACAACACTGTATCACCCACAAGCCAATGGACTTGTGGAATGATTCAATGGTACCCTAAAGTCAATGCTGAGGGCATTTGCTGAACAACATGGGAGGGACTGGGAGAAATACCTTCCCCACCTGTTGTTTGCATACAGGGAGGTGCCCCAAGAGTCAGCAGGATTTTCCCTCTTCAAACTCTTATATGGACGCCAGGTACGTGGTCCTCTAGACTTGATCCAGGAGGACTGGGAAGGCAAGCATGCCACTCAGGGAACTCTCATTGTGGATTACATCCTTAAGTTTAGGGAAAGGCTGAAGGAGCTTATGGGACAGTCCAGAGCAACCTAGTAGCTGCCCAACAGAAACAAAAAGTGTGGTATGACCGCCAGGGCCAGTGCTCACTGTTACATGGTGGGTCAGGAAGTCATGGTCCTTATTCCTGTCCAGAAAGGCAAGCTGCAAGCTGAGTGGGCAGTACTGTACAAAGTGGTTAGGAAGGTAAATAACGTGAACTACATTGTGGAGTTGCCTGACAGAAGACAGACAGAAAGGATGTGCCATGTCAACATGATGAAGCTATATGCAAATAGGGCTGACATGGTGTTTGCAGTGTGTAGTCATGGGGAGGGATGGACGAAGAGACCCCCTTCTGGACTTGTTGGAAGAATGTAAGTGGGAGTCCTCTGTGGAGGCAAAGATATCTGCCCCCAAAGACAGAAATATCTGAGCCTGTGCATTGAAATACACTAGCAAGAGGTTCACAGTTTGAATCCCTCCAAGACTTAAGACCAAAGTTGATCCGAACTCACAAAACAGACAAGAGGTTACCTTGTTCTGTTAAGCTGTTCTAAGACTGCACTCAGAGGTTGACACTTTGGGAGTAGAGGCCTGACCTGCTGAGTGGGTTTGTGACAATGCACATCAGGAAAAAGAGCCAAAGGTATAATATTACATGGGGTAATGGGGCTGGATGGCACTACAGAAGAAAAGGGTTTAGAGATAATGATATTGGAGACCCTAAATACATCTTCACACTGCAACAGGGAGGTGGGCTAAGCAAACAGAATGATGGAATGAATAGGAAGGGGGTTAAGTAGTAGAAGTCAGGAGGTGATCCTCCTACTGCAATGGTCACCTGTGTCACTGCACCTTGAATATTGCATGAGGGACTTGAGTCCACATCTGAAGAAATCTGACACAAAGTGGAGGCAGTAAAGTGCAGGACAACTATAATGATCCATGGCCTTGGGGAAGTGACAAACAAGATAAGGCTGCAGGACTAAAACCTGTACACCCTTGAAAAGAGAAGAGAAAGGTGTTACATAGTTGAGAGATACAAGTACCTGCATGTGATAAATGAGTTGGACATAGAAAGTCTTCCCCTTGAGTTCAGATAACAATTAGAGAAGGAATTCATTAAAGCTGGCAGGGAGGAGATTCAAAAAAGATGTCCATAAGCACTTCTTCATGGGGATGGTGTTGGGCAAGTCTAATATGCTGCCAGAGAAAGCGGTGCAGACCAAATCAAACAGCAGCTTCAAGCAGGGATGAGACAGCTATGTGGTTTATTTAACAAAGGGGGGGGAGAGTAATAAATAGAGAGATAGCCACTGGGGAAAGGCAGAATAGTTAGGTAGGGTAGGCAAACTGGATGGGCCACAAGCCTTTTTCTGCCATCAACATCTATGTATCTATGAATCAAGAATTTGAAAAGGTGGACGCCCATGTTCAAGGACGCTTTAGTGCCAAATAACATTGATTTTGTTTTCTTAACATTTAGTACCAAGTGATTACAAGAAAACCATTTAAAAAGAGCTTGAAAATCAGAATATGATTCTTTAGTTTGAATAGAATCATTTGCGTTTGAAGGAGCTTATGCACAATTGATCCACAGTGTGTGCAGCTCGCAACATGTATCGTGAGGACATCGTCCCAAACACACACACAACATGGCCATGTAGCATGCTCATACCATACACAGGTGCATGCCTAGGTGTCCCATGTAAAGCTGTGCCATGGCAGTGCTATGCATGGGAGGAGTGTGTGTGTGGCCATGTTACAGCACGTGTATGTGACCGGGTGACCCCTGTCATGGAAGGGTGCCCTGAGTCTGTTCTAGATCCCCCAAGACTCACTAAAATGCTTAGGAAGCACAGAAACAAAAGTAAAAGTGCAGGACAGGGACAGCAGTACCCTTGTGTTCTGTTCCTGTGTTTTGCTAGAAACTGCCCTTGGCAAAGGGACAAAATGAAAGTAAAAGCTGATGGCTGCACTTTACAGCTGTAGGCAAATGTCAAAATTGTTTTCTACAGCTCTAAATAGAGCAGTTAATTAAGCAGCTTGTTGCTGCTTTACTTTAAAAATACACCATTCTGTGTGGTATAGGGTTTTCATCTGCTCCAATGAAAGTTTAAATAGAGCAGACAAATTCCTCAAACAATAATAACACAGTTACAATGACAGTAGGACTCTGGGGCCCCATTAAGATTATCTGTGGTGTTTAGCTAAACTCTAGCAAGGTACACATTGCTTTAAGTAGAAGAAAATAAAATACATGTTTGGGCCTTGTTTACAAAGGAAATTTACAAGATGCTTACCTGAGTTTAGTGCAGGAGGAGTGCCAGTTTGTAAGTCAAGCACAAGAAAGCTAGATAAAGCTCTAAGGATAACTTTTATGAAACAGTCATTGTTTACCTGTGGGGAGTCCCTTGCTGTATACAGTGCTGTTATAGGGCTGGCAGCCCACAGACTGTCTGATTTTTGTGGAACTCCCAGTTAGTGAGGTCACTGCCAGAGGTGGAGCTAGGGGAAATTAAGTTCCTCATAGCTATAAAATTGTGTAGCCAGGCCAGAATGAATATTATGTTAATGTTGCTAGGACTCCTATTAACCAAGGCTTGGAAATATCCCTTTTTCTTATGTTTAGGCCGGGATATGAGCCTCATAGAGAAGTGTTTTTAGTTAAAAGACATAATGTGGGTGTTTCCTAAGGAAGTGATGTCACTAGGACACAGGATAAAAGATTGCCACTAGAGGCTTTAATTTAGATAAGGCGTAAGACCTTAAGTTTAGAAGGCTTGTGTCTACACCCTAGACAGCATTGATGTTATTGACTTAATGACAATTTTCTTATTTTCTGTTCTAAATAATTATCATTTTATGCTACAAATAATAAAATGATAAATGCCAACCTGGCATTTTTTATTCACTGATTTTGATGTCTGCCGCTAATTGTCTCCTGATCAACAACCCCACTACAGTTGGTGTCAGAGGTGGGATGTCCTGGCTGAGTGTCTGAAGGATACACAGGAGAGCTCAGTCAGGTACTGGAAATAGTACCTCAGGAGAGAGGCAGAAAAGTGCATGGCGCCAGTGGAGATGAGGATATGTGGAAATAGTGACCTGGG
Source organism: Neoceratodus forsteri (assembly GCA_016271365.2). NCBI lineage: Eukaryota > Metazoa > Chordata > Ceratodontiformes > Ceratodontidae > Neoceratodus > Neoceratodus forsteri. The sequence continues at coordinate 1,361,881,417 of CM057456.1, forward strand.
CGAGGCACCGCAAACCAGATGGCAGACCAGAGGAGGCTATTACAATGGATCAACGACAGCTGGATGGAGGCAGGCGGAGATGCCAAGAGCTGGAGATCCAATTGGAGCAGGCCAGGAATATTTCAGGAGAGATGACCCTTTGATTATGGACATGGAGACAACCCAGATGGAACATTCAGAATCTGAACTTCCTATCCTTCCTATTTTCCCAGGAATGTATTGGACTGAGGACAATGGAGTGGTAATCCGGAGAAGTCCCCAGGTAAGACTGTTCTTGTGGACCTAGGGGTGAAGACTACAAGCAAAGCAAAAAGGCTCTAGGAGCTGAAGGGACTTTAAAATGCATTGGATTCTCTAATTCACAACGTAATGACTTACTTAGAGTAAATTGGGAAAAGAACAAAGGAAAGATCCTGAAGTATCTCTGGGTTAGGGGCTCATGTCTTAGTTCGGATGGAAAACAGGTTAATAAGGGGATACAAAGGAATCTGTTGAGGTGGTATGAAATGAAGAATGGGGTGCTCTACCATATAGGCTAACCACAAGCGGGTGGGCCTTAAGGTTATGTGGTACCCATGAGTTTAAGAGAGGTATTGAAGACTGTGGGAGGCAGCCAATCGGGGAAAATGTCATGGAGAGGTACTGGCCTGTATCACTCAATCATATTACTGGCCTGGCATGTATCGGCAGGTGGCCAACTATTTGAATGTTGGTGCCAATCATTGGCAGAGAAAGGTGCCAGAGCTATGGAAGGGTGAAACCACTGCCAGGGTTGAAGGCCAATATACATGGCACCCATGGAAGAGGTGGCGGTTTCGACACAGAGGCAGGTCAGGATGGGAACTATGTAAATCCTTGTCAGAGAAAGGATCTGGTACTAGTAAAATTGCTGTAGAATAACAGGGACTTCATAGGAAAAGTATACTTGTACATTTATGGAAAATTAATTCATAATGATATTAATGGAGCGTACAATCTGCATTGGGTGATACTGATGTTAACAGAAATAAATAATCTGGAATTTTAGCGATTCTAGGTGTAATCAGTTTAAATTGCCCCAGGGTATGTTGTATTGTATAGTATTGTATAATGGTAGTACTGTGCAATCTGATTAAAGGGACCCTGGGGTGGAGCTTCTTGGTGAGGGTGGGCCAGAGCTCCACCATGCCCCTTGCTGGTATGGGTATTGGACAACAAGTAGTTGGTTGCCCTCTTAGGTGGGGAAGAATGTGACTGGGTGACCCCTGTCATGGAAGGGTGCCCTGAGTCTGTTCTAGATCCCCCCCCAAAGACTCACTAAAATGCTTAGGAAGCACAGAAACAAAAAGTAAAAGTGCAGGACAGGAACAGCAGACCCCTTGTGTTCTGTTCCCTGTGTTTGCTAGAAACTGCCCTTGGCAAAGGGACAAAATGAAAAGTAAAAGCTGATGGCTGCACTTTACAGCTGTAGGCAAATGTCAAGAACTGTTTTCTACAGCTCTAAATAAGAGCAGTTAATTAAGCAGCTTGTTGCTGCTTTACTTTAAAAATACACCATTCTGTGTGGTATAGGGTTTTCATCTGCTCTAATGAAAGTTTAAATAGAGCAGACAAATTCCTCAAACAATAATAACACAGTTACAATGACAGTAGGACTCTGGGGCCCCATTAAGATTATCTGTGGTGTTTAGCTAAACTCCTAGCAAGGTACACATTGCTTTAAGTAGAAGAAAATAAAATACATGTTTGGGCCTTGTTTACCAAAGGAAATTTACAAGATGCTTACCTGAGTTTAGTGCAGGAGGTGCTAGTTTGTAAGTCAGAAAGCACAAGAAAGCTAGATAAAGCTCTAAGGATAACTTTTATGAAACAGTCATTCTTTACCTGTGGGGAGCCCCTTTGCTGTATACGGTGCTGTTATAGGGCTGGCAGCCCACAGACTGTCTGATTTTTGTGGAACTCCCAGTTAGTGAGGTCACTGCCAGAGGTGGAGCTAGGGGAAATTAAGTTCCTCATAGCTATAAAATTGTGTAGCCAGGCCAGAATGAATATTATGTTAATGTTGCTAGGACTCCTATTAACCAAGGCTTGGAAATATCCCTTTTTCTTATGTTTAGGCCGGGATATGAGCCTCATAGAGAAGTGTTTTTAGTTAAAAGACATAATGTGGGTGTTTCCCAAGGAAGTGATGTCACTAGGACACAGGATAAAAGATTGCCACTAGAGGCTTTAATTTAGATAAGGCGTCAGTCTAGAACTGACTGAGAGGTGTAAGACCTTAAGTTTAGAAGGCTTGTCTACACCCTAGACAGCATTGATGTTATTGACTTAATGACAATTTTCTTATTTTCTGTTCTAAATAATTATCATTTTATGCTACAAATAATAAAATGATAAATGCCAGCCTGGCATTTTTTATGCACTGATTTTGATGTCTGCCCGCTAATTGTACACTGTAGCGGGTTGTTGATCAGGAGACAATCTCCAGACATGCATGCACTATGAGAAATACTGTATGTCTGTCCAGTGTGTGGTGTGGTGCATGCAGCGCTACACCATGTGTAGGTTTGCCGTAAACCAAATACATGCTGTGTCTGCAGGATGCACCATACAGAGTGTATGTTCCATGACTACAGGCTGTGCTGGAGCAACACTGTTACAGACCCTCCATGCAATGGAGGTTGGATACCAGCCATGCAACAGACATGCCATTACCCACCACTGCCTGGCACAGTGGCAAGCAGGTGGACACCTGAATAGCTCAGGGTGACAATGGCAATGCCATGCACCCCTCACAATGCACCCTGACACCCAACAGTGAACAGAGCCCACCCCCCTCCACATATGGGCCACAGCACTCCTGAAGCCTTAGAGGATGCAGTATAGCACAGTGGGTTAAGGCTGTGAGCTGCAGATCTGGAGACCTTGGTTTGAATCTTACAGCCACCTAGGTGCATACTGTGTGATCCTGAGCAAGACACTTAACTTCCTTGTGCTGCCAGGTGACATCTGGAAACAAGCTTTGGCTTAGTGTGCTACTCCTGGTTAAACAATGTTCCCTTTCCCTTTCTCCTTTCCCTGAAGCCCGCAGTAGTGCCATGTGAACCAGCACTCTCCCTTCAGACAGTTGCATACCACCACCATCTAGGACAATGCGACGGACAAAAGAGATAGTACAGCACACTTTAGTGCAATACCATAAAATACATATGGCAACAAATGCTTCATACAAAATACTGTCCACAGACTGGGCAGACAAATAGACATGCAATGTGCATAGAAGAGTAGAACATCAACTGATGTATCACGTTACTGAATATGTAGTCTGCATAAACAACACCAGAGCTGACAAGGACAGTGTAAAACAGCTGAACAGCAGCCTAGAACATGGGACCAGCTGCTGCACCCAGTCCTCCTCCATGGAATCCTTGTTGGACCCTGGCAGCATGGAGTATGAGTAGTGTCATGCCACAAGTGCCAGCCTCTTCAGAAGACTGCAATAGCCCTGCAATGACAAGAACAGAGAGGGAGGACAGGCATGAGCAGGATGCACATGCAGGGTCATAAATGTAGAAGTGCTACTTACAGGTACCCTACTGTCCACAGCACTTACCTTTGATAGCATGGCCCCTCTCCACAGATCCGTGATGTCATCCTTATAATAGATTTCCTTACTTCCCACAATCCATGAGAGGAAATGAGTCACTGGCAGGAGCCAACATGACTACTGTGCCACCACCACAGCCAATACCCCTTCTGGCTTCTCCTTTCGGATGAGGACCAGTTTGTCTGGATTGCACCTGAAGTCCTGTAAAAACATAAACAGAGCACAGATACAGTATCACCATTACTGCACACATCACATATAATGCACATCCATATAGACCCTGCCCGTAGTATACATACCTTACCCAGCTCCTCCAACTCCACAAAGTGCCCCTTCATGGTTGTCCACAGATGTGATCTTGGACATATGCCACAACTTCCTGGGGTATGCCCCAACCCTGCCAACCTGTGGTGCAGAGACATAGATTGATGCCTGTGGAACTACCATTGTGCTGCCTGTATGGGACGTATATGGCTCAGTGAGGCATGTGCATGATGTGTCATCCACAGGCGTGAGCTTGCACATGCCCCTTTAAAGGGCATGTGTCCAGGCTAGAGGGCTGTGCACCATATCTAGCAGCATTGTCATCTGTGTGGCTGCCATCAGGTAGATCGCTGGGTTACTCCAGGATGTGTCGAGGTATGTTAATGAATGTCCTACTACTGGATGCTGAGGTGGAGCTTGAGCAGCATAAGTGGCTGTGACCATGGCCACTTATACTCAGTCTGCATCTGGACACCTATGCCCTGTGGAACACACACTTCCTCAAGAGATTCCATTTGGCCATGCCACCACTGCATAGGTGTGCAACCTTGCCTGGCTCACTGTGGCAAAATGTATCTGGCAGTCCCATATGATGTCCATGCAAACAGAGGTACTCTGTGCTCTGTTCTATTATACCACCAGCTCTTTCCAGAAGGTGGCAGCAGATGTCATTGGTATCAGTCAGTCATCTGTGTCCAGGGAACTGGAGTAGGCAAGAGACGCTCTGCTGCATGTGCATGAACATATAACATTCCCCAGCAGAGGCAGGCATGTGGTCCATGCAAGTGGCATTGTATGCCATGCATGGCATGTCCACTGTACTGCATGCATGTGGTGATAGTGGCACTGATGGTGGCCTAGGAGGCACACAGGAACCATAAGGTACCACATTATAAATTGCCAGATACTTTGTGATATAAGGGGTATCATTTCCAACATATGTGCCAAGTACCCTGGGTCATGTCATGACTCATACATCTTTGATGGATCTGGGTCGTGTGCCCTACTTGCTGCATGCGGGAGGGGAGAAGAATGGCTGATAGGTGAGTATACATCCACAGCATATATGCAACACAGGTGAATGCATTGACACATGTTGTTACAATGCCGGTTGTGTACCCTTTGCATAGGAGACAGCGGATACCCACTACGACCATACATGATGACCTTGTGCTATGGAGGAGGCATAAAATGAAGCCCACAGGAAGACACATTCCATGATTGAGAAGAAGTATATGGATGCTGAAAATGGGGTTCTGGTGCCTGGATCGGATAGGTGGACAATACTTCTTGCCTCTAGAAAGCCTTGCAGAGTGTTCACAGCATGTGCCATGTTGTACAACATTGCTGTGCACTGACGTCTACTCATGCCACAGAACAGACCTGGGGATGCTCCGCCAGGTGATGATGGAGGTTTGGGGTGCCAGGGGCATGCTGATGAGACACTGACTAGATGAGCAGCATGCCATGCACTCCTGAAGGGGGCATTCCACCACTGGGGGGTGTAGGTCGGCGAGGCACTGTGATGACTTTAGGATCTGCATGCCTCTGGCACTGGGGGGTGCCTGTGGATGTATAGGGTGTTCATATCTAGCAGTGTACATGTTGGTGTTGTAAGGTTATGTACGGAGGGGGGAAGAGGTGCAGTGTGCATATTTACATGTGGGTGAAGTATGGTATGGGATAGTGCTGAGGGCATGTATACATTATTAATATGCAATGTACATGGTGCTGCTGCATGGCATCAAAGCTTCCCAGGCAGTTGCCGTATGAGCCTTGTGGACAACCATGTGCTCAGATGCCAGGTATGTGATGTTGCCTTGCACCCTCCACATGGTCGCCTCTCTGCCTCTGTGTCTCCTGCACATGCTATGGCTGGGTGTCCCTCTGGACTTCTGTTTTGCTGGGGCTGTCATGTGCATGTGGCATCTCTGTATTTTGCTGTGCCCCTGACCCTGCGGACCTAGCAGGTGCAGGCTGGGATGAGACATGTGGTTGTGCCTTGGACCCTGAGGGCTAACAGTTGCAGGTTGAGATAGGATATATGGCTGTGACTTGGGCCCTGGGGACTGGCTAGTGCAGGCTGGGATAGCACACTATAGCATAGGGACAGACTGGGTAAATATGATGCCCCTGGATAGCAGGTGGTCTGTCAGCTTCTGAAGTAGATTGCCCATGCAGTCTATCCCACAGTGCACACCCACACCCTCATTGGTCAGGACCTTTAAGGCCTCTGTGCTCTTGTGCTGTGCCTTTAACCTCTCCCATTCCAGTTGTTTCACCTCCATATTGTAGGTGGGAAATACTCCACATGTGGTTGGCCTCTGTGTTCTGGCTTGGCAGCCAGCTGGCAGGGCTTATGTCCCCACTATCACAGGGCAGTTGTGTGGTGGCAGGTTCTGCACAAATGACCCCCATGTGTTGCTGTTGGTTAGTGGTATCTGTTGGCTGCAGCCTGTGGTGTGACTGTAGCAGGGGTTTGAGACTGGGGGTTGTGGGGAGATGGCTGTTATGGGGATGGTGTTGTCATCACCATTGGCTGCCTCTTCCACTGTCACAGTGTGTGGCTTTCAGTAGTGTCTCCATATCCACCGTGTCCATAGACTGTTGCAGTATACCTGGGGGTAAAGAAGGGACATGCTTTACATACAGTAGCACTGCACTGGGCATTACATGTGTGCTACTGGCCACCTAGGGGACACCTCCCTGTGTCATTCTCCAGTCTCTGGCTGCCTATGTTGGACACATGTTGGATTGGGGGGCTCCACAAAGGGTGCTGTCTCCATATTGAGGGTGTACCCAGTATCAGGGCCTATAGGGTGCAACAAAGGGAAGTTAGTGGTTATGTGGCATCCAGGACATCCTGGCCCCTGGCTCTGCATAGTACTACATACCCAGCACTGTGTCCATGCCTTCCTCCTTCCTGTGCAGGTCCACATCAGTGAGGATGTCTGCCACCATTCTGCCTATAGGCGTTGGGCAGAGTCCTTGTGTGGGGACCACTGCCCTTCCCTAGCTGAGCTTCTTTGCCAGCTCCCAGCTTATGTTTGACAGTTGAACATAGGTCATGCTATTTATGCTTGATGGCCGATAGTGTCCATGCCTCTGGTCCAGCAGCATTCACAGTGGCCTGTATATCAAGCTATGAGTGGGCTTTCATCTCATCTGGTGTCTTAAGGGACTATTCCCCATAGAGGATGGTGTAATGGACATGGATATCTGCCACCTGGCTGCCAGTGAAGTATGTGTACCATAACCATCCAACACTACTGGTCCTGACATGTTCATGGTGCTGTACTGTATGTCACTCTGTCCAGCACCATCATTCCCTGGTGGTGGACCAGGTAGCATTCCCATCCTCCACCATCACCTGCTCCTTTGCATCCTTATTGGTATTCACAGCCATACTTCTGCAGGGTGGGGGGGGGCAGTGCCCATATATGGTGAGGTCAAAGGTCTTGACTGCTTATGTCAGGATCACCCAGGTAGTGATCCTAGTGGGCCTGTGCACATCCATAGACCATGACCCCCACATCAGCATGCTCTGTATGCCTGATCATGCATGGCATGTTGCTGGGACAGCATGCGTGCTGCAGTGCTGCATGCCTGCATTGCATCACATGTGGGTGCAATTCCCATGCAATAGTGCATAGGCCCCAAAACTACTATTACATCATCTGCACAGAGAAGAGTATCACAACTGGAATAAACTTTAGGCATGGCATTAATAAACAGAGAACAACAGGAGACCAAGAAAGAACCCCTAGAGACTCCCTTCCCAAAAACTTGGGAGTGGAAAACTACAGTCCAACCTGTTTAAGTGTACACCTGTTTTTCATGAGAAAAATGCACATTTAAGTGGGCTGTGCACTTAACTAGACCTGTATCTTTATAATAGAATGAATGAACCATTTCTGCAATACTATACTTCACCTTTATTTTGATATTAAAATCAATGTTACAGCATACAAAACTTACATTCAGTAACAGGTTGCTTTTAGATTACTTTTCAGTTACTTTATAAAAGCAAATCAGGGGCCGGATATTTAAATTTTGCATGGGCACAAACAGGTCTTTGCCTATACAAACTGGAGTTTGCACTGAATCCCCATATTCAAAAGGGGTGTTTGCAAAAGCAAAGAGAGTTGGAGCCCAAACAAAGCATAATGTATGCCAGTGGACAAGGGGAGGAACGTGGCCATGAACAACCACACTATCCCATATTCAGCAGCTTTGCGCTGCACAAAAAGGGGTAACACAGTCCTTTTGTGCAGTGAAAATACCGCCAAACAAAACCCTGACTTACTCCAGGCAACCCTAGTGGCTGCTGGAGGTAAATCAGCCAACTAGCCAGTTAGCCACTGGGTGAGCATACTCACCCCCTGTGGCCCATGGCACCCCTCTCTCTGACTGCCAGCCTATTGTAAGCATAAAACCTTCCCTGGTGCCAGTGGTCATCACCTCCCTCCGATCACCATCCAACTGCAAGCATAAAACCCTTCCTTGCACTAGTGCCCCCTCGATTGCCAGCCTGTTGTAAACATTACAACCCTCCCTGGTGCTAATGGTCCTTCCAGAACCAATCCATGGTACCATCCACTGTAATTCTGTAATCCTGGGGTCTAGTGCCCCCTACCATGACACTGAATGCCCATCCCCTCAGTAACTTTGCCAGCATCCTTGGTGCTAGTGCACATACAGCAACTGGTGAAGTCCTCCTCAGACCCTCCTTAACTGGTCATCATATGTCCAGGCAGGAGGCGCATATCTTATTTTATAGGACAGGGTCACCACTCTGTCCTAAAATAAAACATGCAATCCGTGCCTTGTTGTCGGTAGCCAGCTGAGGAGGGCTGTACTCACAGTATCACAGCACAAAGAATACTGGTAAGGTGACTGGGGAGGGTGTTCGGTCCCAGGGTGAGAGGCCTGCTAGACACCGGGATTATGAAATCCCAATGGGAGGCACCACTAGCACCAGGGAGGTTGAAATGTTTACAACAGGCTGGCAATCAGAGGAGGAGGAGACCACTAGCACCGAAGTGTTTATTCTTACAACCGCAATCCTGATCGGAGGGGTCCACTAGTATAAGGAAGAGTTTATGCTTACAATCAGCTGGTGATCTGAGGGAGGGAACCACTAGTACCAGGAATATCTACACATGCCTGGGACTGGACAGTTAAGGGGGCACTGTCGTGCTAACCTGCATTGCTACCCCTACAAATGAACCCATAATGGGCACACAAATGGCCCTTAGCTCCTTGCATGCCTAATGGTCTCATTTGCATGATTCCCTTTGGATATTGCAGATAGCACTCCAGTGCTATGCTTTCTGGCAGCGCACTCCAGGATCCATGTCGGAGCAGTGCTACTTGACTTAGTGCTGCACTGACATTGCCATATATTCAGTCAAATAGCACTGGTGGGCTATTCGACGCAGTATAGCATCCTTGGGTCCCAGGCAATTGCAAGGCACAGTGCAAAGTTTTGTGCTCCACTTTGCGCTGTTTTGAATATCAGGCCCCAGATGTTTCTCCTGATTTGTCAGCATCATTCACAGTCATGAAAATAGACATGATTTTGGTTTGCTTCCTTGATTTAAGTGCAAGCTCGGTTACATAGTATTCAAACTAAAACAGCCAGGTTAAATCATTTTTCCTCCAAGCACAGACAAAAGCACTTATTTTGTCCATACACTGTAGTGTCTCAAACATGGTGACCTCTGGCTCACCTGTGTCATTTTCAGACTCATTCTCCTCATTATCTTCTACGTGGCTGAGGATTTCTTTGCATATTGCAGAGTCTAGAATCATTCCTGCTGTAGGCAATTTTTTGTCTATGTCCCTGTACACCTCAAAATCTGCTGTGGTCATGTTTGGTGGTAAGACACTTTTTTTCTGATCCATGCTGCAGTTACACATTACTGCTCCATGCAGAGGAAGACTACACAATGGGCGGAGGGGATAGTAACAACAACAAAAATGGAAAGGGACCTGGGGGAAATCACATCAGATGACCTTAAGGTTGGCAGCAATGTGAGAAGGTGGTAGGGAGGACTGGGGGATACTGGGATGTATAGGGAGAGGCATCACCAGCAGAAAACATGAAGTTGTTATCCCCCTGTACAGACAGTTGGTGAGACCCCATCTGGAGTACTGCATCCAGTTCTGGAGACCCCATCTCCACAAGGACATAGACAGGATGGAGACAGTTCAGAGGAGGGCAACTAAAATGGTGCAGGGTCTGCAAGAGAAGCCATATGAGGAGAGGCTAAAGGAGCTTAATATGTATTCCCTTGAGAAAGGAGGAGGGGACATGATAGAAATGTTTAAGTATCTCAGTGGAATCAACAAAGTCCAAGAGGATAGCATCTTCCAGAAAAAGAGATGTGCAAGAACAAGGGGACACAATTTGAAGACAGAGGGGACGGCTCAGGGGCAATGTGAGAAAGTATTTTTTCACAGAGAGGGTGGTGGACGCATGGAACAGCCTTCCTGAGGAGGTTGTGGGATCTAAAATTGTGGGAGAATTCAAGAATGCATGGGACAGACATAAGGCAATTTTTGTGGGGGTAGGAAGAAATAGGCTGTTGGTTAAATAGGATCTGCAGCTTATCCTCTAGGTAGGGAAATGGGCAGACTAGGTGGGCCAAGCAGTCCTTATCTGCTGTCAAAGTGTATGTTTCTATGTTTCATTCAGGGTGTTAAAAGCTTCACTCACACTTGATGAGAATCTATCAGGTAATTCACACTGCAGTTAGGCATTGCATCCACAGTATGGGTGTTAAGTGCATCTCACATACACTGCCTGCTGAGAGTCTGCAGGCAAGCTGTGCGTTTATCAGGTATTAATTTCCTGAGAAGAGATCTGTTGAGAAACAGAAATTGTGCATTAATCGCGAATATACTTATCCAGTGTGCACTTAACTGATCTTTTAACTACTACTGTACAAAGATAGCAAAACAATATGGAAAATGAAAAAGTGTGCACTTATCCAGAATGTGCACTTAGCCAATATGCACTCAAGTGGCTGCACTGTACAGACCCAATCCACAAAAATTGTGTTCAGACAGATAGTTCTCAGTGCAAGACATTACATTTAGTAATACACCAAAAGATACATGCTTTCTAAGGAGAACACTGTGTTCAGTTAAATTGAATGCCTTGGTTAGGTCCACAGACAAGGCCCCCATCAGGTGACCTGCTTCCATACCATGGAGAACCGAGTCTGTATACCTGACCAAGCAGTTCCAGTGGCACAACCCCCCTGAAAGTCATGTTTGTTGATGAGACAGTAACTTATTCCATTCAAAATATGAATTTTGTTGCTTGACTCTATTTGTTCAAGAATTTTGCATAGTGAGTGCAATAGGGATATAGGACAAAATCATTCAGAGATGCAAATTTCATTTTCTTAAGAACAGGAACCAATGGGGCACATTTCCAAACAGTAGAGAAAGACTGAGTGCCTAGTGACAGGTTAAAGATAGTACTGAGTGGAGCTGCAGTATGAGGGGCCATTAACTTGAGGACTCTAACATCATTCTCAACCATCATTATTATCACCACCAACTTTAGATGGAAGGGAATAAATCAGCTCGATGGTTTCCTGGTAAGAAAAATATGAAGGCAATCTGTAACATCTGCTTTCCAAGGAGAATATTATCTCCAAGATTCTGTAGCTTGCAAAAGGAGGAAATTTTAATAGCAAAAGCTCTGTGAACTTGTTATTTAACAGATCCACAATCTCACGAGTCAGTAATTTTATTTTCACCAATCATTCGTTTTTAACAAAACCCTTAGATTTAAGATTTCCCAATGCATTATTTCCTAAACATTTTAGAATCAGACCAGCAGTTATAAATCTGATTTTAAAGAAAACTGGCCTTAGAAGGTCTAATTAAAATTATTTTCACAATTTTGTAATCTTCGATATTCCAACAGCTCAAAAGGGAATGGAGTCTTTTATTCTCCTCTCAAACCAGTCTACTTTTCATAATCATTATTTCTTCGGTTTTTTTTTTCCATTTTATTTATGCACCCTTCTATCACTGGCACCTGGGCCTTCCCATCGCCACATACCTCAGTGTGTCCTGGGCTGTCATGGTTCTGTGAATAGCCCATCATGCAGGCTCAAGAGTAGGAGCATCCCTCAACAGAATTTCAGTTCTGCAAGTCCTTCATGGGACATCTGGGTCGAGTGTCAGGGGGCTGTACATGCAGTACCAGGGCTGCTAGCCCCCAGTGCCAGGGTACATTTTCCATCTGTCCCCCCCAATCCCTGAGATGGTGCATGGAGTAATTTCAAGATGTGCTGAGCCTGTATGTATTTCAACATCTGCCTCTGCCACCTCCCAGTCTTGTCCCTCTAGCTGTACTACAACTGTGGTCACCAACGTGGCAGTGAGGTGGCAGAAGAGACTACCTTCCCTCCCTCCCTGGAGGAAGACAGCATCCATTGGGATGGCCAGTACTCCTCCTCCCTCTGGCCAGCCCCTGTTGATCCAAAGTTGCTCCCAATCCTGGATAACTGACGTTGGAAACGGGTGTGGTACCACTGCACTGACAGTCTGGCTGTCTTCATTTTATTTATTTCCCTAGTAAACCACCTATTATTTACTCCCTTAGTTTCTTCTTGATCAAAAGATAAAAACTTATTTTGAACTGGACATAACTGACAGTAAAAATAAATAATTAAAGGCATGGTCCATTAGTGGAACATAATCAAAGATAAGGCAAGTCAATTTCTGTGACCTGCATCAGAACATCATGCATGTTGCCACACCCAAAACTAGCGAGAAAAAGTAAATGATGTGACATTTTAAAGGTCTTTATAAGTAATTACACAGAAAGCTGGAAAATGATCACTCACTGCATCATCCAGAACCCCTGAAAAGGAAACTCTAGAGGCTTGGTTGGTCATCACACATTCCAACAGAGAGTGATTAAAACTGTAAGTATTTAATCGAGTTAGGAAGGAAAGAAGCTGGATTAGTTGATAGGTTTATAAAAATGATCTATAGCTAAGTGCCTTATCTTGTAACCAAATGAAAAAACATTAGAGTTTTGGGCCTCTGGAGACGTGCAAATCATGGATGGGGTCCTTCCTTGGGGTTGTCAACCCTAATGTCCACTCTGTTCCCTTAGCAAACAAAGTCGGACCTTTTTTGGGTCCTGCCTGAAGAACGATATAACAGATTTTGTTGGCAACAAGTAGTGAGACATACCTCTGTACCTTTGAAGAGTGTATCAGTATGAGGCATTGCCTTGCAGCTGTACCTTGTGCTTTGGACAGAAGACTATGTGCTGGTGGGGGGAGGGGCATTAGTGCTGACAACCCCAAAAAAGAACCCACCAGTGATTTTCCAAGACTCTGGAGACCCAAAATCCTAATGCATTTCCCTTTGCTGTTTGGGTGGTGGTGGTGGGAAGGGGGCGGGAGTTAAGGTAAAAAAAACTGTAATGTCACATTTCCCTACTTTTGCAGCATTAAGTCGAACCCTAACTGGTGCATTACCATAGTTTTTGCAAAGAGTTATAATAATATATGTACTGTAGCCCACCCCTCCTCAGTGTCTAAGGGTATGGTGATGGTAAATGTCCATGGGAAGGGGGCAGCCACAGAAGAAACTGCACCAGATGGCTTATGTTGTCCACATCCCTCATGAAGTGAGGTGTGGCTGGCATCCCGGTGCTGGGCTAGAAGAAAATTGTTAGTAGCAGGAACAGTCATTGTAAGGAACTGAGATGACACTGCAGGTGCAAGACTAACAGTGGATCCCATGTAATAACATGTATAAGTCAAATCCACTGAGCAGTGGGTTAATCCCAGCTCAGGGAAGAAACATATCACACGGACCGACATGGTCACATACTGCAAGGGTCCCTAATGTCCAAGTCGTGACACTGTCCATTCTGTGGGTGTGATCCAGAAGACCCTGCTAAGTAAGGCAGCTCAGTATATCCAAGGACAACAATAATGATCCTGAGGGGCTACATCTTCTCTCAGTCCTACAAGACCTTCACTATCCCTTCTAGCTTGGAACAGACTAGCCTCTCACCTCAGAGCCACTATATCCTTATCCCAACAGCTAGCATGATCTTTGGAGCTGAAACATGAGCCTCTTACCTTGGGACCGCTATTCCCTCCTCCCTATGGCTCCATATTCTCGACCCCCTTCTGGACAACATTCCACATGAAAATCCAGGCAGCATGTCCTCATGGAAGTCTCAACCATGACACTCACTCCCAAACATTACCCCCTTATCTTCGGCATTTCCCTTCACTCTGACTCGAGCCTTGGCTCCAACACTCCCTCCTGCCACAAGGCCTGTCACTTCTCCCACAGGGTGATGGTATCTCTCTCCCTCCCCATAATCGGGGAAGCCCTTTCAATGGCTGTCACCATATCTAGAGCAGGGTTGGTCATGTGCTTCGCTCTCCCTGAAATAAAACTACCAAAATGGTGCCACTCACCCAGCGACAACAATCCCTTCCTATCCTCACATGATCCCTTAAAAAGACAGGCTCCCTGGCCGGCCCACTGGTGCAGCAGTGGCACTACCATATGCTGCGCTGGCGACCTGGGTATTGGAATGGACCGGGGTAGTTGGAGGGCCGGTCGGGGGGGGGTGGATTGAGTGGTGTTGGCATGCTCTCCACCTCCGGGGGGGGGTGGTGTCCTCCAGTGTAGGCCTTCTGGGAGACCACATGTTGTCCTGCCACCGGGGACCCAGTTTGTGTGGGGCAATAGGAGGTGTGCTGGAAATATGGCTTGATTGCGCCACAGTGTCATTGCATGGACAATGAGGCTCTGAAGCCCACTGCCACCACCATGTAGCAGAACCCAGGGTTCCCTACCTGGAAAACTGGAGATTGATAGTTCTGATGGAGTTAAGCGGCAAGCCCTCGAGGCCCCACTGGGGGGGCATAGCTGGGGGTGTGTCCCGGTAAAGGGGTGGCCTCATAGTCGCTGTGACAGTTGGCAGTGAGCATGGCACGAGGGAGCTGAGGGGGACAACTTCTGTCTGGTATGAAGCATAGTAAGTTAAAAAAAAAGCCAGGCCCCTGCTCCATGGTGCAGAGTAATGTGTGTTTGCTTGGCATGCTGTTGACCCGGGTTAACACGCCATGCCCGGATGTCAGGAGCAGAGTCCAGCAGGGAGTGAGTTTATAGCATCCATTGGATGCTTCCCTCTGAGGGGGGGCGCTGGATCACTGTTTGATGGCTCCTGGTGGTGGCTAGTGGCTGGTGGTCTTGGCAGTATGTGACCTTGATGTGCCGCTGAATGCTCCCCGCCCCCAGGACTCTATCATGGCCAGACCGCTATGTGGGAGGTGGGGAGGGAGACTGGGGAAAAAAACAGAAAATTAGCCTCTTGGACAGCCGAATGATGGTGGCCAATTCCCCACACACCACAAAACCTGGAAGTGTCTGTGCTGACTCCTGCCACACTCAGGATGTGATTGGAATGCCTGTGGGTGACTCTCCTCTCCAGGTTCCCCTCCACAGGGAATGGGCTCTCCCAACCAAGAGATACCTCAGGTTACCCGGGTGGTGGCATTAACAGGGCGGTGGATGGTGAAGGGACGTGGCAGAGGGACGGGGGTCTTGGCGGCCCAAAGGAGTGGCCAGCCGAGGGCTTGGGGAGGAGCAAAAAAAAAAGCCATGTCCAACCCCAGGGTACTCCCATTCTGCCAGCAGTCCCCCAGCATGGCAAAAATATTAACTCCATATGGCCTAGGTTGAAATAACTCAAAACAATTTTCCCAGAATAGGTACATCCTAATGCACTGTAAGTGATGCCCCACTCCTGTTTCAACTCTCCCCATGCTAAAAGTTTGACAACCTTGGCGAGCTCCAGAGCACCACCAGCCACCCCCACTGGGGCCCGATATGCAGAGTATGCACACTCCCCTCTACCAAACCCCGGGAGAGCTCCAGACTGTTTTACCACTAAGGTGGACCTAACAAACTACATACTGGGGCCCCATACTGACTTGGCTCCCTCCCACACTGAGCTCTTTACCCTGACCACCCACCCACCTGACTCCTTCAGACAGATTGCCTACATCCCAAGGGTTGATGTCCAGACCTAACACTGGCCTATAATAACATAACTGCTGCCCAGAATGCTTCTTCCCAATTAGCAGGGACTCTCAGAAGTCCTACCATCCACAAATTGTTACCTAAACCCAGTAACAATTGACATAGCAGTGATAGCCCAATGGGGCAGATACACAGGGGCACTACTTGTCCTAGGCATGTAACATACTGCAACACTGATGCATTGGTTACAACAGCAATGGATTAACAATGATAATACTAAATATTATGAACAACATTATACACTTGTTAGCTTAGAACAAGAAGTCAACAATCAGGCTAGCAAGCTGTTAGAGACAGTCTCCGCAGTCTTTGATTTAAACCATAACAAAAAAGTCACAAAAAGGGTTAGCCTCACCCATTTAAAATGTCCTCTGGGGGTGTCTGCCATCACAGCTCTGCAGGGAACTGAATGTGATCATCTCACCTTCTGCCAAAATAGAAGTGGGGGTGTAGTTTAGTGCAAGGCTGACCATATGAATTGGTTGCTCCCACAAACACAATACTTGGTGTGGTTACCATCCAGATCTTGAAGCAAGGCATAGTTCTTACACAAAATGAGTCCTTCATAAGCTCGTCTGATTGCAAATACCCTTGGCAACACATTATGCTTCTTGCAGAGAAACAGTGTGGCTACACAGACTCAAACTGTACTTCCAATAGAGCTTCTCGAGAATGGAACAGCAAGTGGATCCTGCTAAGGGCACAATCTTAATGACTGGCTACTTGGTGATGTCTTAGCCATCTCACCTGTGGGCATAGGCCTCTGGGCTTCAAACTGGCAGTTCTGCCTGGGATGTCTCACACTTTGGTTCAGCTGTCTGAAAATCTGCTGGGGTCAACAACTTGGGCTGGGGCTCTTTTTGCAGAGCCAAATGGCTATGTGCCTGATCACTGCATAAAGCTTGGGTGATCCCAGAACTCTCCTGGGGGGTGGACTCCTTCTTTTCTCCAGACACCATGGATTTGGGCTCACCTTTGGGGTCTACAAGGGCAGCAAGATCCTCCTATCCTCCTAAACCTGTGTCCTCTGAGGTCAGGGAGGTGGCTGACTGACTGGGGCCAAAATTTGACCATAGGGGCAACAAATGTCCTTGGACTGGAAGACTAGTACCACGGCAAGCAGTACATAGAAACAGAAACATAGAAAGTGATGACAGAAGAGACTGTGGGTCTATCTAGTCTACCCAATAGTTTCCAAGACCTATTGCAGGTGCTGGGATCTAGCCCTCCTACCAAATTTTACCATTTCCTTGTCCTGCCATTCCACTTTAGCCGTTGCTCTATCCCACCCATTTGAAAGCAGTTATGGTCCCTGCACTCACCACCTCTGTGGGCAGACTGTTCCAGGGATCCACCACTCTTTCTGTGCAGTAATGCTTTCTCAGATCTCCTTTGACGTTCCCACCATGCAGCTTCGATTTGTGCCCCCTGGTGGTCGAGCTGGTGACCCTCTGATAAAGCTCTATGTATGGCACCCTATTTATGCCTTTCAAGAACCTGAATGTCTCAGTCATGTCCCCTGTCTCCCATTTCATTTCAATTTCATTTTCTTGAAGTTGACTTTCCTGAAGCTCAAGACTTCCACCTGGGACTGAGATTTTACATCCCCTGGTGACAATGCAAACCACACAGAGCTGTGGTCACTATTTGCCAGTGGTTCCCCAATTTAGACATCTTCAACCACCTCTGAGTTTGTGAGTACCACATCAAAGATGGCTTCCAGCCTGGTCAGAGTGCTAACCATCTGGGTGATCAGGTAGTCCTGAAGGGCATAAAACACAGCCTGACTTTTTGATGATCTTGCTACTAGGTTACCCCAGTCTATGACTGATATATTTAGATCACCACAGTTTTCCCTTTCTGTGTTGATCCACTGATTTCCTCTAAGAGTTCCACATCTCTCTCTCTTCTGCCTGTCCCAGTGGTCTGTATATCACCCTGAAGTCTATCTTTTTCTGGGATGCTGGGCTGAGCTGAACCCACCGTGATTCTTGACCCTCATTTTTGTTAGCCTCGAAAGCTGTGGCAGTTATACCATCTCTGACAAATAGCGGTACCCCACCTCCTTTCACACCCTTTCTATCTTTGTCCATGTTAAACTTGTACCTTGAGCGCTACGCCAGAACCTCATTGAAATGAACTCTGCTCAGCTGAGTATCCCATTCATTCATACTTTGATGATGAATATGGTATTGACTGACTGATTGATTGATACTGTCTACATAGAAAATAACCTGGGAAATGAGAGGTCCCAGTCATTCTCAGTGGCCCATGTTTCCATAATGGTCACCAGTTCCACTTGGGTGTCTGCTATTATTGCTTGCAGTTCAATAATTTTGTTACCAAGACTTCTGGCATTGAAGCACACCCCTTTTCACAGACTCACTGGAGTACATTTCTTCCCCCTTTTTGGCTGCACCTGTGCACGTGTGATTGTTTCATCCCCTTTACAGACCTATTGTTTCCCCTTACATCCCATTTTCTTGCTCCCAGTTTGTGACCAAGATTCTGATACCTGTGAGGGAGTGTTGACTAAGTTTCCATCTTTGCTAATGATGTCTACGATGGTTTTCTTAGCCTTGAGCTCCCCTTATCCTAGTTTAAATATTCTACATAGACGTCAAACTTTTGTCTGAGTGCCCTTAACCCATCTCTGTTCAGAGAGCAGCTCCACTCCAGGGCCCTTATAGTGGCAAAGGGCACATGCTGAGGACAACTCCCACATCCACTTGAACATCTTTGATGGCACAATAACATCCAATGCTGAGGGTGCTTGTGCCATTTTACCAAACAGACAAAATCACACAGTCCCAAATGCGAAACAAATGCAGTGGTAGCCAGAAGGAATGTAGTCGGTCTCTCTCTACCTGTGGTCTACTGTTTTATTTTATTTTATTTTATTTTTTACTTAAAATTTTTGGTAAACCAGGAAAGGCACACTGAGCCAGAACTCATTTCCAGGTGTGACCTGGGGTTGGGGGAAAACATGGGAAGTACAGATATACAAGCAACTGAAACGTGCATAGTAAGCAGAACTGATTTAAACCAATAAACAATATTCATATAACAAATTGAAAAATAATTATAGACATGATACAAGTATTAATGCAAAGACAGCAGATATGGTCAAGTACAGTAGAGAATATTTAAATTGCTAAAAGTATTTAGAGGACCAGGATAAGTGCTTGCAAAAAACATCACAGAGCTTGGGAAAAGTATGCATAATAAAATTAGTGTAATTCAAGGGAAACCTCAGGAGAAGTCTGCAGAGGTAGTTTGGTGTCTGGGCTTAGGTGGACAAGGATGAGGAGGAGGAGTGTGGGCACTGTGGGGAGGAGAGAAGTCTGAGGAGACTTTTGAAGGAAGAAATAGAGAGGGATAGGCAAAGATCAGAGGGGAGATTGTTCCAGAGAAGGGGAAGGCAATAGGAGAAAGCTGACTGGCCTGAAGTAGTATGGGGTGAGGAAGAGAATTGGTGTGTGGATCCCCATGAAGAAGGGAGTATGCGGTAGGGTGAGATTGTGAGAGCAGGGATGAAAGGTAGGGGGAGAGTTACAAACCAGAACTTAGCAATGAGGGAGATGCAGTGAACCAGCCACCTGTGGGAAAGGGGTGACAGGAAGAGTGTAGAATAGAGAAGACAGTGAGTGAAATGAGGGGCAAAGGTGGTGAAGTGGCAGAACGAATTAAGGAGAATGTCCAGTCTGGAGGGGAATGTGGTGGTGGCAGTGCCATAGACTACGTCAATGTAATCAATGACAGGTAGTATCATTTTTGTAATAAGTTCTTGACGGGTGGGGAGAGACAGCCTTTGTGTCAGTAGGGGACTGCGAGCTTTGGATGAAGTTTGGAACAGATCTCATCTATGGGTGGTGAAATCTAATGGTTATCTAACCAAACCCCTAGATATTTAAAAGCCTGGACATTCACTAGGGGAGCCATCCAGTGTGGCGAAAGTGGGGTAGACTGGAGGGTAGCCAATTTTTGACTGGTGCTGAAAGGCATGGTGACAGTTTTTAGTGTTGAGTTTTAGTTGGTTTGACTGAAACAACGCCTGCACTCTGTCAAAGTCTTGTTGGAGAGGGATTGCAAACTCAGGAAGAGGGGCCAGAGGTGAAGATGACAGCATTGTCAGTGTACATGTGCATGTGAGAGGAGTTGCAGATGGAGGAGGACGTTTATAAAATGGAAAAGAGGATGGGGCCTAAGATAGAGCCTTGGGGTACCTCCAGTAAGGATAGGAATAGGGGAGGGAGTCTGTCACCTACCTGGACAGATTGCTGCCTATCATGGAGATAGAGGCTAAACCAGTTGATACATGGAGCTGCAAGACCAGCAGATTTTAGTTTATGTAGCAGTAGGGGTGGGAGACAGAATCACAGGCATTAGCCAGGTCTATGAAGATAGTACCAGTAATATGACTTTGATCCACAGCAGAGAAAATAGTCTTTGACTCACATTAGTGAAGAGATGGTCAAATGTTGTTTCCAAACCCAGACTGCACTGGTGAAAGAGTGTTGTTAGAGGATAGATGATCAGAAAGCCTAGAGTGTATGAGTGACTTCATGAGTTTCTCAAGGGAAGGGAGGAGTGATATGGGCCTGTAGTTCCCAGGGGTGGAAGGGCCACCCCCATTGTGAAGAGGTAGCACTTTGGTGAACTTCCAAGCTTTAGGGACAGTGGAGGTTTGGAGGGAGAGGTTAAGTATATGGGTTAAAGGGGAGGCTATAGCAGGGGCAGAGATATGAAGGATCCTAGGGTGGAACCCATAAGGGTTGGTTTTGGAAGGGTTTAGAGCAGAGAGAGCAGCATAGGCTTCCTGGGAGAAGACCAGAAGGAGGAAGAAGAATGAGGCAGAGGGTGTGGTCGGTCAGGTAGGGTGGGGGAGGGATGGTTGGGTAGTGTGCACATGGCAAAGAAATTGTTGAAGATCTCAGCTACAGCAGAAGGGTCAGTGACTGGAGAACCATCAGTTCTAAGAACAGGGGAGGCCTGTTGAGCTGCAGGATCTAGGAGTGAATGCATAACTTTCCAAATGGAAGCTATTGTGTTGTGAACAGATTGTAATAATTAGCCTCGTGAGGTGGATGGCTTTGGTACAGTTGTTTCTACGTGATCTGTAAGTATGTAGGTCAGCCTGAGATAGGGTTGCTTTGTATTTTGACAAAGCTTTGTTCCTAGATCTGCACTTAGCCAGGAGGTCAGCTGTTATCCAGGGGTTATAGTGCCACTGTAGTCCAATGCACATGCACTAGGCACCAGGAAATCATGAACTACTCCCAACCTAGTCCAATCAGCCCAATCCATAGGGTTTGCCCCAGTGCATTTATATACAGCTCACATGGGCCAGGTATGAGACTGTCTCCAGCAGATCCTCAGTCACCCACATCCTCCGAAGGCACACATTCTCTCAGCTCTCCTATGCCATATTAATTGTGTTACTGTCTTGTGCAAAAACAATTCCAAAACATCAAACAGCTTCACCTGGTAACATTCTTGGGATCCAGTCATGCAGCAGGCACCCCCCAAATCATCCCAGATGATCCCTCACTTATAGCACACCCCTCCCCAGTGTCTAGGGGTATGGTGATGACAAATGTATGTGGAGAGGGGCGGTCATAGCAGAAACTGCACAAAATGGCTTACATTCTCCAGGTCCCTCATGATGTGAGTGCGGCTGGCTTCCCAGTCCTGGGCTAGAAGAAAATTGTTGGTTAGTGGCAGGAACAATCACTGCAAAGAAGCATACAAAGAAACATAGAAAGTAATGGCAAAAGGAGACCATATGGTCCATCTAGTCTGCCCATCGGCCTATTCCCCCCCCCTTAACTGCTAGTCAGTATAGTGGTGCCTTTGTACCTCTCCCAAGCATTCTTGAAACCTACCACTGCTTTGGCCCCTACCACTACCTGAAGAAGGCTGTTCCATACATCTGCCACCCTCTCAATAAAGAAAAACTTGTGTGTTACCTCTGAATTTGCCCCATCCAGCTTCATGTTGTGCCCCCTAGTTTTTGTGCGCTTTCTGACTTGGAACAGTTCCTGAACCTGCACCTTGTTTATTCCATTTAGGACCTTGAAGGTCTCAATCATGTCTCCCTCTCCCTTTACTGCTTCAGGAGAACATTTTCAGTTTTGCAAATGCTCTTCATAGTTTTTGTTCTTTAGGCCATGTATCATTTTTGTAGCTCTCCTTTGCACTGTCTCCAGTCTGTTGATATCCCTTTTTAGGTGTGGTCTCCAGAACTGTACACTGTACTCCAGGTGTGGCCTCACCAGAGATCCATAGAGTGGTAGGATGACCTCCTTTTTTCTGCTGATGATCCCCCTGCCTATGCAGCCCAAAATGCCAATCACCCATACTACCGCTTTCTCGCACTGTTTGGACACCTTTAGGTCATCCATTATAATTATTCCCAGATCCCTTTGTAACCCCTTGTTACCCGGGTTACTAGAATCCCAGTAAGACCTAGTGGTAGGCAGGAGAGGCAGCTTGTGAAACTCCAGTTAAATGGGTTTCACACTGTCTCACTCTG
Source organism: Neoceratodus forsteri (assembly GCA_016271365.2). Classification (NCBI taxonomy): domain Eukaryota; kingdom Metazoa; phylum Chordata; order Ceratodontiformes; family Ceratodontidae; genus Neoceratodus; species Neoceratodus forsteri. The sequence continues at coordinate 1,361,903,913 of CM057456.1, forward strand.
TTCTCAGTCTCAGCTGAGACTGAGAGATGACATCACCAATAGAACTGTCGCAGCTGCATAAGCCACATTGGAATCTGCAGCAGAGGAGTGAGCTACAACATTAGGAGTTTTCAAAGTCAGTTCCTGTTTACCTTCTGCAAGGGAAGGAAGTCATTCTCCTGTTTGTTGGCAAACAAGAAGGTTCAGTCTGCAGTTTGGTTTTGAGTGTCCAGTGTTCAAGTGGTGGAGACCGCTGTCCAGGTCTCAGTGCCCCCTCCCTCCGGGGGGGGAGTAGAGGAAGTAAAGTATCCCCATGTAGATTCCAGGGGCAATCCCCTAATTTCTGCTGAAGAAAGAAAGAAAGCTACCTTTTACAGTTTCGGTTTGTGCTTGACAAGTGGAAAAAGTTGTACTTCGCCTGTGGGGCACCTGCAACGAAAGGGTGAGTGTTGCTCTAATATGAGAGGGCAAAAAATGTGTTTCTTCAGCCTGGGAAATGTGAAGAAAGCTGGGATTTGGACTACTATTTGGGAGGCCTATAGTACTAGGACAAACAAATGGAGTAGGTTCAAAAGCTAAAGTCTGTGTGAATTCAAGTAATGTTGTAGAGGGGGTGTGACAGTTCATCCACCATTTAATCTACAGTCTGAAGTTCTAGTTTGTCCAGAGAAATGGCCGGGTATGGGCTGTGGGAGCTGGAGGTGGGAACACCCCCCATCTTTAGTAACCAGGTCCACCTCTACGGATTTCTGCTGTGATTGCTACTTACCTCATGCGCTTGGCCAGTGATGAGGGAAGTACCCAGACGTGGGTCGCAAATGGGAAAATCTCTAGGAGTCACAGACTCTAAGTGGTGTGGGAGCCACAACATGGGTAAAATTCTCTTTGTGAGATGGGAGTCAGAAGAAGTAAGAGAAAATCTCTAGGGGTGCAGACTCTAAGTGATGTGGGAACCACAACAAGTAAAAGGTTCATTCTTCCAATGAACCGCCAGTCAAGTGGCCGGCAGGGGAGCCGGGCCAGTCGGCTTGTATCCAAAGCGCCTGCAAGTCCGAGCTGTGTGACTGGTGGATCCAGAGCCTGAAAACAGTAGAATTGGTCCATTCTTCAAGAGGACTGCCTTGTAGTCTCTAATCTGCATTATCAGTAAACGTAGCCCCATGGGGGTCCATCTATGCTTTGTTGTGTTCAGCTAGTTGTGAATAAAAGCCACACTGAAAAATCCCAGTCCTGGTTCTGGACATTACAGTTATTGCTTCCTGTGTTCGGATTTACTTGGGTGCCCCTGTGCAGAGTAGCCAAACCTAGGTCCCCTTGTGCCAGGTAACCTCATCCTCCCCGAACCCAGGTCCCCACAGATATTGCTGCCAGCGCCAACAGCATGCCACCTGTCATTTTGACAAAAGGCAGGGTGGGGTTGCAAAAATGGAGGCACCGCTGAGATTTGTTCAGGAAGGAAGATGCTCGGGCAAGGGGCTAGCATTTTTGGCTATCTGGCAGTGGGTAGTCAAAAAAGCTGAAGCAATTTCCCTAGTGTGTTGCTGTGTGCTGTGAATCTTGTTCTGCTGTTTAAAAATGCCAACTGTTTACCAAGAAGCTGTAAAGCCAAAGAGTGCGCCCTTGTCCTGCATCATCAAAATTGTTTACAGCATTTTTGTCAGCTTTTAAAGTGAATTCTGTGAGGAAAAGTGTGGAAAACTAGGGTTAGCAACAGAGAAATTATGCCCTGGACATTTGAAATGCTTTTAAAATGAATTCTGTGAAGGAAAGTGTGGAAAACTAGGGGTAGCAACAGAGAAATTATGCCCTGGACGTTTGAAATGCTTTTAAAATGAATTCTGTGAAGGAAAGTGTGGAAGACTAGGGGTAGCAACAGAGAAATTATTCCCTGGATGTTGGAAATGCTTTCTGTGTAAATGGAGAGACTGCAGCGTTAATGGCAATGTTATATGGTTGAAATGGGCTCCCGCCATGGAGTCAGTTGAAAAAAAAAAAAAGTGCATTCTGCAGTTTAAATTTGCCTGCTCGACGATTGCGTGGGAGAAGAGCCCTAAGTGAGGAAGAAGAGGCTCATTTGCATGGCGTTGTGTGGTTGGTCAGGCTGCAATTAGTCCCCCCTCAGCAGCTCTTCTGAGACTGCCTCAGCATTCGAGAGGAGACAGAGTGTAGTGCGTGTACTGGCAGTAGAGGAGCGTCGCGGAGTATTCAAAGCGCTGTAAACAGTAAAACAATTGACATTTTAGTTTAAAATCGGGCTCAACCCGCAAATCGATTGTGGAAATAGCGAGTTTGGTGGTTAAAACGACGATCGCTAAGAGTGCCCGCCCGTTTGTGTACAGAGGCCTTCAAGAGCTGGCTGCAGGCCATTTTACCCCATCGCAGCAAATTGCTACTGATCACAGTAAGTAAATAACTCAAAAACTGCTCAAACAATGATTTTCAGCTATGCCATATAAAATGTGTGTGCAGCAGTGTAGTCGCTTTGCAAGTAACAACTGTGTGAAGTCCTGCCAGCAAGTGCAAGTCTGTAAAGCCATTGAATGTGTGCATGGAAGTGAAAATAGCCTCAGTTTAAAGTTTGCAGCCAGAGAGAGACTGTGGGTTGTAGCAAAATGCAACACTAGTAGAAGCAGGCAATCCTGTGCTAAAACCTGAAGCTTTTAGGGACTGTGAATTAAATAAATGTTACCAGCTTGTGAAAAGTCCAAGGAAAATCCTGTAAATGTGTATAAAGCCAGATCAGAGCAAGTTGTGCAGTTTGAGTAAAAGTTATCAGTAGTTGGTGTAAATTGGGTGTGCAGTGGCTTGACCCAGATTCTAAATGTTGATGCACAGGAGTGCTGCCGCCGCCATTACAGGGTGGGGTGGTAAAGTAAACATAGCAGCAGATGAGCCATTTTAAAGCTACAGAGTGTGTTCATTAAAGTGGGACTTTCAGTTACAGTGAACTTTTGTTTGTTTTCTGCAGTTATGGCCTCAGGACCAGCTCATTACCTGGATCATGCCGGGTTGCAGTAACAGCAGCAGTAAATAGACTGAGATATTGAAAGTGGTGCTATGGAGGCAACTTCCTCCTGATGTGGCAATTCTAATTATCCAGTATGTGTATGCCAAATATGCTTGAGTGCTGGAAGGATGTCTTCATGATTCCTCATTGTGCTGGATGCCTTCAAAAATATGGCTTGTATAAAGCGCCTCCAATTGTTTGGCTCCCACATGGACAAAAATTCAGGAATCTGCAGTTGACAGCACACAGCACCAGGCGGAGCCTGTGGAGGAAGGTCCCTCGGGGAGTGTGGCACAAAGCTAGAGGTGCAGAGATAGAGACTGAATCAGAAGTTGAAGTTTTGATGCTGGATCTCAAAGAAAGTTCAGATAAAGCATCAATAGATCCCTGGGTGGGGCCTAGCCCAAGTCTCTTAGATGAAGATGAGATGCGGAAGCCTTTGAATGGGAGGTGTCGACCTCCGCGCCTAGTGTTGAATGGATAGTCTCAAGGGTGAGAATGACTGCTCACTCCTGGGCTCAGATCCTCAGTGAAGAGGAAGATGAGGGGAACCTATGTGGCCTTGTGAAGAAGGAACGGTACACAGCCTCAAGATCTTGCCTCAGAGGAATGTATTGAAGAAGGTGGTGATGCCACTGCCCTGGCTTTACAAGAGGAAGAAGTCTGGGATCCATTTTAATTTCCTTGAGAATGCAAAGCTGGCAGAACCAGGACTGGCCACCCCCAAGCCAGGCCAGCGGTCTCAGATTGACCAAAGCAAGTAAAGAGGAGAGACTGGTTCATAGAAAGGCAAATGAAATCTATGGTATGACCTTTCCTACCTTTCCTTGGAAAGTCTGGGAGGAGAATGAGGACTGCAGGAAATCCTGGATCTGGGATGAAGCAATGAAAAATGTGCATCCTGGGGCCAACCAGCATGTAAAGAATAGACTGTTCCACGAAAAGGATACCCAGTGGAAGAGAGGCAGGACACTGTTTATGGACAGAGTGAGAGTGGTGGATGGGTAGGGACGTGAAATCTCCCACTGTGAGGCCGGCTCGTCGGCGCAGCGGTTGGATTTCCGCTTGCGACGCCGGCGACCCGGGTTCGGGAATGGACCCGAGTCATCGGAGGGCCGGCCGGGGAGAAGAGATTTAGCGTCGTTGGACTGCTCTCCCTTCTCCGGGGAGGATGAGGGTAGCATCCGGGCGATGGGGACTCCTAGCGGGCTAAGGCACCACGCTGCGGCAGCTCAAAGATTATGGGAGGCGGGCGGGGCTGGGCGTCATTGCGACCCCGCCGCCCCGAAAAAGAGGAAAATGGACGGCTGCCAGCCACCCTCCATGAAGCCCGGCCGAAGCTTTGATTAGCCCCCAGGCCAGTCCTCCGACCAATTACAGTCTCTGCGGGATGGGGAGAGCGAGGCATCCCGCAGCCCCACTGTGGGGGCAAGCCACGGGTATCGGAGACCCGAGGTCGATGTGGGGGGTGGAAGCGTTGGCCCGTGACCGAGCTGAACATTTGGTGGCGGCAGCTAGAGGAGGTGGAAAAATGCAAATAAAAAAAAAAAAAAAATCTCCCACTGTGTGAATTATGTGCACCCAGACGGGTAATAATTCAAGCCCTGACCCGGGTACTATTGGCCTCAGTGCAAGGACCTCCCAGCAATTAAGCCCGTGCCTACAAAATGGAGAGCCGAGCAGTGGTAGTCAATACTGCCACATCAGACTGTGAAGTGCCCTTATTGATCCGCCAATATGAATAACCAGGACTCAGATGCTCCACATTCATCAGTCTACAGTGTACTGTCCTGTACAGCAACCATCTACTGGCCCACCAGATGACTTCAGATCCAGAGAGGACACCAGCCCAGCTGTTTCCTGTTCATCGCCTGGTAATCGGATGACGTCGGACCAGCTGTTTTTTTTTCCCCTGTTCTAAGGTTCCGTCTCCAGAGAGGACATCAGCCCAGCTGTTTCCAGATGTTCCCTCCTGTGGTTCCCAGAAGATGTCCACCCAGCTGTATCAGAAGAAATGCTGCCAGGGAGAGTCTTTGGCAGGGAGCAGGTTCGTGCAGATTCTTGTACTACAAATGGCTGGTAAGTCCGAAACTTTTCTATCTTTATGACATTGCAGTACACACCCTACACTACAGACTTCAAAAATGTGTGAACTGTCCACAAAGACTCTCCCCTTCGGGACTTTGGCCTGTTAGAACTGTGCTTCACCGGGCTCTGGCCCAGGAGAGACTCTTTATTGGACTAGCCTACGGGCCTTGTGGTCACTAGTTGGGACTTTTAGGCACTCCATCCCCCCAAATGTGTATTGTAAATAATATCATTCTTGTATTCTAATGTAAATACTGTGTTTCTACCTTTTTTTTCTAAAAAATCTTTTTGGGATTTTGCAGTGTTTTGTATGGTAAGGGTTTTAGGTAGACTGTGTATGCAGATTAGGAGTGTGTTTTGTCTTTCTTTTTCTTACAGGTGTTCCTGGGAAGACAGAAGAGAAGACAAGAAGAGGAGGAGGGGCTCATCGGAGTTCCTCATCAGTGCTTTATTGTGTAGAAATTTAAAGTACTGTGGTGTTATTGTTATGGTTGTTGCTGTATTAACCCTTTCCTTCCACAGGTGTGGTTGTGGGGGGTAGGGAGGAGGCAGTAATTGGTATTGTAATGGTGTGGTTGCAGGTTGCCCAAGGTCGGGAGGTCCCGGGTTTTTTGTTTTTGGGAATATTATGTTAGAGGCAGATAGGTTTTCCCTAGAGGGTTGGGGATGGACAGGCTGTGGCCCTGACCTACAGTAGGGACCGCAGTGCTGATCTATCAGGGCTATGCTCTGGACGGTTCTACCAGAGCCACTGGGTGTCCATAGTAAGTGGATAGTGTAGAGGCTGATATGTCAGCTACAGGCCTCTAGGCCCTTAGTGTTGCCTGCCTGTGCTTGCACATGGTAGGAGGGGGCCTGATCACCCCCCACCGCAGGTAGCACATAGGGTGGGATGGCCTAAGGTCGGGTGCATAATGACTGGGGACAGTCATTTTTCTGGTCAAGGGCGAGTGTAACCCCTTGTTACTCGGGGTTACTAGAATCCCAGTAAGACCTAGTGGTAGGCAGGGAAGGCAGCTTGTGAAACTAGAGTTAAATGGGTTTCACACTGTCTCACTCTGTTCTCAGTCTCAGCTGAGACTGAGAGATGACATCACCAATAGAACTGTCGCAGCTGCATAAGCCACATTGGAATCTGCAGCAGAGGGAGTGAGATAGAACATTGGGAGTTTTCAAAGTCAGTTCCTGTTTACCTTCTGCAAGGGAAGGAAGTCATTCTCCTGTTTGTTGGCAAACAAGAAGGTTCAGTCTGCAGTTTGGTTTTGAGTGTCCAGTGTTGAAGTGGTGGAGACCGCTGTCCAGGTCTCGGTGCCCCCTCCCTCCGTTGGGGGGAGTAGAGGAAGTAAAGTATCCCCATGTAGATTCCAGGGGCAATCCCCAAATTTCTGCTGAAGAAAGAAAGAAAGCTGCCTTTTACAGTTCGGTTTGTGCTGGACAAGTGGAAAAAGTTGTACTTCGCCTGTGGGGCACCTGCAACGAAAGGGTGAGTGCTGCTCTAATATGAGAGGGCAAAAAATGTGTTTCTTCAGCCTGGGAAATGTGAAGAAAGCTGGGATTTGGACTACTATTTGGGAGGCCTATAGTACTAGGACAAACAAATGGAGTAGGTTCAAAAGCTGAAGTCTGTGAATTCAAGTAATGTTGTAGAGGGGGTGCGACAGTTCATCCACCGTTTAATCTACAGTCCAAAGTTTCAGTTTGTCCAGAGAAATGGCCAGGTATGGGCTGTGGGAACGCCCCCCATCTTTAGTAACCAGGTCCACCTCTCTGGATTTCTGCTGTGATTGCTACTTACCTCATGCACTTGGCCAGTGATGAGGGAAGTACCCAGACGTGGGTGTAAATGGGAAAATCTCTCTAGGAGTCACAGACTCTAAGTGGCGTGGGAGCCACAACATGGGTAAAGAATTCTTTTGTGAGATGGGAGTCAGAAGAAGTAAGAAGAAAATCTCTCTAGGGTGCAGAACTCTAAGTGGTGTGTGGAGCCACAACAATTAAAAAGGTTCATTCTTCCAAGTGGCGGCAGAGGCCGGAGCCAGTCGGGCTGTGTATCCAAAGCACATGCAAGTCCGGGCTGTGTGCCTGGTGGATCCAGAGCCTGAAAACAGTAGAATTGGTCCATTCTTCAAGTGGACCGCCTTGTAGTCTCTAATCTGCATTATCAGTAAACGTAGCCCCATGGGAGTCCATCTATGCTTTGTTGTGTTCAACTAGTTGTGAATAAAAGCCACACTGAAAAATCCCAATCCTGGTTCTGGACATTAGTTATTGCTTCCTGTGTTCGGATTTACTTGGGTGCCCCGTGCAGAGTAGCCAAACCTAGGTCCCCTTGTGCCAGGTAACATCATCCTCCTCCCCGAACCCAGGTCCCCACCAGGTATTGCTGCCAGCGCCAACAGCATGCCACCTGTCGTTTTGACAAAAGGCAGGGGTGGGGTTACACCTTCCTGTTTGGAAGATTTCGGTTCTACTCCCTCCCAGGTAGTAGTCTTCTCCTGGGTTGACCTTTCCATGTGCATGATCTTGCATTTTTTGTGTTAAACTTTAGTTGCCATGTTTCTGACCATTTTCCAGAGCCTTAAGGTCGGCCTTCATCTTTTATACCCCATCTGGAGAGTCTACCCTATTGCTTATTTTGTGTTTGTCTGCGAATAAGCTCACCTTCCCCTCTAGTTCCTCAGTAATGTGACTAATAAAAATATTGAATAGGATCGGACCTGGTACTGATCCTTGTGGCACTTCACTATCTACTCCTCTTTGTTCTGAAAGTGAGCTACTTACAAGTACCCTCTCTGTCCCTCCAGTGAGCCAGCTCCGTACCCATTTCACTGCTTGCTGCCCTACTCCCATTCTGTCCAGTTTGTTGAGTAGCCTTCTGTGTGTGACTAAGTTGAAGGCTTTGCTGAAATCCAGGTATACTATATCCACTGCTACTCCCTGGTATATTATTTTAGGCACCCATTTAAAGAAGTCTATCAGATTGGTTTGGCATGACCTTCCTGTTGTAAAGCCATGCTGTTTTGAGTCTAATTTGTCATTTTTTTCTAGGATATAACCCTCTGCTTGAGCAGTGTTTCCATTATTTTGCCCACAATTGAGGTTAGGCTTACTGATCTGTAGTTGTTTGCACTTTTCCTGCTGCTGCTTTTGTGCAGAGGAATAACTTTTGCCTTCTTCCAGTCTTGGGGGGGCCTCCCCAGCTTGAATGATAGGTTGACAAGATCAGCTAATGGCACTGCCAGCTTATCTCTTAGTTATCTTAGTAATCTAGGGTGAATTTCATCTGGTCCCATGGCCTTGTTTGTACTGAGTTTCTAGTTCATTTAGGACCCTTTCTTTGTAAACGGACCCGAGTGTATTCACTCTCCTTGTGTGTTACATTGACGGGTCCACATTCTTCCTCCTCCTAGGTGAATACACAGCAGAAGTAACTGAGGCTTGCAGCCTTGTCCTTGTCATTTTCTGTGACCTTCCCATCTGCCCCTGTCAGTCTAACAATATCTCCTGATTCATAGGAAAATACAGAGCTTGATTAGACTTGCATCCATTGTGCTTGCAAATTTTGTCAAAATGACATCCCTTAAGTTTGTAATATTTGTCTAAATTGTTCTTAAATGCTGTCATTGAGGGACTAGCCACAACCTCTTGGGGTGGGGCGTTCCAAATTGGTACTACCCTCTGAGTATATCAATTTTGTCTTTTAACTAAATTATGTCTACTAGTTTTCAGCTGAAGCCCATGTGATCTCAAATTATGATGCTGAATTTTTAATTCTAAGGCTAAACTTCTCTACAAAGAATCATCTGTGAATGTTCTATAAAGTAGATATAAATCTCCTCTACACCTTCTGTATTCCAGGGAAAATAAATTTAATTCCAACAATCTATCCCAAATAGGTCATTTTAGACATTCCGGTTATATATTTAGTTGCTCTTAGCCAGCCTGTCGGCGCAGTGGTAGGAATTCCACTCTCGACGCTGGTGACCCAAGTTCGGGAACAGATCCGGGTCATCGGAGGGCCATCCGGGGCAGAAGGATCGAGCATCCTTGGACTGCTGTCTTTCTCTGGGGGGGCTGAGTGTTGGTGCAGTGGCGACACCTGGCCGAGGCTGGTGTTCCACTACGCACCCCACATGCAGAACCATCAGGGGCGGGTGGATGCTGGTGTCATGCAGTCCCCCGCCCCTGCCTACAGGGGAAATATGTTCCGTGTCCCCAGCTGTCTCTCCATGAAGACCTGCCCCGGTCCTCGAATTGCCTTCGCCGCTAGCTCCCCGACTAGTTATAGTGTCTCAGCACTGAAGGCGCACAGTGCAGAGACCCCTGCCCTCTGGGTGGTAAGCCAGGGGTGACTGGGGAGTGCAAGCAATTGGCGGAGGTGGAGGCGAGGGGATCCGTGACCAGGTTGGACAATGACAGCTCGGGGGCACACAAAAAGTACTAAATAAAAAAAAATACATATTTAGTTGCTCTTCTCTGAACCCTCTCCAATCTATCAATTTCCCCTTTTTTGTATGGTGCCCAGACCTGAGAACAATACTCTATCAAGGGCCTCACCAGTGCACCATACAGTGGCAACAAAATCTCACTTCTTCTACCACTATCTATATGTCTTAAAATTAAATGTTCTGTTTGCTTTTGTGTAACTAATACAATGTGATGTAAACTGAAGGTCTTGTGATGCCACAATGCCCAGGTCTCTTTCTTCTGTGACACATTTAAGGGGTTGATTGTTTATGGTATAACTATACCCATGATTTTTGTGTCCCATGTGCATGACTGCACATTTATTAGTATTAAGTGGAAGCTTGTGGCTGATAGTCCACAATTCAATATGCTTTAAGACATTTTGAAGATTATCGCTGTCTTTTTGGGTCCTTATTTTCTCCCCCAGCATACAGTCATCTGTAAATTCAGTGATCCAGATAGCATCCTGATTATACTGAAGGGAAGATACATAAACGTTAAACAAGCAGGAACCAAAGACTGACCCCTGAGGCACCCCACTGTTCACCTCTGTCCAATCTGACATAACACCATTGACTGAAACCCTTTGTTTTCTGCCAGTAAGCCATGTCCTGATCCAATTTACTAGGTTAGTATCATGACCTATATCCCTTAGTTCTTTAATTAACTCATAGTGTGGTAATTTATTGAAAGCTTTTGCAAAATCTAAAAATGTAAAGTCCACTTCTTCACTTAGATCTAACGTTTGGTTAGTTTTCATGTAGAATTCCAGTACATTGGTCTAGCAGGATTTAATTTTGTGAAACGTGTTGTGTTTGGTCTAATAAATTATTAGCCTCAAGGTATTCTAACATATGATCTTTAAGTATCCCTTCTAATAATTTACATGCAATTGAAGTTAGACTTACTGGTCTAAAATTTTCTGGGATTGTTTTGGGTCCTTTTTTGTGTACAGAGGTGTTACTATCACTTCTTTCCAGAAATCTACACCCTCCCTGTCCAGGAGAATTGGAAAATAGCTGCCAGTGGTGGTGCTATTTGGGTTGCCAGTTCTGATAATACCCAAGGTTGCAATCTGTCGGGCCCTGGTGATTTATTTATTTATATTTTTACAGTTATGTATCCCCCCCAGAGTTCTCTGCCTGCATCTGATGTCCCCCGCTCAGGCACTGGGTATGAGACCCACAACTTACCTTCGTGGAAGGGGTGGGAAGTGACTCGACCCACAGGACCGGTTTAGTATTCAGGAGGTGCCTTCCTGGGCCATTGTGGAGTGGGACCATCATCATCCTCAAAGAGGACTCCCATTTCTTCTTTTCCTTGCTTCCCCGGGTCATGGCATGCAATGGCACCAGTGGCGGTGGCACACACACCCGTGCAGACCCCAGCCAAGTGCCTGCCACAGACTCTCACCACCAGTCTCCAGCTGACATGCCACCTCCCAGCCTCTGCTAGGCATGGCGGCAATCACTGAAACACTGCAATCCCCTCCCCAGAGAAGGAGAGCAGTCTTAGGGCTGCTTGATCCTTCTCCTCCCTGCCAACCCCTGGTGTCCTATGTCCATTCCCGAACACGGGTCACTGGCGCAATAAGAGGTAAGGCGTCCAGTGCCTCAGCCTTCAGCACCACCAGGTCGGCCTGGCCTTGGTGATTTATTAATATTTAATTTACTCAGTCTGTCTTTAACTTCTATGTTGGATATGATGATTCTCCCATCTAAAGAATTTACAACAGGTTCTAGGGAATGTCCAACAGATTTATCATTAAAAACTGATAGAAAATATGAATTTTGGATGTTTACCATTTGTTTCAGATCAGTCACTGATGTCTTTCACTTCTCACTGACATAGCTATAGAATGATTTGTTACCCTTTTTGACCTCCTTGGCTATCCTCTCCTCAGTTTCTGCCTTTGCTGTCCTGATCGCTTTGTTTGCTTCCTTCTGTGTCTCCTTGTATTCTTCTCTGTCCTTGTCAGATCTGGTTTGTTTATATTTCCTGAAAACCATTCTTTTCTCCCTGACGTTAATGACTACTTCTTTAGAAAACCAGAGTGGTTTTCTGTTCTTTTTAGCTTTATGCACCCTTCTTATGCAGTGGTTTGCATTATTTAGTATAGCCCTTTTGAGATGTATCCAGTAGTCTTAAACATCTGTCCCCCGTGTAATGTTAGCCAGACTCAGCTTAAGACTTTGCTTCATTTTTGTTAAGTCTGCTCATCTAAAGTCCATGACTTCTGTTTTGGAGTGCTTTGTATCTGTTTTTGTCTTGACCTGGAACCACACCATACAGTGGTCACTAGTCCCCAGGAACTAAAACAACACTGCAGAGCAAGGAAAACAGTGAATCCATTTTGCTTTGTATTATTTCTTTATGCTCCCCAAGTCCTCGGCCGACCACTCCTTCAAGCAGCCTAGGGCCCCACCACCAGTCCCTTTCACCATCCCGCCATTCTTAGTACTGCCGCAGCACAGTTGACCAGACATATCCGTTCTTTGGGGGGCCCCATCCTGGGGCTGGGGACCCAGAAGAGGAGACTTGCCCAAAGGCTTCCTTCTATGCCAGAGAAACAGCGAGGGTCAGTGCAATCACTTTCAGGCTTCGTGGTCAGCAGAGACAGGCTGCCATCATCTAGTCAGCTGTGGGCTGTATTTTCTGCTTTTCACCCCCAACCCCCCCCATGTACTGGTTCAACCTTGGCAGTGTCCTGTGTGTGGGAGGTGTTCGGTAACATGTCGAGACTTCAAGCTGCCATAAACACCAGCCTCAAGCCACCATGAAGAGCCACCTAACAAGAGGGCCAGGACCATCTCAACCCCGCCCAAGAGAGACGTATCCTTAGGATACTTGTGACTCCCTCCATGCTGGGCTCTGCTTTTGATGTCCAGTATTGGGGTGCAAACCCAGGTCACCAGCAAGCCGAGCTATCATCCATCACTCAGTGCCATGGATCCAGCTAAGTGGGATCATATTTAATAACATGTAAAAGTCAACTCAGTGGAGCAGTGGGTTAATCACAGTTCGGGGGGGACATATCACACTAGACCCACATGGTCACATCAGTGCAAGAGTCCATAATGTCCCAATTGCACACTGTGCATTCTGTTGGGCATGATCCAGACACCCCGTTAAGTTAGGCAAATCAGTTCATCCAAGGATAACAATAATGATCCTGCAGGGCTACATCTTCTCCCAGTCTCAAAACACCCACATTCTCCCTTGCAGCTCAGAACAGACTAGCATCTCACCACAGGGCTGCTATTCTCTTATCCCAACAGCTAGCATGACTCATGGGTTGTGGAAATTACAGCCTCTCACCTCAGGCCACTGTTCCCCTCACCATGGCTTCACATTCACTGACACCCTCCTGGGTGACTGTCCACATGAAACTCCAGGCAGCTTGTCTGCATGGATGTCCCAACCAAGGCAATCACTCCCAAATGCTACTCCCTTATCTTTGGCACTTCCCTTCTCTCTGCCTCAAGCCTTGGTTCCAATACTCCTTCCTGCCACTTGGCCTCTAACTTCTCCCACAGGTTGATGGTATCTCTCACTTCCTATAACTGGGGAAGCCCTTCCAACAGTGGCTGCCATGTTCAGAGCAGGGTTGGTCCTGTCCTCTGCGCTCCCTGAAATAAAACTACCAAAACAGTGCCTCAAGCAATCCATCCTGTTCACCCCATAGCAACAACCCCTTCCTCTCTTTGTCGCTTTCTTAAAAGCCAGGTTCACCCCAAGGTATTCCCGTGCTGCCAGCAGCCCATCGGGGTAGCAAAAATATTAACTCCATATGGTCTGGGTTGAAATAACCCAAAACAATTGTCTCAAAATAGACACGTCCTAATGCCCTATAAATGATGTCCCAATCCCGGGGGGGGAGGTTACATATAATAGAATATTTTGTTACAATATCTTCATCTGCCAGCCTAAGACATTTATTTCATCTAGGTACCAAAATAATAGTCTTCTCTGTATCGAGCACCTCTAATTGTGCTAATCACCAAACACCTTCCCCCCATTTGGTCTCTGATGCCTTGCCTCAAGTAAACACTCAGAAAGGTATTCTCCCAAAAGATGACATTTTTTTATGCCCCTCTCATAATGACCTTCTTTGAGACAGGTGCCCAAGCCCCATCACCATGACTTCCACTGGGACTTACCACCAGCCGCCTTCCCCCAGAGCTTGCCCCCCAATGGGGTTAGTGGGAGTCCCCAGTCCCTGCCGAGGACAGGATCCAGTTTGGGTTGGCAAGCACCACTGGTCAGATGTGGGGCCTCTGAGCATCCACCAGCATCCTGCCACTGGCATTTTCCCATGTTCTTGTCCCCCGGGAGGTGTGGCATGCAAAGATGTCATGGCACATGCCATGCATTCCCACGTGATGTGTGTTGACTGTGGTAGATAGGGATAACAAAAGCTCATAACTCACTGCTGGAATAACCTCCTTACTCCACCTTATTCTTCTTTTTCTTACCCCCCCAAAGTCTGTTATGGAACATCACTTCTTTTCTGTCTGTTTCTTTTTATTTTAAGTTGCAGTGGATTGGCCAGCTACTGCTATCCTGTTTTTCCTCTGTAATCTTTTCTAAAAACTCTTTAAGGAGCCATAATTCCAGTGGTCTGTCCATGACACTTCCCTTTAGTCATGCTATATTATTTTCCCTATAAGCTGATTTAATATGCACATGTGTCCAAATTAAGTTTATTATCAAAAATGGAAAGCTGTTTGCCTTCCGCTTTCCTTTGGACTAGTGCACACCTATCAATACCTTTAGAATTGAAAGTGCTTGTTTTTACCCTTTGGGGTAGTGCAGTGTTTGCATCCAAAAAAAAACAGCTTGAATCCCAGTAATATGAGTCTGAATATATTTTTGTTTCTAAAATGGGAAAGCAGCTTGCTTTCCACTCCTTTTCTCAGTACACACTTGTTTTGTGCATTTAAAATGAAAATTGTTTGTTTTTGTCCCTGTAAAGATTGTGGCATAATTGCCAGTGTCTGACAAATGACAGCTGCAAGGTTTTACATTCAGTCTGTTTTATTTTCCTAGCGCTGGTACAGCTCACACAGAAGAAGAGGAGAGCAGCTGTCTGTTATAAGTTAAGCCCTTAGTTAGGAAATGCAGTTCCCGACTAGCCAGTATTCGAGTTTGCTGTAGCCAAGGGGGTGGGAGAACTGCTCAAGTATAACATGACAACTGCAGACATTCAACACATTAAATTACATAAGTTGTGTTTTGTTTGTAGAGAAATGTTTTTCTTTTATCTGTAACAGAAAGTTACTTGAAGGAGACAAATAAACCCCTCCCTTGAAATATACTGTATCTCAGAAAGAGGTGTTCTGTGCTGCTATGTTGTACATTCTTGGACAATTAAAAAAGACAACCATAAAAGATAAAGAAAGTGTACAGTGAGGTGTTGTACCTGTGGTTCTGTAGCATAAGATGGTTGCTATAGCTAGTTGTTCCAATCAGCAGTGACTTCTTAGCAGGATGTAGGATGCAGTCTCCTATAGGAAGACAGCAGCACCCTCTCTGCTTTATTTATATGAATCCTAGGTGTCACACATTGGAAAAGAGGTGGAGTCTGGATTCATTATAGCCCCTTTTTATGACTGTGGGAGGAGCCTACAGGAGTATTGCATGTACAAAAGGAGTGATGTCATGTTTTCTGTCCGTGGATCTGACTGAAGGTGTAAATAGTCTCCTCCGCCTTACCCTCCTTCAATAAATGTTTTCCACCCTCAAATAAAAACGCTTTCATGTTAGTCGATGGTTGCAGGGTACTATTTTCTTTCTTAAATGGGTGGTACATGAACTGGGACCTGAGTAGTGGGAGGCAGCATTGTTTTCTGGGGAATGAAGGTCCTCCACCTCCACCAAAGAAGCTCAAAGGTCTATCCCACTTTTTTTTTATTCATGTGGGAGGGGCATGATGTGGATCTATCATACTGAAAGAAGACTCACTAGAGTTTGGGGTGTGGACCAAGGAACAACAAATCTGTAGAGTCCCTGCATTTTGTTTAAGAGAACAGAAGACACTTAAATTGCCTTCAAACTGACTTAAAAACCCTTGGAACAAATGATTATCAGAGTCACCTGGTGTCTCAAAAGGAAACACTAAGAAATGTCTGAAACTACAGCTTAAGGATTCAACTTCAAGGAAATCCTTGGAACAAATGATTATCAGAGTCACCTGAAGTCTCAAAAGAAAACATTAAGAAATGTCTGAAACTACAGCTTAAGGATTCAACTTCAAGGAAAATAGACAACGTTCAGGTATTTCTTAAACATTTATATACTAAAATGGGCACAGTACTTGGTAAACACAGGCTGTGATGAAGTGTATTTTTCTTTTTAAGTTTGAGAGTGGAGTTGACTTGCACATGTTAAAAATACCAGCTGCAATTAGCAACTAGTTGTAGACACAAAATGCTGTTTTTTTTTTTTCCTATTTACTTTTTTCCTGGCTCAGTTTATATCAGTGAAAAGAAAGACTGGAACAGCTATCAGAGCTGCCATCCAACTGGACAAGCTATTTATCACTTATTTTTAATTTAAAATAACATAAATGTAGTTTCACATTTTGCCATGAGGAAGCAGAAAATAAACCAGCATGGTTAACAAATACATTCATTGACACCTCTGAATGAATGGGGTAGTTTTCTAACATTCTTTTCTGAGTTAATTACTCCTTGGAACCTGTTCTTCCAGTTTTATGACTGTGCTCCTGGAACTTTCTGCATAACAAGTTTCCTTAAGCACATCACAGCATCTCATTAAGGCATGTGACACCACCATCTTTGCAAGACATTGCATACTGTAGCAAGAGGCCCAATTTTTTTTTGCCTTTTTCCAAATAATATACCAACTTCATTCTCAGGCAGGCAGTTCTGGGCTAGTGTTAATATTCTACTGAATTTTCTTAACTTGCAGTTTGCAACTATAGGTGTTTATAACTGAATGATAATAACAACATTTGTTTCTCTTGCAATAGCCAGGCATTTGTGTGTTTAATTTCTGTTTGACTTACCATAGGTTACACATAGAATCTGAAAAATTCATAACATGCTGTATTGTGATTCAATGAACTGATAAATGGGGATTTTGGTTTCTTTTACAAATTCATTTTTCCTGACCATGGATATACTAAAACAAAAATTTCTCAACAAAATGTTTTTAAATAAATTATTTGGTTTGGGGGAGGCTGCCACAAGCAGAATGGGACTTCACAGATGAGGGAACTCACAGCAGCAGAAAAAAGAAGCATGTTGCAGGGTTTTAAATAATTGATCAGCAGTTTTTTCTTGGGATGATGCTAACTGTACAGAAAGTATTTATATAGATTTTCTAGAAGTGTTGTGTTTGTTAAACACAGTGAGACAAGAGCTATTAATTTTCACAAAGTTTTAGCACTTTTATGAGCAAAACGCTAATCGATTTTTAGAGTTAAATAAAACCCTGATGTTGCCATTAAAAGCTTAGTGGCATGGATGTAGAGACACCAGTATTTACCCTCAATAACACACCTACCCCAGTTTACATTTACCTGATGCTCATTTTTTAGGCCTTATATAGTAATATCTTCCTTCAAGAGAACAGCTTATAATGAAAGGTGTCGAATTTACATTGGCATTTGGGCATATGCACTTCTATATTATATGAATTTTGTGTGTGAACTGTATATCAGTCTCAAAAAAAAAAACAATTAAACACAACAAATGTCTTCAAAAACTTGTCTCAACATTGTGTTTATCTTCCACCTTGTCACAACATACAGTTGTCTCAGCAGTGTTTTCAGTTAGGGTACAGTACCTTCATGTATATGATGGCCTGGTTCTGTTGAGTTGATTGCTATAACAGTGCATAGAATAAAATGCAAAACATATAGGTAACTGTAATACAGAAGGTGGCATTATTTTTAATTATACAATGGCAAGGAAAAATGTAAGAAGCTGATTGGCTGCTGACCCATTGAAACAGTGATGTTATTACACAATAACATCACCGTAGCTTTGGATTTGGATCATTCCTTGCATTTTCTCTTAAGAAAAATGTTTCCACACTAACAAAAACATCCTTTAAAATGTATTTTTTATTCTGTATATAACAATAAGCCATTCTATAATTGCAATAAGGCACTCCAGGGTGTGTTATCTTAAAGACAATGTCACTCCTGAGTGGTGGAAGCACCCAGCTCATTGCTTTCAACCCACCCCAGAGTGACATTATTACATGATAACACACACCCTGTCATGCCTTATTGCTTAAATATACCCTTTCTCAATTTACTGTACTTTGATTCAGTTAGTGTATATACAACAGCCTTCATGTGAACAGTCTGGGCTTCTCTTTGACTCCTGATGTCTATTTGCTTTAGCTATTGTATATTGTTTGAACTTCTTTAGTCTTCTTGATGTGGTGCCTGTGTGCCTAATCTATGTAATCTATTTATCTACTGCTACCCATGTATCTCCAGTGAATGACTGTTATAACTGTCTGCTCTCCGAGTCATTGTTTTTTGACTTGTTTACTGTGCTGTCTTTGTATTAGTTCCGACAAGGTGCCTTTGTAAATGAGTCTCTGACTCAAAGGTTTGTAAATCTGATATTTTTAAAATAAATAAATAAATAACTGTTTATGATTAAGCCCATGAAACACCCTTATCTAGTGAATGCATTCACAGTCATAGTGGCTCTGCCTGATCTTGTTTCAATTAGATAAGGAATGATGAAGTGTTTATTTTGATATACAGTATGTTATTGAATGGCATATTTACTGACTATTTGGTATACCTTTTCACTTGTATAGTGTATTATGTGTATAGATAGGTATCCAAGTGTAATATAATGTTGTAAAGGTTATTAGGGGTGGGATCTAATCCTTATGGGAGGAGTTTGGGTGCTATTTAACCCTGAATCTAACTCCCTTTCAGCAGATGTAGTTTGAGAGATGACTTGTGTACATCTCCTGAGTGGGTTCTCTTTTGGGAGACCTTGCACAGACCTTTATTGGGGATCTAGCAAATTGTAGTCCCTGAGCTGTGCTTT